>CM042252.1:319717-332217 GCA_023566225.1 Romanogobio albipinnatus | reverse complement strand
TCTGTCTGTCTGTCTGTCCATCTGTCTGTCTGTCCATATGTCTGTCTGTCTGTCCATATGTTTTTCTGTCTGTCTGTCCATCTGTCTGTCTGTCTGTCCGTCTGTCTGTCCATATGTCTGTCTGTCTGTCCATCTGTCTGTCCATCTGTCTGTCTGTCTGTCCGTCCGTCCGTCCGCCCGTCTGTCTGTCTGTCCATCTGTCTGTCCATCTGTCTGTCTGTCCGTCCGTCTGTCTGTCTGTCCGTCTGTCCGTCTATCCGTCTGTCTGTCTGTCTGTCTATCTGTCGGTCTGTGTGTCTGTCTGTCTGTCCATCTGTCTGTCTGTCCATATGTCTGTCCATCTGTCTGTTTGTCTGTCTGTCTGTCCATTTGTCTGTCCATCTGTCTGTCCATCTGTTTGTCTGTCCGTCCGTCCGTCCGTCCGTCCGTCTGTCTGTCCATATGTCTGTCTGTCCATCTGTCTATCCGTCTGTCTGTCCGTCTGTCTGTCTGTCCATATGTCTTTCCATCTGTCTGTCTGTCTGTCTGTCCATCTGTCTGTCCGTCTGTCTGTCCATCTGTCCGTCTGTCCATATGTCTGTCCATCTGTCTGTCTGTCCTTCTGTCAGTCCATCCGTCCGTCCGTCTGTCTGTCTGTCCATATGTCTGTCTATCTGTCTGTCCATCTGTCTGTCTGTCCGTCTTTCTGTCTGTCTGTCCATCTGTCTGTCTTTCTATCCGTCTGTCTGTCTGTCCATCTGTCTGTCTGTCTGTCTGTCCATCTGTCTGTCTGTCCATATGTCTGTCTGTCTGTCCATATGTCTGTCCATATGTTTTTCTGTCTGTCTGTCCATCTGTCTGTCTGTCTGTCCGTCTGTCTGTCCATATGTCTGTCTGTCTGTCCATCTGTCTGTCCATCTGTCTGTCTGTCTGTCCGTCCGTCCGTCCGCCCGTCTGTCTGTCTGTCCATATGTCTGTCTGTCTGTCCATATGTCTGTCCATATGTTTTTCTGTCTGTCTGTCCATCTGTCTGTCTGTCTGTCCGTCTGTCTGTCCATATGTCTGTCTGTCTGTCCATCTGTCTGTCCATATGTCTGTCTGTCTGTCCATCTGTCTGTCTGTCCGTCCGTCTGTCTGTCTGTCCGTCTGTCCGTCTGTCTGTCTGTCTGTCTGTCTGTCTATCTGTCGGTCTGTGTGTCTGTCTGTCTGTCCATCTGTCTGTCTGTCCATATGTCTGTCCATCTGTCTGTTTGTCTGTCTGTCTGTCCATTTGTCTGTCCATCTGTCTGTCCATCTGTTTGTCTGTCCGTCCGTCCGTCCGTCTGTCTGTCCATATGTCTGTCTGTCTGTCTGTCTGTCCATCTGTCTATCCGTCTGTCTGTCCGTCTGTCTGTCTGTCCATATGTCTTTCCATCTGTCTGTCTGTCTGTCTGTCCATCTGTCTGTCTGTCCGTCTGTCTGTCTGTCTGTCTGTCCATCTATCTGTCTGTCTCTGATCAGAGGTGTGTTGTCTCTGTGGCAGGTTTATCTGTCTGTCTCTCCATCTATCTGTCTGTCTCTGATCAGAGGTGTGTTCTCTCTGTGGCAGGTTTATCTGTCTGTCTCTCCATCTATCTGTCTGTCTCTGATCAGAGGTGTGTTCTCTCTGTGGCAGGTTTATCTGTCTGTCTCTCCATCTGTCTGTCTGTCTCTGATCAGAGGTGTGTTCTCTCTGTGGCAGGTTTATCTGTCTGTCTCTCCATCTGTCTGTCTGTCTCTGATCAGAGGTGTGTTGTCTCTGTGGCAGGTTTATCTGTCTGTCTCTCCATCTGTCTGTCTGTCTCTGATCAGAGGTGTGTTGTCTCTGTGGCAGGTGTATCTGTCTGTCTCTCCATCTGTCTGTCTGTCTCTGATCAGAGGTGTGTTCTCTCTGTGGCAGGTGTATCTGTCTGTCTCTCCATCTGTCTGTCTGTCTCTGATCAGAGGTGTGTTGTCCCTGTGGCAGGTGTATCTGTCTGTCTCTCCATCTGTCTGTCTGTCTCTGATCAGAGGTGTGTTCTCTCTGTGGCAGGTGTATCTGTCTGTCTCTCCATCTGTCTGTCTGTCTCTGATCAGAGGTGTGTTCTCTCTGTGGCAGGTTTATCTGTCTGTCTCTCCATCTGTCTGTCTGTCTCTGATCAGAGGTGTGTTGTCCCTGTGGCAGGTGTATCTGTCTGTCTCTCCATCTGTCTGTCTGTCTCTGATCAGAGGTGTGTTCTCTCTGTGGCAGGTTTATCTGTCTGTCTCTCCATCTGTCTGTCTGTCTCTGATCAGAGGTGTGTTCTCTCTGTGGCAGGTGTATCTGTCTGTCTCTCCATCTGTCTGTCTGTCTCTGATCAGAGGTGTGTTGTCCCTGTGGCAGGTGTATCTGTCTGTCTCTCCATCTGTCTGTCTGTCTCTGATCAGAGGTGTGTTGTCTCTGTGGCAGGTTTATCTGTCTGTCTCTCCATCTGTCTGTCTGTCTCTGATCAGAGGTGTGTTCTCTCTGTGGCAGGTGTATCTGTCTGTCTCTCCATCTGTCTGTCTGTCCTGTCTCTGATCAGAGGTGTGTTGTCTCTGTGGCAGGTGTATCTGTCTGTCTCTCCATCTGTCTGTCTGTCTCTGATCAGAGGTGTGTTGTCTCTGTGGCAGGTGTATCTGTCTGTCTCTCCATCTGTCTGTCTGTCTCTGATCAGAGGTGTGTTCTCTCTGTGGCAGGTGTATCTGTCTGTCTCTCCATCTGTCTGTCTGTCTCTGATCAGAGGTGTGTTGTCTCTGTGGCAGTTGTATCTGTCTGTCTCTCCATCTGTCAGTCTGTCTCTGATCAGAGGTGTGTTGTCTCTGTGGCAGGTGTATCTGTCTGTCTCTCCATCTGTCTGTCTGTCTCTGATCAGAGGTGTGTTGTCTCTGTGGCAGGTGTATCTGTCTGTCTCTCCATCTGTCTGTCTGTCTCTGATCAGAGGTGTGTTGTCTCTGTGGCAGGTGTATCTGTCTGTCTCTCCATCTGTCTGTCTGTCTCTGATCAGAGGTGTGTTGTCTCTGTGGCAGGTTTATCTGTCTGTCTCTCCATCTGTCTGTCTGTCTCTGATCAGAGGTGTGTTGTCCCTGTGGCAGGTGTATCTGTCTGTCTCTCCATCTGTCTGTCTGTCTCTGATCAGAGGTGTGTTGTCTCTGTGGCAGGTGTATCTGTCTGTCTCTCCATCTGTCTGTCTGTCTCTGATCAGAGGTGTGTTGTCCCTGTGGCAGGTGTATCTGTCTGTCTCTCCATCTGTCTGTCTGTCTCTGATCAGAGGTGTGTTGTCTCTGTGGCAGGTGTATCTGTCTGTCTCTCCATCTGTCTGTCTGTCTCTGATCAGAGGTGTGTTCTCTCTGTGGCAGGTTATCTGTCTGTCTCTCCATCTGTCTGTCTGTCTCTGATCAGAGGTGTGTTCTCTCTGTGGCAGGTTTATCTGTCTGTCTCTCCATCTGTCTGTCTGTCTCTGATCAGAGGTGTGTTGTCTCTGTGGCAGGTTTATCTGTCTGTCTCTCCATCTGTCTGTCTGTCTCTGATCAGAGGTGTGTTGTCTCTGTGGCAGGTGTATCTGTCTGTCTCTCCATCTGTCTGTCTGTCTCTGATCAGAGGTGTGTTCTCTCTGTGGCAGGTGTATCTGTCTGTCTCTCCATCTGTCTGTCTGTCTCTGATCAGAGGTGTGTTGTCCCTGTGGCAGGTGTATCTGTCTGTCTCTCCATCTGTCTGTCTGTCTCTGATCAGAGGTGTGTTCTCTCTGTGGCAGGTGTATCTGTCTGTCTCTCCATCTGTCTGTCTGTCTCTGATCAGAGGTGTGTTCTCTCTGTGGCAGGTGTATCTGTCTGTCTCTCCATCTGTCTGTCTGTCTCTGATCAGAGGTGTGTTCTCTCTGTGGCAGGTGTATCTGTCTGTCTCTCCATCTGTCTGTCTGTCTCTGATCAGAGGTGTGTTGTCCCTGTGGCAGGTGTATCTGTCTGTCTCTCCATCTGTCTGTCTGTCTCTGATCAGAGGTGTGTTTCTCTCTGTGGCAGGTTTATCTGTCTGTCTCTCCATCTGTCTGTCTGTCTCTGATCAGAGGTGTGTTCTCTCTGTGGCAGGTTTATCTGTCTGTCTCTCCATCTGTCTGTCTGTCTCTGATCAGAGGTGTGTTCTCTCTGTGGCAGGTTTATCTGTCTGTCTCTCCATCTGTCTGTCTGTCTCTGATCAGAGGTGTGTTGTCTCTGTGGCAGGTTTATCTGTCTGTCTCTCCATCTGTCTGTCTGTCTCTGATCAGAGGTGTGTTGTCTCTGTGGCAGGTGTATCTGTCTGTCTCTCCATCTGTCTGTCTGTCTCTGATCAGAGGTGTGTTCTCTCTGTGGCAGGTGTATCTGTCTGTCTCTCCATCTGTCTGTCTGTCTCTGATCAGAGGTGTGTTGTCCTGTGGCAGGTGTATCTGTCTGTCTCTCCATCTGTCTGTCTGTCTCTGATCAGAGGTGTGTTGTCTCTGTGGCAGGTGTATCTGTCTGTCTCTCCATCTGTCTGTCTGTCTCTGATCAGAGGTGTGTTCTCTCTGTGGCAGGTGTATCTGTCTGTCTCTCCATCTGTCTGTCTGTCTCTGATCAGAGGTGTGTTTCTCTCTGTGGCAGGTGTATCTGTCTGTCTCTCCATCTGTCTGTCTGTCTCTGATCAGAGGTGTGTTGTCTCTGTGGCAGGTGTATCTGTCTGTCTCTCCATCTGTCTGTCTGTCTCTGATCAGAGGTGTGTTGTCTCTGTGGCAGGTGTATCTGTCTGTCTCTCCATCTGTCTGTCTGTCTCTGATCAGAGGTGTGTTGTCTCTGTGGCAGGTGTATCTGTCTGTCTCTCCATCTGTCTGTCTGTCTCTGATCAGAGGTGTGTTGTCTCCTGTGGCAGGTGTATCTGTCTGTCTCTCCATCTGTCTGTCTGTCTCTGATCAGAGGTGTGTTGTCTCTGTGGCAGGTGTATCTGTCTGTCTCTCCATCTGTCTGTCTGTCTCTGATCAGAGGTGTGTTGTCCCTGTGGCAGGTGTATCTGTCTGTCTCTCCATCTGTCTGTCTGTCTCTGATCAGAGGTGTGTTGTCTCTGTGGCAGGTGTATCTGTCTGTCTCTCCATCTGTCTGTCTGTCTCTGATCAGAGGTGTGTTGTCTCTGTGGCAGGTGTATCTGTCTGTCTCTCCATCTGTCTGTCTGTCTCTGATCAGAGGTGTGTTGTCTCTGTGGCAGGTGTATCTGTCTGTCTCTCCATCTGTCTGTCTGTCTCTGATCAGAGGTGTGTTGTCCCTGTGGCAGGTGTATCTGTCTGTCTCTCCATCTGTCTGTCTGTCTCTGATCAGAGGTGTGTTGTCCCTGTGGCAGGTGTATCTGTCTGTCTCTCCATCTGTCTGTCTGTCTCTGATCAGAGGTGTGTTGTCTCTGTGGCAGGTGTATCTGTCTGTCTCTCCATCTGTCTGTCTGTCTCTGATCAGAGGTGTGTTCTCTCTGTGGCAGGTGTATCTGTCTGTCTCTCCATCTGTCTGTCTGTCTCTGATCAGAGGTGTGTTGTCTCTGTGGCAGGTTTATCTGTCTGTCTCTCCATCTGTCTGTCTGTCTCTGATCAGAGGTGTGTTGTCTCTGTGGCAGGTGTATCTGTCTGTCTCTCCATCTGTCTGTCTGTCTCTGATCAGAGGTGTGTTGTCTCTGTGGCAGGTGTATCTGTCTGTCTCTCCATCTGTCTGTCTGTCTCTGATCAGAGGTGTGTTGTCTCTGTGGCAGGTGTATCTGTCTGTCTCTCCATCTGTCTGTCTGTCTCTGATCAGAGGTGTGTTGTCTCTGTGGCAGGTGTATCTGTCTGTCTCTCCATCTGTCTGTCTGTCTCTGATCAGAGGTGTGTTGTCTCTGTGGCAGGTGTATCTGTCTGTCTCTCCATCTGTCTGTCTGTCTCTGATCAGAGGTGTGTTGTCTCTGTGGCAGGTGTATCTGTCTGTCTCTCCATCTGTCTGTCTGTCTCTGATCAGAGGTGTGTTCTCTCTGTGGCAGGTGTATCTGTCTGTCTCTCCATCTGTCTGTCTGTCTCTGATCAGAGGTGTGTTGTCCTGTGGCAGGTGTATCTGTCTGTCTCTCCATCTGTCTGTCTGTCTCTGATCAGAGGTGTGTTGTCTCTGTGGCAGGTGTATCTGTCTGTCTCTCCATCTGTCTGTCTGTCTCTGATCAGAGGTGTGTTGTCTCTGTGGCAGGTGTATCTGTCTGTCTCTCCATCTGTCTGTCTGTCTCTGATCAGAGGTGTGTTCTCTCTGTGGCAGGTTTATCTGTCTGTCTCTCCATCTGTCTGTCTGTCTCTGATCAGAGGTGTGTGTCTCTGTGGCAGGTGTATCTGTCTGTCTCTCCATCTGTCTGTCTGTCTCTGATCAGAGGTGTGTTGTCCTCTGTGGCAGGTGTATCTGTCTGTCTCTCCATCTGTCTGTCTGTCTCTGATCAGAGGTGTGTTGTCTCTGTGGCAGGTGTATCTGTCTGTCTCTCCATCTGTCTGTCTGTCTCTGATCAGAGGTGTGTTGTCCCTGTGGCAGGTGTATCTGTCTGTCTCTCCATCTGTCTGTCTGTCTCTGATCAGAGGTGTGTTGTCTCTGTGGCAGGTGTATCTGTCTGTCTCTCCATCTGTCTGTCTGTCTCTGATCAGAGGTGTGTTGTCTCTGTGGCAGGTGTATCTGTCTGTCTCTCCATCTGTCTGTCTGTCTCTGATCAGAGGTGTGTTCTCTCTGTGGCAGGTGTATCTGTCTGTCTCTCCATCTGTCTGTCTGTCTCTGATCAGAGGTGTGTTGTCTCTGTGGCAGGTGTATCTGTCTGTCTCTCCATCTGTCTGTCTGTCTCTGATCAGAGGTGTGTTGTCTCTGTGGCAGGTGTATCTGTCTGTCTCTCCATCTGTCTGTCTGTCTCTGATCAGAGGTGTGTTGTCTCTGTGGCAGGTGTATCTGTCTGTCTCTCCATCTGTCTGTCTGTCTCTGATCAGAGGTGTGTTGTCTCTGTGGCAGGTGTATCTGTCTGTCTCTCCATCTGTCTGTCTGTCTCTGATCAGAGGTGTGTTGTCTCTGTGGCAGGTGTATCTGTCTGTCTCTCCATCTGTCTGTCTGTCTCTGATCAGAGGTGTGTTCTCTCTGTGGCAGGTGTATCTGTCTGTCTCTCCATCTGTCTGTCTGATCTGTCTGTCTGTCTCTGATCAGAGGTGTGTTGTCTCTGTGGCAGGTGTATCTGTCTGTCTCTCCATCTGTCTGTCTGTCTCTGATCAGAGGTGTGTTGTCTCTGTGGCAGGTGTATCTGTCTGTCTCTCCATCTGTCTGTCTGTCTCTGATCAGAGGTGTGTTGTCTCTGTGGCAGGTGTATCTGTCTGTCTCTCCATCTGTCTGTCTGTCTCTGATCAGAGGTGTGTTGTCTCTGTGGCAGGTGTATCTGTCTGTCTCTCCATCTGTCTGTCTGTCTCTGATCAGAGGTGTGTTGTCTCTGTGGCAGGTGTATCTGTCTGTCTCTCCATCTGTCTGTCTGTCTCTGATCAGAGGTGTGTTGTCTCTGTGGCAGGTGTATCTGTCTGTCTCTCCATCTGTCTGTCTGTCTCTGATCAGAGGTGTGTTGTCTCTGTGGCAGGTGTATCTGTCTGTCTCTCCATCTGTCTGTCTGTCTCTGATCAGAGGTGTGTTGTCCCTGTGGCAGGTGTATCTGTCTGTCTCTCCATCTGTCTGTCTGTCTCTGATCAGAGGTGTGTTGTCTCTGTGGCAGGTGTATCTGTCTGTCTCTCCATCTGTCTGTCTGTCTCTGATCAGAGGTGTGTTGTCTCTGTGGCAGGTGTATCTGTCTGTCTCTCCATCTGTCTGTCTGTCTCTGATCAGAGGTGTGTTGTCTCTGTGGCAGGTTTATCTGTCTGTCTCTCCATCTGTCTGTCTGTCTCTGATCAGAGTGTGTTGTCTCTGTGGCAGGTGTATCTGTCTGTCTCTCCATCTGTCTGTCTGTCTCTGATCAGAGGTGTGTTGTCTCTGTGGCAGGTGTATCTGTCTGTCTCTCCATCTGTCTGTCTGTCTCTGATCAGAGGTGTGTTGTCTCTGTGGCAGGTGTATCTGTCTGTCTCTCCATCTGTCTGTCTGTCTCTGATCAGAGGTGTGTTGTCTCTGTGGCAGGTGTATCTGTCTGTCTCTCCATCTGTCTGTCTGTCTCTGATCAGAGGTGTGTTGTCTCTGTGGCAGGTGTATCTGTCTGTCTCTCCATCTGTCTGTCTGTCTCTGATCAGAGGTGTGTTGTCTCTGTGGCAGGTGTATCTGTCTGTCTCTCCATCTGTCTGTCTGTCTCTGATCAGAGGTGTGTTGTCCCTGTGGCAGGTGTATCTGTCTGTCTCTCCATCTGTCTGTCTGTCTCTGATCAGAGGTGTGTTGTCTCTGTGGCAGGTGTATCTGTCTGTCTCTCCATCTGTCTGTCTGTCTCTGATCAGAGGTGTGTTGTCTCTGTGGCAGGTGTATCTGTCTGTCTCTCCATCTGTCTGTCTGTCTCTGATCAGAGGTGTGTTGTCTCTGTGGCAGGTGTATCTGTCTGTCTCTCCATCTGTCTGTCTGTCTCTGATCAGAGGTGTGTTGTCTCTGTGGCAGGTGTATCTGTCTGTCTCTCCATCTGTCTGTCTGTCTCTGATCAGAGGTGTGTTGTCTCTGTGGCAGGTGTATCTGTCTGTCTCTCCATCTGTCTGTCTGTCTCTGATCAGAGGTGTGTTGTCTCTGTGGCAGGTGTATCTGTCTGTCTCTCCATCTGTCTGTCTGTCTCTGATCAGAGGTGTGTTGTCTCTGTGGCAGGTGTATCTGTCTGTCTCTCCATCTGTCTGTCTGTCTCTGATCAGAGGTGTGTTGTCTCTGTGGCAGGTGTATCTGTCTGTCTCTCCATCTGTCTGTCTGTCTCTGATCAGAGGTGTGTTGTCTCTGTGGCAGGTGTATCTGTCTGTCTCTCCATCTGTCTGTCTGTCTCTGATCAGAGGTGTGTTGTCTCTGTGGCAGGTGTATCTGTCTGTCTCTCCATCTGTCTGTCTGTCTCTGATCAGAGGTGTGTTGTCTCTGTGGCAGGTGTATCTGTCTGTCTCTCCATCTGTCTGTCTGTCTCTGATCAGAGGTGTGTTGTCCCTGTGGCAGGTGTATCTGTCTGTCTCTCCATCTGTCTGTCTGTCTCTGATCAGAGGTGTGTTGTCTCTGTGGCAGGTGTATCTGTCTGTCTCTCCATCTGTCTGTCTGTCTCTGATCAGAGGTGTGTTGTCTCTGTGGCAGGTTTATCTGTCTGTCTCTCCATCTGTCTGTCTGTCTCTGATCAGAGGTGTGTTGTCTCTGTGGCAGGTGTATCTGTCTGTCTCTCCATCTGTCTGTCTGTCTCTGATCAGAGGTGTGTTGTCTCTGTGGCAGGTGTATCTGTCTGTCTCTCCATCTGTCTGTCTGTCTCTGATCAGAGGTGTGTTGTCTCTGTGGCAGGTGTATCTGTCTGTCTCTCCATCTGTCTGTCTGTCTCTGATCAGAGGTGTGTTGTCTCTGTGGCAGGTGTATCTGTCTGTCTCTCCATCTGTCTGTCTGTCTCTGATCAGAGGTGTGTTGTCTCTGTGGCAGTGTATCTGTCTGTCTCTCCTCTGTCTGTCTCTGGCAGGTCTGTCTGTCTGTCTGTCTCTGATCAGAGGTGTGTTGTCCTGTGGCAGGTGTATCTGTCTGTCTCTCCATCTGTCTGTCTGTCTCTGATCAGAGGTGTGTTGTCTCTGTGGCAGGTGTATCTGTCTGTCTCTCCATCTGTCTGTCTGTCTCTGATCAGAGGTGTGTTGTCTCTGTGGCAGGTGTATCTGTCTGTCTCTCCATCTGTCTGTCTGTCTCTGATCAGAGGTGTGTTGTCTCTGTGGCAGGTGTATCTGTCTGTCTCTCCATCTGTCTGTCTGTCTCTGATCAGAGGTGTGTTGTCTCTGTGGCAGGTGTATCTGTCTGTCTCTCCATCTGTCTGTCTGTCTCTGATCAGAGGTGTGTTGTCTCTGTGGCAGGTGTATCTGTCTGTCTCTCCATCTGTCTGTCTGTCTCTGATCAGAGGTGTGTTGTCTCTGTGGCAGGTGTATCTGTCTGTCTCTCCATCTGTCTGTCTGTCTCTGATCAGAGGTGTGTTGTCTCTGTGGCAGGTGTATCTGTCTGTCTCTCCATCTGTCTGTCTGTCTCTGATCAGAGGTGTGTTGTCTCTGTGGCAGGTGTATCTGTCTGTCTCTCCATCTGTCTGTCTGTCTCTGATCAGAGGTGTGTTGTCTCTGTGGCAGGTGTATCTGTCTGTCTCTCCATCTGTCTGTCTGTCTCTGATCAGAGGTGTGTTGTCTCTGTGGCAGGTGTATCTGTCTGTCTCTCCATCTGTCTGTCTGTCTCTGATCAGAGGTGTGTTGTCTCTGTGGCAGGTGTATCTGTCTGTCTCTCCATCTGTCTGTCTGTCTCTGATCAGAGGTGTGTTGTCTCTGTGGCAGGTGTATCTGTCTGTCTCTCCATCTGTCTGTCTGTCTCTGATCAGAGGTGTGTTGTCTCTGTGGCAGGTGTATCTGTCTGTCTCTCCATCTGTCTGTCTGTCTCTGATCAGAGGTGTGTTGTCTCTGTGCAGGTGTATCTGTCTGTCTCTCCATCTGTCTGTCTGTCTCTGATCAGAGGTGTGTTGTCTCTGTGGCAGGTGTATCTGTCTGTCTCTCCATCTGTCTGTCTGTCTCTGATCAGAGGTGTGTTGTCTCTGTGGCAGGTGTATCTGTCTGTCTCTCCATCTGTCTGTCTGTCTCTGATCAGAGGTGTGTTGTCTCTGTGGCAGGTGTATCTGTCTGTCTCTCCATCTGTCTGTCTGTCTCTGATCAGAGGTGTGTTGTCTCTGTGGCAGGTGTATCTGTCTGTCTCTCCATCTGTCTGTCTGTCTCTGATCAGAGGTGTGTTGTCTCTGTGGCAGGTGTATCTGTCTGTCTCTCCATCTGTCTGTCTGTCTCTGATCAGAGGTGTGTTGTCCTCTGTGGCAGGTGTATCTGTCTGTCTCTCCATCTGTCTGTCTGTCTCTGATCAGAGGTGTGTTGTCCTCTGTGGCAGGTGTATCTGTCTGTCTCTCCATCTGTCTGTCTGTCTCTGATCAGAGGTGTGTTGTCTCTGTGGCAGGTGTATCTGTCTGTCTCTCCATCTGTCTGTCTGTCTCTGATCAGAGGTGTGTTGTCTCTGTGGCAGGTGTATCTGTCTGTCTCTCCATCTGTCTGTCTGTCTCTGATCAGAGGTGTGTTGTCTCTGTGGCAGGTGTATCTGTCTGTCTCTCCATCTGTCTGTCTGTCTCTGATCAGAGGTGTGTTGTCTCTGTGGCAGGTGTATCTGTCTGTCTCTCCATCTGTCTGTCTGTCTCTGATCAGAGGTGTGTTGTCTCTGTGGCAGGTGTATCTGTCTGTCTCTCATCTGTCTGTCTGTCTCTGATCAGAGGTGTGTTGTCTCTGTGGCAGGTGTATCTGTCTGTCTCTCCATCTGTCTGTCTGTCTCTGATCAGAGGTGTGTTGTCTCTGTGGCAGGTGTATCTGTCTGTCTCTCCATGTCTGTCTGTCTGTCTCTGATCAGAGGTGTGTTTGTCTCTGTGGCAGGTGTATCTGTCTGTCTCTCCATCTGTCTGTCTGTCTCTGATCAGAGGTGTGTTGTCTCTGTGGCAGGTGTATCTGTCTGTCTCTCCATCTGTCTGTCTGTCTCTGATCAGAGGTGTGTTGTCTCTGTGGCAGGTGTATCTGTCTGTCTCTCCATCTGTCTGTCTGTCTCTGATCAGAGGTGTGTTGTCTCTGTGGCAGTGTATCTGTCTGTCTCTCCATCTGTCTGTCTGTCTCTGATCAGAGGTGTGTTGTCTCTGTGGCAGGTGTATCTGTCTGTCCTCTCCATCTGTCTGTCTGTCTCTGATCAGAGGTGTGTTGTCTCTGTGGCAGGTGTATCTGTCTGTCTCTCCATCTGTCCTGTCTGTCTCTGATCAGAGGTGTGTTGTCCCTGTGGCAGGTGTATCTGTCTGTCTCTCCATCTGTCTGTCTGTCTCTGATCAGAGGTGTGTTGTCTCTGTGGCAGGTGTATCTGTCTGTCTCTCCATCTGTCTGTCTGTCTCTGATCAGAGGTGTGTTCTCTCTGTGGCAGGTGTATCTGTCTGTCTCTCCATCTGTCTGTCTGTCTCTGATCAGAGGTGTGTTGTCTCTGTGGCAGGTGTATCTGTCTGTCTCTCCATCTGTCTGTCTGTCTCTGATCAGAGGTGTGTTGTCTCTGTGGCAGGTGTATCTGTCTGTCTCTCCATCTGTCTGTCTGTCTCTGATCAGAGGTGTGTTGTCTCTGTGGCAGGTGTATCTGTCTGTCTCTCCATCTGTCTGTCTGTCTCTGATCAGAGGTGTGTTGTCTCTGTGGCAGGTGTATCTGTCTGTCTCTCCATCTGTCTGTCTGTCTCTGATCAGAGGTGTGTTCTCTCTGTGGCAGGTGTATCTGTCTGTCTCTCCATCTGTCTGTCTGTCTCTGATCAGAGGTGTGTTGTCTCTGTGGCAGGT
>CM042252.1:243378-319517 GCA_023566225.1 Romanogobio albipinnatus | reverse complement strand
ATCAGAGGTGTGTTGTCTCTGTGGCAGGTGTATCTGTCTGTCTCTCCATCTGTCTGTCTGTCTCTGATCAGAGGTGTGTTGTCTCTGTGGCAGGTGTATCTGTCTGTCTCTCCATCTGTCTGTCTGTCTCTGATCAGAGGTGTGTTGTCTCTGTGGCAGGTGTATCTGTCTGTCTCTCCATCTATCTGTCTGTCTCTGATCAGAGGTGTGTTCTCTCTGTGGCAGGTGTATCTGTCTGTCTCTCCATCTGTCTGTCTGTCTCTGATCAGAGGTGTGTTGTCTCTGTGGCAGGTGTATCTGTCTGTCTCTCCATCTGTCTGTCTGTCTCTGATCAGAGGTGTGTTGTCTCTGTGGCAGGTGTATCTGTCTGTCTCTCCATCTGTCTGTCTGTCTCTGATCAGAGGTGTGTTGTCTCTGTGGCAGGTGTATCTGTCTGTCTCTCCATCTGTCTGTCTGTCTCTGATCAGAGGTGTGTTGTCTCTGTGGCAGGTGTATCTGTCTGTCTCTCCATCTGTCTGTCTGTCTCTGATCAGAGGTGTGTTGTCTCTGTGGCAGGTGTATCTGTCTGTCTCTCCATCTGTCTGTCTGTCTCTGATCAGAGGTGTGTTGTCTCTGTGGCAGGTGTATCTGTCTGTCTCTCCATCTATCTGTCTGTCTCTGATCAGAGGTGTGTTGTCCCTGTGGCAGGTGTATCTGTCTGTCTCTCCATCTATCTGTCTGTCACTGATCAGAGGTGTGTTGTCCCTGTGGCAGGTGTATCTGTCTGTCTCTCCATCTGTCTGTCTGTCTCTGATCAGAGGTGTGTTGTCTCTGTGGCAGGTGTATCTGTCTGTCTCTCCATCTGTCTGTCTGTCTCTGATCAGAGGTGTGTTGTCTCTGTGGCAGGTGTATCTGTCTGTCTCTCCATCTATCTGTCTGTCTCTGATCAGAGGTGTGTTGTCCCTGTGGCAGGTGTATCTGTCTGTCTCTCCATCTGTCTGTCTGTCTCTGATCAGAGGTGTGTTCTCTCTGTGGCAGGTGTATCTGTCTGTCTCTCCATCTGTCTGTCTGTCTCTGATCAGAGGTGTGTTGTCTCTGTGGCAGGTGTATCTGTCTGTCTCTCCATCTGTCTGTCTGTCTCTGATCAGAGGTGTGTTGTCTCTGTGGCAGGTGTATCTGTCTGTCTCTCCATCTGTCTGTCTGTCTCTGATCAGAGGTGTGTTGTCTCTGTGGCAGGTGTATCTGTCTGTCTCTCCATCTGTCTGTCTGTCTCTGATCAGAGGTGTGTTGTCTCTGTGGCAGGTGTATCTGTCTGTCTCTCCATCTGTCTGTCTGTCTCTGATCAGAGGTGTGTTGTCTCTGTGGCAGGTGTATCTGTCTGTCTCTCCATCTGTCTGTCTGTCTCTGATCAGAGGTGTGTTGTCTCTGTGGCAGGTGTATCTGTCTGTCTCTCCATCTGTCTGTCTGTCTCTGATCAGAGGTGTGTTGTCCTGTGGCAGGTGTATCTGTCTGTCTCTCCATCTGTCTGTCTGTCTCTGATCAGAGGTGTGTTGTCTCTGTGGCAGGTGTATCTGTCTGTCTCTCCATCTGTCTGTCTGTCTCTGATCAGAGGTGTGTTGTCCCTGTGGCAGGTGTATCTGTCTGTCTCTCCATCTGTCTCTCTGTCTCTGATCAGAGGTGTGTTGTCTCTGTGGCAGGTTTATCTGTCTGTCTCTCCATCTGTCTGTCTGTCTCTGATCAGAGGTGTGTTGTCTCTGTGGCAGGTGTATCTGTCTGTCTCTCCATCTGTCTGTCTGTCTCTGATCAGAGGTGTGTTCTCTCTGTGGCAGGTGTATCTGTCCTCCATCTGTCTGTCTCTGATCAGAGGTGTGTTCTCTCTGTGGCAGGTGTATCTGTCTGTCTCTCCATCTGTCTGTCTGTCTCTGATCAGAGGTGTGTTGTCTCTGTGGCAGGTGTATCTGTCTGTCTCTCCATCTGTCTGTCTGTCTCTGATCAGAGGTGTGTTGTCTCTGTGGCAGGTGTATCTGTCTGTCTCTCCATCTGTCTGTCTGTCTCTGATCAGAGGTGTGTTGTCTCTGTGGCAGGTGTATCTGTCTGTCTCTCCATCTGTCTGTCTGTCTCTGATCAGAGGTGTGTTGTCCCTGTGGCAGGTGTATCTGTCTGTCTCTCCATCTGTCTGTCTGTCTCTGATCAGAGGTATGTTGTCTCTGTGGCAGGTGTATCTGTCTGTTTCTCCATCTGTCTGTCTGTCTCTGATCAGAGGTGTGTTGTCCCTGTGGCAGGTGTATCTGTCTGTCTCTCCATCTGTCTGTCTGTCTCTGATCAGAGGTGTGTTGTCCCTGTGGCAGGTTTATCTGTCTGTCTCTCCATCTGTCTGTCTGTCTCTGATCAGAGGTGTGTTGTCTCTGTGGCAGGTGTATCTGTCTGTCTCTCCATCTGTCTGTCTGTCTCTGATCAGAGGTGTGTTGTCTCTGTGGCAGGTGTATCTGTCTGTCTCTCCATCTGTCTGTCTGTCTCTGATCAGAGGTGTGTTGTCTCTGTGGCAGGTGTATCTGTCTGTCTCTCCATCTGTCTGTCTGTCTCTGATCAGAGGTGTGTTGTCCCTGTGGCAGGTGTATCTGTCTGTCTCTCCATCTGTCTGTCTGTCTCTGATCAGAGGTGTGTTGTCCCTGTGGCAGGTGTATCTGTCTGTCTCTCCATCTGTCTGTCTGTCTGTCTGATCAGAGGTGTGTTGTCCCTGTGGCAGGTGTATCTGTCTGTCTCTCCATCTGTCTGTCTGTCTCTGATCAGAGGTGTGTTGTCTCTGTGGCAGGTGTATCTGTCTGTCTCTCCATCTGTCTGTCTGTCTCTGATCAGAGGTGTGTTGTCTCTGTGGCAGGTGTATCTGTCTGTCTCTCCATCTGTCTGTCTGTCTCTGATCAGAGGTGTGTTGTCCCTGTGGCAGGTGTATCTGTCTGTCTCTCCATCTGTCTGTCTGTCTCTGATCAGAGGTGTGTTGTCCCTGTGGCAGGTGTATCTGTCTGTCTCTCCATCTGTCTGTCTGTCACTGATCAGAGGTGTGTTGTCTCTGTGGCAGGCGTATCTGTCTGTCTCTCCATCTGTCTGTCTGTCTCTGATCAGAGGTGTGTTGTCTCTGTGGCAGGTGTATCTGTCTGTCTCTCCATCTGTCTGTCTGTCTCTGATCAGAGGTGTGTTGTCTCTGTGGCAGGTGTATCTGTCTGTCTCTCCATCTGTCTGTCTGTCTCTGATCAGAGGTGTGTTGTCTCTGTGGCAGGTTTATCTGTCTGTCTCTCCATCTGTCTGTCTGTCTCTGATCAGAGGTGTGTTGTCCCTGTGGCAGGTGTATCTGTCTGTCTCTCCATCTGTCTCTCTGTCTCTGATCAGAGGTGTGTTGTCTCTGTGGCAGGTGTATCTGTCTGTCTCTCCATCTGTCTGTCTGTCTCTGATCAGAGGTGTGTTGTCTCTGTGGCAGGTGTATCTGTCTGTCTCTCCATCTGTCTGTCTGTCTCTGATCAGAGGTGTGTTGTCTCTGTGGCAGGTGTATCTGTCTGTCTCTCCATCTGTCTGTCTGTCTCTGATCAGAGGTGTGTTGTCTCTGTGGCAGGTGTATCTGTCTGTCTCTCCATCTGTCTGTCTGTCTCTGATCAGAGGTGTGTTGTCTCTGTGGCAGGTGTATCTGTCTGTCTCTCCATCTGTCTGTCTGTCTCTGATCAGAGGTGTGTTGTCTCTGTGGCAGGTTTATCTGTCTGTCTCTCCATCTGTCTGTCTGTCTCTGATCAGAGGTGTGTTGTCTCTGTGGCAGGTGTATCTGTCTGTCTCTCCATCTGTCTGTCTGTCTCTGATCAGAGGTGTGTTGTCTCTGTGGCAGGTGTATCTGTCTGTCTCTCCATCTGTCTGTCTGTCTCTGATCAGAGGTGTGTTGTCTCTGTGGCAGGTTTATCTGTCTGTCTCTCCATCTGTCTGTCTGTCTCTGATCAGAGGTGTGTTGTCTCTGTGGCAGGTGTATCTGTCTGTCTCTCCATCTGTCTGTCTGTCTCTGATCAGAGGTGTGTTGTCTCTGTGGCAGGTGTATCTGTCTGTCTCTCCATCTGTCTGTCTGTCTCTGATCAGAGGTGTGTTGTCTCTGTGGCAGGTGTATCTGTCTGTCTCTCCATCTGTCTGTCTGTCTCTGATCAGAGGTGTGTTGTCTCTGTGGCAGGTGTATCTGTCTGTCTCTCCATCTGTCTGTCTATCTCTGATCAGAGGTGTGTTGTCCCTGTGGCAGGTGTATCTGTCTGTCTCTCCATCTGTCTGTCTGTCTCTGATCAAAGGTGTGTTGTCCCTGTGGCAGGTTTATCTGTCTGTCTCTCCATCTGTCTGTCTGTCTCTGATCAGAGGTGTGTTGTCCCTGTGGCAGGTGTATCTGTCTGTCTCTCCATCTGTCTGTCTGTCTCTGATCAGAGGTGTGTTGTCTCTGTGGCAGGTGTATCTGTCTGTCTCTCCATCTGTCTGTCTGTCTCTGATCAGAGGTGTGTTGTCCCTGTGGCAGGTGTATCTGTCTGTCTCTCCATCTGTCTCTCTGTCTCTGATCAGAGGTGTGTTGTCTCTGTGGCAGGTTTATCTGTCTGTCTCTCCATCTGTCTGTCTGTCTCTGATCAGAGGTGTGTTGTCTCTGTGGCAGGTGTATCTGTCTGTCTCTCCATCTGTCTGTCTGTCTCTGATCAGAGGTGTGTTCTCTCTGTGGCAGGTGTATCTGTCTGTCTGTCTCTGATCAGAGGTGTGTTCTCTCTGTGGCAGGTGTATCTGTCTGTCTCTCCATCTGTCTGTCTGTCTCTGATCAGAGGTGTGTTGTCTCTGTGGCAGGTTTATCTGTCTGTCTCTCCATCTGTCTGTCTGTCTCTGATCAGAGGTGTGTTGTCTCTGTGGCAGGTGTATCTGTCTGTCTCTCCATCTGTCTGTCTGTCTCTGATCAGAGGTGTGTTGTCTCTGTGGCAGGTGTATCTGTCTGTCTCTCCATCTGTCTGTCTGTCTCTGATCAGAGGTGTGTTGTCCCTGTGGCAGGTGTATCTGTCTGTCTCTCCATCTGTCTGTCTGTCTCTGATCAGAGGTATGTTGTCTCTGTGGCAGGTGTATCTGTCTGTTTCTCCATCTGTCTGTCTGTCTCTGATCAGAGGTGTGTTGTCCCTGTGGCAGGTGTATCTGTCTGTCTCTCCATCTGTCTGTCTGTCTCTGATCAGAGGTGTGTTGTCCCTGTGGCAGGTTTATCTGTCTGTCTCTCCATCTGTCTGTCTGTCTCTGATCAGAGGTGTGTTGTCTCTGTGGCAGGTGTATCTGTCTGTCTCTCCATCTGTCTGTCTGTCTCTGATCAGAGGTGTGTTGTCTCTGTGGCAGGTGTATCTGTCTGTCTCTCCATCTGTCTGTCTGTCTCTGATCAGAGGTGTGTTGTCTCTGTGGCAGGTGTATCTGTCTGTCTCTCCATCTGTCTGTCTGTCTCTGATCAGAGGTGTGTTGTCCCTGTGGCAGGTGTATCTGTCTGTCTCTCCATCTGTCTGTCTGTCTCTGATCAGAGGTGTGTTGTCCCTGTGGCAGGTGTATCTGTCTGTCTCTCCATCTGTCTGTCTGTCTGTCTGATCAGAGGTGTGTTGTCCCTGTGGCAGGTGTATCTGTCTGTCTCTCCATCTGTCTGTCTGTCTCTGATCAGAGGTGTGTTGTCTCTGTGGCAGGTGTATCTGTCTGTCTCTCCATCTGTCTGTCTGTCTCTGATCAGAGGTGTGTTGTCTCTGTGGCAGGTGTATCTGTCTGTCTCTCCATCTGTCTGTCTGTCTCTGATCAGAGGTGTGTTGTCCCTGTGGCAGGTGTATCTGTCTGTCTCTCCATCTGTCTGTCTGTCTCTGATCAGAGGTGTGTTGTCCCTGTGGCAGGTGTATCTGTCTGTCTCTCCATCTGTCTGTCTGTCACTGATCAGAGGTGTGTTGTCTCTGTGGCAGGCGTATCTGTCTGTCTCTCCATCTGTCTGTCTGTCTCTGATCAGAGGTGTGTTGTCTCTGTGGCAGGTGTATCTGTCTGTCTCTCCATCTGTCTGTCTGTCTCTGATCAGAGGTGTGTTGTCTCTGTGGCAGGTTTATCTGTCTGTCTCTCCATCTGTCTGTCTGTCTCTGATCAGAGGTGTGTTGTCCCTGTGGCAGGTGTATCTGTCTGTCTCTCCATCTGTCTCTCTGTCTCTGATCAGAGGTGTGTTGTCTCTGTGGCAGGTGTATCTGTCTGTCTCTCCATCTGTCTGTCTGTCTCTGATCAGAGGTGTGTTGTCTCTGTGGCAGGTGTATCTGTCTGTCTCTCCATCTGTCTGTCTGTCTCTGATCAGAGGTGTGTTGTCTCTGTGGCAGGTGTATCTGTCTGTCTCTCCATCTGTCTGTCTGTCTCTGATCAGAGGTGTGTTGTCTCTGTGGCAGGTGTATCTGTCTGTCTCTCCATCTGTCTGTCTGTCTCTGATCAGAGGTGTGTTGTCTCTGTGGCAGGTGTATCTGTCTGTCTCTCCATCTGTCTGTCTGTCTCTGATCAGAGGTGTGTTGTCTCTGTGGCAGGTTTATCTGTCTGTCTCTCCATCTGTCTGTCTGTCTCTGATCAGAGGTGTGTTGTCTCTGTGGCAGGTGTATCTGTCTGTCTCTCCATCTGTCTGTCTGTCTCTGATCAGAGGTGTGTTGTCTCTGTGGCAGGTGTATCTGTCTGTCTCTCCATCTGTCTGTCTGTCTCTGATCAGAGATGTGTTCTCTCTGTGGCAGGTGTATCTGTCTGTCTCTCCATCTGTCTGTCTGTCTCTGATCAGAGGTGTGTTGTCTCTGTGGCAGGTGTATCTGTCTGTCTCTCCATCTGTCTGTCTGTCTCTGATCAGAGGTGTGTTGTCTCTGTGGCAGGTGTATCTGTCTGTCTCTCCATCTGTCTGTCTGTCTCTGATCAGAGGTGTGTTGTCTCTGTGGCAGGTGTATCTGTCTGTCTCTCCATCTGTCTGTCTGTCTCTGATCAGAGGTGTGTTGTCTCTGTGGCAGGTTTATCTGTCTGTCTCTCCATCTGTCTGTCTGTCTCTGATCAGAGGTGTGTTGTCTCTGTGGCAGGTGTATCTGTCTGTCTCTCCATCTGTCTGTCTGTCTCTGATCAGAGGTGTGTTGTCTCTGTGGCAGGTGTATCTGTCTGTCTCTCCATCTGTCTGTCTGTCTCTGATCAGAGGTGTGTTGTCTCTGTGGCAGGTGTATCTGTCTGTCTCTCCATCTGTCTGTCTGTCTCTGATCAGAGGTGTGTTCTCTCTGTGGCAGGTGTATCTGTCTGTCTCTCCATCTGTCTGTCTGTCTCTGATCAGAGGTGTGTTGTCTCTGTGGCAGGTGTATCTGTCTGTCTCTCCATCTGTCTCTGATCAGAGGTGTGTTGTCTCTGTGGCAGGTGTATCTGTCTGTCTCTCCATCTGTCTGTCTGTCTCTGATCAGAGGTGTGTTGTCCCTGTGGCAGGTGTATCTGTCTGTCTCTCCATCTGTCTGTCTGTCTCTGATCAGAGGTGTGTTGTCCCTGTGGCAGGTGTATCTGTCTGTCTCTCCATCTGTCTGTCTGTCTCTGATCAGAGGTGTGTTGTCTCTGTGGCAGGTGTATCTGTCTGTCTCTCCATCTGTCTGTCTGTCTCTGATCAGAGGTGTGTTGTCTCTGTGGCAGGTGTATCTGTCTGTCTCTCCATCTGTCTGTCTGTCTCTGATCAGAGGTGTGTTCTCTCTGTGGCAGGTGTATCTGTCTGTCTCTCCATCTGTCTGTCTGTCTCTGATCAGAGGTGTGTTGTCTCTGTGGCAGGTGTATCTGTCTGTCTCTCCATCTGTCTGTCTGTCTCTGATCAGAGGTGTGTTGTCTCTGTGGCAGGTGTATCTGTCTGTCTCTCCATCTGTCTGTCTATCTCTGATCAGAGGTGTGTTGTCCCTGTGGCAGGTGTATCTGTCTGTCTCTCCATCTGTCTGTCTGTCTCTGATCAGAGGTGTGTTGTCTCTGTGGCAGGTGTATCTGTCTGTCTCTCCATCTGTCTGTCTGTCTCTGATCAGAGGTGTGTTGTCCCTGTGGCAGGTGTATCTGTCTGTCTCTCCATCTGTCTGTCTGTCTCTGATCAGAGGTGTGTTGTCTCTGTGGCAGGTGTATCTGTCTGTCTCTCCATCTGTCTGTCTGTCTCTGATCAGAGGTGTGTTCTCTCTGTGGCAGGTGTATCTGTCTGTCTCTCCATCTATCTGTCTGTCTCTGATCAGAGGTGTGTTGTCTCTGTGGCAGGTTTGCGCTGCATGTGTTCGTGCTGGTCTTGACTTGTTATGGGATCTTGATGACAGCCAGTGTCCACAATCTCCACAGGTGAGCAGCGTCTCTGTTTTCTGCCTCAGGTCTTGTTTATTAAGGGAAAAACCACAAAACTGAAACCACATATGATTATTTAAATTTACTTTCTTTAGAATAAACTAATACATTTAAATAATATATTTTTATATTGTATTTTATAAGTGATTACAAAAGATGGCATTACTACCATAGCATTTCAGCTCTCAAATATGATTTTTAGTATTTTTTAAATATTGCAGAACTCTTGGTCTTTGCTGATATAAGCACATTTTCACTCTATATGTGCCTTGCTTAAACTTCCACTTGGTCTTCTTTCAACCCACTGGTAAATAATAACATTAACTATTACAAATATTTTGTGAACTGGAATTGCATTTAAACATTGTATTTGTATTTATCTTACACAGTATAAAATGTTTTTATATTTGTTTGTATAAAACTCTATTACATTATCCAAGTCCCGGTCTGATCTGAGTCACTGAATATTGAGTATCTGCTGACACAGAGTCCCGATCAGATACTTGTTTTTTCCTAGTGCTTGTTGCAATGTCAAGTACATCAATGTTAATAAAATCAATCCAGTGTATACAGATACATTACATTATGACCGGTGAAGTGAGTAACACTGATGATCTCCTGTTAGTGGGTGGGGTATATTAGGCAGCAAGTGAACATGTCGTCCTCAGAGTTGATGTGTTAGAAGCAGGAGAAATGGGCAAGCGTGAGGATTTGAGCGAGTTTGACAAGGGCCAGATTGTGACGGCTAGACAACTGGGTCAGAGCATCTCCAGAACTGCAGCTCTTGTGGGGTGTTCCCGGTCTGCAGTGGTCAGTCTCTATCAAAAGTGAAGGACCAGTGGAGAACCGGCCACAGGGTCATGGGCGGCCGAGGCTCATTGATGCCCGTGGGGAGCGAAGGCTGGCCCGTGTGGTCCGATCAAACAGACGAGCTACTGGAGCTCAAACTGCTCCAGAAGTTAATGCTGGTTCTGATAGAAAGGGCTCAGAACACACAGAGCATCTCAGTTTGTGGAGTATGGACCAGTCAGGGTGCCCATGCTGACCCCTGTCCACCGCCCACAGCACCAACAGTGGCCCGAGCATCAGAACTGGACCCCGGAGCAATGGAAGAAGGTGGCCTGCTCTGATTATCATGTGTTCTTCTGCATCACGTGGATGGCCGGGTGCGTGTGCGTGGCTGACCTGGGGAACACATGGCACCAGGTGCACTATGGGAAGAAGGCGTGGCTTACCTGGGGAACACATGGCACCAGGTGCACTATGGGAAGAAGGCGTGGCTTACCTGGGGAACACATGGCACCAGGTGCACTATGGGAAGAAGACGTGGCTCACCTGGGGAACACATGGCACCAGGTGCACTATGGGAAGAAGGCGTGGCTTACCTGGGGAACACATGGCACCAGGTGCACTATGGGAAGAAGGCGTGGCTTACCTGGGGAACACATGGCACCAGGTGCACTATGAGAAGAAGGCGTGGCTTACCTGAGGAACACATGGCACCAGGTGCACTATGGGAAGAAGACGTGGCTCACCTGGGGAACACATGGCACCAGGTGCACTATGGGAAGAAGGCGTGGCTTACCTGGGGAACACATGGCACCAGGTGCACTATGGGAAGAAGACGTGGCTCACCTGGGGAACACATGGCACCAGGTGCACTATGGGAAGAAGGCGTGGCTTACCTGGGGAACACATGGCACCAGGTGCACTATGGGAAGAAGGCGTGGCTTACCTGGGGAACACATGGCACCAGGTGCACTATGGGAAGAAGGCGTGGCTTACCTGGGGAACACATGGCACCAGGTGCACTATGGGAAGAAGGCGTGACTTACCTGGGGAACACATGGCACCAGGTGCACTATGGGAAGAAGGCGTGGCTTACCTGGGGAACACATGGCACCAGGTGCACTATGGGAAGAAGGCGTGGCTTACCTGGGGAACACATGGCACCAGGTGCACTATGGGAAGAAGGCGTGGCTTACCTGGGGAACACATGGCACCAGGTGCACTATGGGAAGAAGGCGTGGCTCACCTGGGGAACACATGGCACCAGGTGCACTATGGGAAGAAGGCGTGGCTTACCTGGGGAACACATGGCACCAGGTGCACTATGGGAAGAAGGCGTGGCGTACCTGGGGAACACATGGCACCAGGTGCACTATGGGAAGAAGGCGTGGCTTACCTGGGGAACACATGGCACCAGGTGCACTATGGGAAGAAGGCGTGGCTTACCTGGGGAACACATGGCACCAGGTGCACTATGGGAAGAAGACGTGGCTTACCTGGGGAACACATGGCACCAGGTGCACTATGGGAAGAAGGCGTGGCTTACCTGGGGAACACATGGCACCAGGTGCACTATGGGAAGAAGGCGTGGCTTACCTGGGGAACACATGGCACCAGGTGCACTATGGGAAGAAGGCGTGACTTACCTGGGGAACACATGGCACCAGGTGCACTATGGGAAGAAGGCGTGGCTTACCTGGGGAACACATGGCACCAGGTGCACTATGGGAAGAAGGCGTGGCTTACCTGGGGAACACATGGCACCAGGTGCACTATGGGAAGAAGGCGTGGCTTACCTGGGGAACACATGGCACCAGGTGCACTATGGGAAGAAGGCGTGGCTCACCTGGGGAACACATGGCACCAGGTGCACTATGGGAAGAAGGCGTGGCTTACCTGGGGAACACATGGCACCAGGTGCACTATGGGAAGAAGGCGTGGCGTACCTGGGGAACACATGGCACCAGGTGCACTATGGGAAGAAGGCGTGGCGTACCTGGGGAACATATGGCACCAGGTGCACTATGGGAAGAAGACGTGGCTCACCTGGGGAACACATGGCACCAGGTGCACTATGAGAAGAAGGCGTGGCTTACCTGGGGAACACATGGCACCAGGTGCACTATGGGAAGAAGACGTGGCTCACCTGGGGAACACATGGCACCAGGTGCACTATGGGAAGAAGGCGTGGCTTACCTGGGGAACACATGGCACCAGGTGCACTATGGGAAGAAGACGTGGCTCACCTGGGGAACACATGGCACCAGGTGCACTATGAGAAGAAGGCGTGGCTTACCTGGGGAACACATGGCACCAGGTGCACTATGGGAAGAAGGCGTGGCTTACCTGGGGAACACATGGCACCAGGTGCACTATGGGAAGAAGACGTGGCTCACCTGGGGAACACATGGCACCAGGTGCACTATGAGAAGAAGGCGTGGCTTACCTGGGGAACACATGGCACCAGGTGCACTATGGGAAGAAGACGTGGCTCACCTGGGGAACACATGGCACCAGGTGCACTATGGGAAGAAGGCGTGGCTTACCTGGGGAACACATGGCACCAGGTGCACTATGGGAAGAAGGCGTGGCTTACCTGGGGAACACATGGCAACAGGTGCACTATGGGAAGAAGGCGTGGCTTACCTGGGGAACATATGGCACAGGTGCACTATGGGAAGAAGGCGTGGCTGACCTGGGGAACACATGGCACCAGGTGCACTATGGGAAGAAGGCGTGGCTTACCTGGGGAACATATGGCACAGGTGCACTATGGGAAGAAGGCGTGGCTTACCTGGGGAACACATGGCACCAGGTGCACTATGGGAAGAAGGCGTGGCTTACCTGGGGAACACATGGCACCAGGTGCACTATGGGAAGAAGGCGTGGCTGACCTGGGG
Source organism: Romanogobio albipinnatus (assembly GCA_023566225.1). Lineage (NCBI taxonomy): Eukaryota > Metazoa > Chordata > Actinopteri > Cypriniformes > Gobionidae > Romanogobio > Romanogobio albipinnatus. The sequence continues at coordinate 307,500 of CM042252.1, read as the reverse complement.
AACACATGGCACCAGGTGCACTATGGGAAGAAGGCGTGGCGGTGGAGGCAGTGATGCTTTGGGCAATGTTCTGCTGGGAAACCTTGGGTCCTCCATCATGTGGATGTGACTTTGACACGTCCCACCTACCTAAGCATTGCTGAGCCCATGTCCAGCCTCTCATGGGGACGGTATTCCCTGTGGCTGTGGCTCTTTCAGCAGAAAATGAGTTAAACTTTGGGTTAAAGATTTAGTGGTGAAGATGTGATTAGTAACTAGTAATTCAGTACTTTTTAAGAGTAATTTACCCAACACTGGTTCTCACATGGCGATTTTAAACTGTAGTCCATGTATAGCAAATAACTTTCATAAAGCATGAGATTTATATTTAAAAGGTGGTGAAAATGACTGGATTGTGATTTCTGAAGTGTATTCTTTACAGAGTAAACATCCACTGAAATTAAAGCAGGACATGCGTCTTTTAAAGAAAGAACTGCTTTTTTAACGTAAAATTGTTAATGTACAACGCTTTTTTAATTAACCGCAAGAAAACCTCTAATGAATTATGTTACCAGATTATTGGTGGCTTTCTCAAATATCTGTATTTTTAGTGCTAGCAGTCAAAAATAAAACGTTGTTTTTGTTTTTACTGAGAATCATCCATAAAGAGTATAAGCTAAAGTGTTCATTTGCAGGGAATGAGGTGGAATAACATCCATAGCTACTCGCTGCTCACTACTCTTGAGTACTTTTAGATGGGCTACTTTTCACTCCTACTTTGAGTAGTATTTAGGACAGCTACTTTTACTCTACTAGCACTACATGTTTTGACAAGTACCAGTCCTTTTACTTCAGTACTGGTTCCAGCACTGGCCTTCTCACACACTTCACAAGAGTTTATGTGTGTTCTCATTGCAGATATACTCTGATCGCCTCGCTCGGATACCTCACGCTTTGCCAAGTGAGCAGGGCCTTCATGTTCGACTATGGCGTCCTGTCCACAGATTTCTCAGGGTGAGGACAGTTTTATTATATTTGCTGTGTCATTTTGATCATGAAGTCCTTTAACTCTTCTGCAGTCTGACTGCTCTCACCTGTTAACACAGAGAGTATGAAGCAGCGTTACACACTCAAAGGCTGTGGTTTCTGTGATGTGGCCACTCCCCGAGGCTTGACTTTCTTATCTACCAGTTTAGTTTAGTCTTCCTTTGTGGCTTTTTTTTAAGTTTCTGTACACACCCTTAGATAAACAGGAGGAGAGATAACACGGCTGTCAATGTCCCGGGCAGGTCTCTTTCTTCACTTTAAATGTAATTGTAACAAATCCCTCGTGTTGATAAGGAGGAGGCAGGAACTGGCAGACGTTCAGCGTAATTTTAATGACAGAATGAAATAAAATACATAAAAAGAGCATAAAAGAACCGGCATCATAAGTCTCTCTCTCTCCTCTCCGCTTCACACTGACTGAAGACTCTCTGTATCTCTGCATTAGCCGTTCCTCTGCTGAGGCTGACAAACACAAAGACCTGCATCACATTTACAGCTTGAAGAATCTAACAACAAAAATCAATGCAGATACTGAGCAATATAATCGTTTTAAATGTCTAAGACGCTGGATTATCTGATTAGTCTGATTCCTCTTGAGATGGAAGGAAGTTGTTTGCCCAAACTCAGGTTTGATTTTGAGGACAGAAAGCAGGCTGTGCTCGTCCTGTGCGTTGATCCATGAACGAATCACTCGGTTCTTTTAATGGTTTGTTTTCACTCGGGTTAGGGTTAGGTTAGGTTAGGGTTAGGTTAGGGTTAGGTTAGGTTAGGGTTAGGTTAGGGTTAGGTTAGGTTAGGGTTAGGTTAGGTTAGGTTAGGGTTAGGGTTAGGTTAGGGTTAGGTTAGGTTAGGGTTAGGTTAGGTTAGGTTAGGTTAGGGTTAGGTTAGGGTTAGGTTAGGGTTAGGTTAGGTTAGGTTAGGTTAGGTTAGGTTAGGTTAGGTTAGGGTTAGGTTAGGGTTAGGTTAGGGTTAGATTAGGTTAGGGTTAGGTTAGGGTTAGGTTAGGTTAGGTTAGGTTAGGTTAGGGTTAGGTTAGGTTAGGTTAGGGTTAGGGTTAGGTTAGGTTAGGTTAGGTTAGGGTTAGGGTTAGGTTAGGTTAGGTTAGGTTAGGGTTAGGTTAGGTTAGGTTAGGTTAGGTTAGGTTAGGTTAGGTTAGGTTAGGTTAGGGTTAGGGTTAGGTTAGGGTTAGGGTTCCTTCACTGAAGAACTGAATCGGTCAGAGCTCTTGCTGAGTCAGAATCTGTTTCACTGCTTTCACCTTAAAGGGTTAGTTCACCCAAAAATGTAAATCCTGTCATTAATTCCTCATGTCGTCTCAAACCCGTCGACCTTCGTTCATCTCCAGACATACATCAAGATATTTCTGATGAGCCCAGAGCTCTCTGACCCCTCCAGAGACAGCAGTGTAGTTAAAGGAACACGCCAACTTTTTGGGACTTTATCTTATTCCCTGTTTTCCTCAGAGTTAGAGTTCATACACACCATTCTCATCTCCGTGCCATAACTCTGTCTGACGCACACACCGCTACCCTAGCTTAGCACAAAGACTGGAGGTAAATGGCTCCAGCTAGCCTAGCTTAGCACAAAGACTGGAGGTAAATGGCTCCAGCTAGCCTAGCTTAGCACAAAGACTGGAAGTAAACGGCTCCAGCTAGCCTAGCTTAGCACAAAGACTGGCTCCAGCTAGCCTACTGCTCAATAAGTGACAGAACTATACTCTCATTCCTGGTAATAATCAAGAGCTTTGAGCCGTCCCATGAGTGTAGTGGCTCAATGATATTACACAGCGGCTGAAAATAGTCCCCAGCGCTCTCTGTGTGAGTCGGTTGTCACATTGGTTATGTTGACGGAAGTTAGCCTATTTTCAGGCGCTGTGTAATATCATTGCGCCGCTGCACTCATGGGGCGGCTCACAGCTCTTGATTATTACCAGGAATGAGAGTATAGTTCCTGCCATATCGGCCTAGAAAATCACCACTTCTCATTTTCCGTCGGTCTTAGTACACAATGTAAGTACACACATGTACACAACATGTAAATGGGAAAATGTTGGCGTTATTTTGTCACTTATTGAGCAGTAGGCTAGCTGGAGCCGTTTACCTCCAGTCTTTGTGCTAAGCTAGACTAGCTGGAGCCGTTTACCTCCAGTCTTTGTGCTAAGCTAGACTAGCTGGAGCCGTTTACCTCCAGTCTTTGTGCTAAGCTAGACTAGCTGGAGCCGTTTACCTCCAGTCTTTGTGCTAAGCTAGACTAGCTGGAGCCGTTTACCTCCAGTCTTTGTGCTAAGCTAGACTAGCTGGAGCCGTTTACCTCCAGTCTTTGTGCTAAGCTAGGATAGCGGTGGGTGTGTCTCTGTAACTCTGGGGGATACAGTCAATAAGATAAAGTCCCAAAAAGTTGGCGTGTTCCTTTAACACTTTCCAGAAAGGAAGTAAAGACATGGTTAGAATAGTCATGTGACTCCAGCGGGTCAACCTTAATGTGATGAGGAGATGAGAATACTTTAGTGCGCAAAACACACACAAATAACCACTTTATTCATCAATCTCTTCTCTTTCGTGTCACTCTCCTACGCAATTCACATAAGCACCACAACTCATTCATGTGATCATGTGATCCTGCTCGGCCAATAGTGAGCCGGCGTTCTGCTGTAGAACTCGGAAGCGCTGTACTCCGTGAAGAGCCCAACAAAGTGAGTAGTGTACGAGTGTTCATCACACTGCTGTCTCTGGAGGGGTCAGAGAGCTCTGGGGTCATCAGAAATATCTTCATGTGTGTCTGGAGATGAACGAAGGTCGACGGGTTTGAGACGACATGAGGAATTAATGACAGGATTTACATTTTTGGGTGAACTAACCCTTTAAGTCTTTGTCTTCCGAGGCTTGTCAGACTGTTAGTGTGGCTCTGACCTCCGCTGAGCCTCGCTGTGACCTCTGCACACGAGTCTGACACACATGATTCACACACTGCTTCTCTTCATGATGAATGCGGGGTCTTTGTCTCCTGTTGTTTTCAGGCCGCTGATGATGATCACACAGAAGGTCACTACTCTTGCCTTCCAGGTGCATGACGGTGAGAAAGCATTGATGCTGTTTTCATGAATTTGTTCTGACATCTTGGAAAATAATTCAGTTGATGATTTCAGAAAACATGACTTGTCTTGTGTTTCAGGCATGAGTGGAAAGCAAGAGGAGCTTAAAGACGAGCAGAGGCGTCTGGCAGTACAGTAAGACTCTCAATCCTCAGCAGTAACAGCAGCATCTCACTGGGCAAAACCTGCTCTAATGGACCAGCACTGTGGTCTACTCATGCAATAGTGGGACGTCCCGGACCAAAGTCATCAGTCTACACTCCATAGCCCATAATGACAGTGAAAAAACGACTTGTGATAAGTTTACAAATGTAGTAAAAGGAAAGAAAGCGCAGCACTAGCTGAAGCACACGGGCAGTGATCACTGCTTATTTGACATGACAGCAGATCTAGTGTTTGGGGAATAACGGCACAGATTCTGTAAAGACAGGGAACATTCCTATTGTTTAGATAAGTCATGTATTTCCCGTCTGTTTCCTCCATGTACAGCTCTAGGCCGTCGCTGTTGGAGTACCTGAGCTACAATATAAATTTTCTGAGTATCCTGGCGGGCCCCTGCTGTATCTATAAAGACTACATTGAGTTTATTAAGGGCCGGCATGTGCAGCACAGGCTGAAGAGAGTCTCGCAGCAGCAGAACGGCTGGGATAAAGCGCCCGAGCCGTCGCCTGTGGTGAGACACACACACTTTACAAATAAAGCTGTTCACCTGAGCTGGACACCCAACACATTAACTCACAGTAGAAGAGTAGTTGTGAGAGTGAACATGTAAAGGAATACTTCACCAACAATGAAACTCTGCCATCATTAAAAGTAACACCATCATGCCATTAAAACTTATTTTGTGAAACAAAACCTTTTTATTTGACTTTTTGTTATTTTTAAAGGTCCCATGGCATGACATTTTCATTTTATGAGGTTTTTAACATTAATATGAGTTCCCCTAGTCTGTATATGGTCCCCGAGTGGCTAGAAATGTTGATGGGTGTAAACCGAGTTCTGTCTGTCTCTCTCTGCCTTTGAGAGGATGACGGCCCAGACGAGCTGATCTGGAATTCCCCTGTTATGATGTCATACCAGGAACGGTTACCTCCCTTTCCTCCGCCCAGAGCATTTGGCACGCCTATGCCAGCGCCATATTTGTTTGTCCTGGAGAGATCGTGGCTTGTGAGCGAGTGAATGCTGGCAGTTCCTCAGTGTGTGGATGTTCAAATGAAAACAGAAGTCTTTGTTCAGTTCCTTCTGATCTGTGATCAGTGATTTCTGATGTGTAGCTAATTATTCAAGTTCACACAGAACTTTATTATTCGTGCTGCGGCTTCTCTCTCTCCCGACAGAACGGTGATTTCTAGTGTTTTTGTACGTCCTCGTTGCATCTATCTGTTCTTAAATGTGCATCCAGTCGTGAGTTTCTGCTCAACATGGGCAGAGCCACATCTTTAGAGATGAACCTCATACTCGCCGAAGCTCGGCCTTCAGCATCCCCGACCCCCAGTACTGCATCTGGCCCACAGCGGAGGCTCCAAACGCGGGTCTCCGGGCTAGCCAGCTATCCCCACAATAAACCGATTACATTCGATTACTGCTGTTGTGTCTTTGTTAGCGCTGTGTACTCAATGCGCGCGCAAACAAAGACACTGACGCTTTTCATATGATAGGAAAATATCTACAAATAATGCTATAATCAACACTTGCTTGTCACTCGTTCATCTCCTGTAATGGTACATTACATGTTTCACAGAGTTGGTAGAATAAGGAGGAAGACGGGCTCGGCGTGACTGGGACTCGTCTTCATTCAGAACTCTCAGATACAAACACACTAAACTCACAGCGCTCGCACAACTCAGCACAATATCACTCTGTTAGCAATCTCTCCGTCTCTGGTCCATTGATGTCCGGTTCGTGAACGAATCGTTCTTTTGAACCGGTTCTTTTTAGTGAACCGATTGAACCAGTTCACCAAATCGGACTGAATCGTTCTAAACGGTTGGCGTCTCTAGTCAGCGCTGGTCCATCATTTACTAAAGTTACTAAGTTTCTGACATGAGTGACAGTCCCTCCGACTAGAAATAAACGAATAACCTGAAGTATATGCCAGAAACTACAACAGTTCACTGAACTGAGACGTGCTGAGAGACCTGATGAGAAGTGAACTCAGGTCCATCCGTCTCTCTGGCAGCAGACTCGTGCCTCGTAGACCTCGCTAAACCACGCCCCCTCCACTACAAGATCTAATACTCATTTCAAATGCAAAGATGTCAGCCAATCACAACAGTGGGCGTTTTTACTGAAGTCTCACAGCACACACACCCCTTGAAACAGGGCATTCAGCCAGAGGGCAAAAAATGCCTTTAATTTTAAATTATGACATTTTATGATGTAAAAATCCTAAGTACACCTCAGGAAACATTATAAAATAATAGAAAAATGCCATGCCATGGGACCTTTAAAGCCTCAATGTATGGAAACTTTACATTCTGCTAAACTCCTTTTGTATTCAACTGAAGTCTTATAGGTTTAGAAGGACATGAGAGATGGTGGTCCAGTGGGTTAAACCATGGAGCTGATATGCAGAAGGTTGCTGGTTCGATCCCAGTGGTCTCCACCAGTGTGTCCTTGAGCAAGGCACTTTACTCCATGTTGCTCCAGGGGGATTGGCACTGTAAGTCGCTTTGGATAAAAGCGTCTGCCAAATGCACAAACGTAAATGAGTGTCCAAGATGACAGGATATTCATTGCTTGGTGAAATACTCATTGACATGTTTAATTTGTGGCATGTTTATATGGATCAAAATTCAATATTATAAGGATCAAATAATCAATGCTTAGAAAGTATTATGATTATACTACAACATCGCCAGGTTGTCGTGCACATTTCCCAGGAAACTTGTGTTCATTTTGTCTACTGAGATGAATTCCTGCTGTTCTTCTACAGAGGACTGTGATTAATAAGCTTCTTGTGTGCGTCTGCTGTCTGCTCTGGTTCTTCATCATCACCAAAGCGTTCCCCATAACGTACAATGTGGACCCGCGATTCGTCAGCGAGGCTTCTTTCGTTACCAGATTGGCCTATGCGTTAATTTCCATCCAGGCAGCCAGACCCAAGTTCTACTTTGCATGGACCCTCGGTAAGCAGACAGGGGACAGAAACCTGAGACCTGAGTGTGATTGGCTGAAAGGAGAGCATGTTATGAGCTGCTGTGTTAAGACATACCGTTCTTTCTTGTAATGTATTGTAGGCAGAAAAAATAGGTCTGTTCCAAAATATTAAAACTAACTGCACTGCAAAAAATGCTCTTCTTAATTAGTATTTTTGTCTTGTTTCTAGTTTAAATATCAAAAAATTCTTAAAACAAGATGTATTTACTGGATAAGTAAAATGACACAAGATATTTTTTCTTGTTTCCTGGGGAAAAAAATCTAAATGTAGGTTTGCTTAAAACAAGCAAAATGATTTGCCAATGGAGTGAGAAAAGCAATCTCATTTCTGATTGAGATTATTTTTCTCACCCCACTGGCAGATCATTTTGCTTGTTTTAAGCAAAAACTCACTTCATTTTGATTTTTTTCCCCAGAAAACAAGAAAAAATATCTTGTGTAATTTTATTTATCCAGTAAATACATCTTGTTTTAAGAATTTTTAGATATTTAAAGTAGAAACAAGACAAAAATACTAAGTAAGAAGAGCATGTTTTGCAGTGTGGACAGCCAGATGGCAGATACCAGGGTTCCTATAGTCATGGAGAACAATGTCCGGCCATTTTAAATGTGTGCTTTTCAGGCTTTGATTAAAGATGAAGCCTGTCATTTCTGCATCACTAGTATCACAAAATGGAAGTTCAAAACTAATGACTAAAAACAGGTTTTCCCTGGTTTTCTGTCATTGGTCAGACAAACAAATCATTGTCCAGTCCAAATTCACGGCATGGGTTGAGCCACTGGCTGTGTTTGTCTGGTTAAGCTGAGATAGGAGGAAGTGCTTCTACCATCAACACAAACCAAAAAATACCTTCATCGTTAAACTAAATGGAAATGTTATTGAAGTTTTTTTAGTTTTGCAATGGTCAATTTCAGATAGATATTCTTTGTGTAGTGCACAACTGATGTTAAATGTTGGAGACATGTATTGGTACGCTATAAGGATAATCATTTCAATCTGTTATTCTGAAAAATTGGTCTCTTGCTTACACCAATGAACGATTGGAAAGGTGTTCTCACACATTATCAGGTGTGACAGATTCGCATTAAAACTCTCCAACACTCCTCCGCTTTCATGCTTTAGTCATTTCATACGTTTGAGCGAAGCCCAGTTGTTTGGTTACGCTCAAGCGATGTGGCTTTGTGTTTGTCTATTAATGAACGATTGGAAAGTGTTGGAAATGCATTAGTGTGGGCGTCCTTACACGTGATCTAGAAGGTCTAGCGCTGTATAGTAAATGCACATTGTCTCCATTTACAGCGGATGCCGTTCATAATGCGGCGGGGTTTGGAGTCAGTGGTGTGAACGAGAGGGGAGAAGTGTCCTGGGACCTCGTCTCCAACGTTCACATCTGGGAAATCGAGGTTTGTTCACTACTTTACTAAACAGGCCATGCCAACCGTGTGTTCACTTCTGCATTCTCTAATGCCACAGTGGAGCTCGCACACCTTGAATTATAAAACATATTTTCTCTGTCTGCAGACAGCGACAAGTTTTAAATCATTTCTCGACAACTGGAATATACAGACCGCTCTTTGGCTAAAAAGGTACGTTTTAAATGTCATAGTTCTATATTAGTCAACTGATCTGTTGCTGTTGACAAGAAAATGTTATTGGAAAGTTTTGAACCAGTGCAGAATATTTCCCCAAATCCAGTCAAGACCAGGACGAGTTTCTCCGTTATAAACACAGCCACTGAATTGGAAGGCGATAGAAGTGAATGAGTCTGCAGCTGATGCTGTGGGTCAGTGTTCAGGAGTGATGGCAGATACAGCCCAGCTAGCCGACTCAGTCTGGGTGCAGGTGTCACACTCAGCGATTGTTGTTGTCCGTCACACTCACCGATTTAAGAACAAACTCATGTTCTCTCTGATTCCTTGTCATGTGAAGCTTGTCGAAAAAGTCACATGATGTGAAGGCCAAGTATACGGCAACCCATAGTCAGAACTTGTCCTCTGAATTTAACCCATCCAAGTGAGTACACACACATTAGGAGTAGTGAGTAGTGAACACGCTGCTAACCGTGGACACACACACCCGGAGCAGTGGACGTGTTCTCTGCGGTGCCAGGGAAGAGTTTGGGGGTTTGGTGCTTTGCTCAGTTTGAGAATCATTGAGAATCAAAGCCTTCGGGCTCCCAGTCTGACTCTCTAACCATTAGGCCACGACTGCCCCAAAGGAACAACACAAGCACTGTGTGAACATAAACTGTTGTAACGACTGCATTGGGATGTAATTCATGGAATAACATTACCACATGAATGTTTGTGAGATTTGGGGATGCCGAGGTGGACCTGCTGAAGCCTCCGTTCTCCTGGTGTAATGCCCTGAGGGAAGAGCAGGTCAGGAATCTGCACAGATTCTTCTCAGTGTGCCACACCTGCACACCTGACAGAGAATCTCAAGAATCTGTTACAGTCACTGACATGAACCAACCCAATGGATGAGCATAAGAGCAAAATGCTCTGAGTGAGACTTCCTCAGTGTCCAGTTCAAACCTCTGCGATCCAAAACGGGCTGGAACCCTCCATTGATATCGGTGGCCAGGAAACAGTGGCTGTAGAAGCCATCAAACCCTATTCCTGGAGTCCTTGTGCTCTTTCCTAACCCTTGGGAACACTGAGAACTGAATAAATACAGGCATGGAGGCGGACATAAGTTATATTGCCAGAAGTGTTGTGACGCCTGCCTTTACCTGAACATGAGCTTTAATGAAATTGTCCAAATATATCCTCCGACATCCAGCACAGGATCTCTCTCCTGTGTCTACTCTCTCCTATCTAATGAGCTGTTGAAGTCTGTTATTTGTACACAGCTTCTTTCCATACATTGCCAGTTCATAGTGACCCTGCTCCAAAAAGAATACAGTTATGATATAATATTGCAATACTCTATATGGGTCATTGACATGACATTTTTTTTTGTCCGAATTCATTATTTTCCTAAAAAGATTTCTAATAAATACATGTCATAAATCAAATTGATCTAGAATATTTCCTTTATAAGAAACCCATTTCATTTTTTTGAAATTCAGTTATGCTGTTTGAAAGATCAAAAATGTCAGGTGGTGCGACCGTCCGAACGTACAAGCAATAAAAGGTTCATTTTCTCAGTAACATTCTTAATCAAATAGTTTGGCATGATTTTACGTCAAATTGATGTAAAATGGCGTATCAGTCCCATTTCAAAACTATTCTATTACTTAAAACTTTTGTCCAAAAAATGTACTTCTCCAAATGTCATTTTTGAGTAATGATGAGGTTGATTCAACCTATCATGTCAGGTGGTGTGACCCCTGGAAAACTTGGGTTGTTATTATACAAATGTGTATTTGATTAAAAATATTTATAACCTTGAGCATATGGTCAAACATTTGTATAGGTGTCCGAGTTAATGCCTGCTGGATTTGAATTGAGTTTGAAATGTCAGGTGGTGCGACCAGCAAATTTACATTTAAAAGTGTCAATTCCCACTGCAATTGCAAAATGAAGTAAGAAATATAACTGTAAACCGTTACATAATGTATACAAATCATTTATACAGTTAAAAACAAAACATATAAAAACTCCTTATGGAAAATTGGTGTCCGTTTATATGAATTGGACTAAAAGGGCAATACATAAAGAAATGGAAAGGGAATTTACCATGTGATACGCATTTTAGACATTCATATGTATATTATTTTAAATGAATATATTGGGCGCCCCACCTGACACTTTCTGGGTGGTAAAATCAGAAATCTTATAATAATAATTAATAATGAATTAATGCTGTCTTAAAAGCTGTAAAACCAATATGAATCAACATTATATATTTTTTGGACATAAAGCAAGTTTTGCTTAAAATTATTATTATTTTTTTAATCTTAAACCCCTTATTGGTCACTGACCCATACAGTGTTTCCTGTGTGTGCATCAGCATGTCTCTGTTTCTCCCATGCTGTGTGTGTTCTGCTCCAGTGTTTGCTACGATCGAGCGCCGTGTTACCGCATGCCACTCACTTTTGTGCTGTCGGCCATCTGGCATGGAGTTTACCCAGGATACTACTTTACATTCATCACCGCTATACCCATCACCTTAGCAGCTCGCACCGTGAGTCTCTCTCTCTCTCTCACACACACACACACAGATTCTCTCCATTTCTCCTTTAAAGACACTGCAGGTGACTGGTTCATCACTGTTATGCCGTTCACATCTAACTTGTGTTGTTATGTTTGCACTGCATTCTCTGTCACACGCTGCAAAAACACTGCAAACAAATCTCTCTCTCTCTCTCTCTCTGGCTGTGTCTGAAATCTCTCTCTCTAAAGCTGATGCCATTCTGATGGTACACTGGCTTCTAATAAGGCAAATGGCTTCTCTTTCTGTACCACACTCTCCCCAAACGTCTGTTTTGGTGTATGGAGGTTTAGTCAGCATAGCTTTAGTGAAGAAGAGCTCTCCGTACGGACATCATGGCAGAGACCAAAGAGACCAAGAGAACGTAGACCTAAAGCTGTGAAGCTGTGCGATACAATGGGGAAATGTTTCGTTGTGCTATACCATTACTTGTTAAAGGGTTAGTTAGTTGTAAATCCTGTTATTAATTCCTCATGTCGTCTCAAACCCGTCGACCTTCGTTCATCTCCAGACACACATGAAGATATTTCTGATGCCCCCAGAGGTCTCTGACCCCTCCAGAGACAGCAGTGTGATGAACACTCTCAAGGGTCAGAAAGGAAGCAGAGACAGTTACTCAATGCCCACTCCCCTAACACATACTCTTTATGAGAAGCCACTCCCATGAAATGGATGTAGGGCATGGGCGTCACTAGGCCCATTTTAAAGGGTCTTCAGCCGCCCCTAAACTTCTGCCCCACCCCCCTAACAAATGTGTGATGAACCTTTATTCAATTCAATTCAAATTTATTTGTATAGCGCTTTTCACAATACACATTGTTTCAAAGCAGCTTTACAGAAAGTGCATTTCATAGATGAACAGTAAAAATGTTAGAAAGACAATGTTAAAGAATAATGTTCGAAAAAGTTAATCAGTCGTGTATTAATTTAGTCCATAACAACGCTGGCGTTGAGTCGTCTCATCACAGGCGTTGAGTCGTCTCATCACTGGCGTTGAGTCGTCTCATCACTGGCGTTGAGTCGTCTCTTCACTGGCGTTGAGTCGTCTCATCACTGGCGTTGAGTCGTCTCTTCACAGGCGTGGAGTCGTCTCTTCACAGGTGTTGAGTCGTCTCTTCACAGGCGTTGAGTCGTCTCTTCACTGGCGTTGAGTCATCTCATCACTGGCGTTGAGTCGTCTCTTCACTGGCGTTGAGTCGTCTCTTCACAGGCGTGGAGTCGTCTCTTCACAGGCGTGGAGTCGTCTCTTCACAGGCGTTGAGTCGTCTCTTCACTGGCGTTGAGTCGTCTCATCACTGGCGTTGAGTCGTCTCTTCACAGGCGTTGAGTCGTCTCTTCACTGGCGTTGAGTCGTCTCATCACTGGCGTTGAGTCGTCTCTTCACTGGCGTTGAGTCGTCTCTTCACTGGCGTGGAGTCGTCTCTTCACTGGCGTTGAGTCGTCTCTTCACTGGCGTTGAGTCGTCTCTTCACTGGCGTTGAGTCGTCTCTTCACTGGCGTTGAGTCGTCTCTTCACTGGCGTTGAGTCGTCTCTTCACTGGCGTTGAGTCGTCTCTTCACAGGCGTGGAGTCGTCTCTTCACAGGCGTGGAGTCGTCTCTTCACTGGCGTTGAGTCGTCTCATCACAGGCGTGGAGTCGTCTCTTCACAGGCGTGGAGTCGTCTCTTCACAGGCGTTGAGTCGTCTCTTCACAGGTGTTGAGTCGTCTCTTCACTGGCGTTGAGTCGTCTCATCACTGGCGTTGAGTCGTCTCTTCACAGGTGTTGAGTCGTCTCTTCACAGGTGTTGAGTCGTCTCATCACTGGTGTTGAGTCGTCTCTTCACTGGCGTTGAGTCGTCTCTTCACAGGCGTTGAGTCGTCTCTTCACAGGTGTTGAGTCGTCTCATCACTGGTGTTGAGTCGTCTCATCACTGGTGTTGAGTCGTCTCATCACTGGTGTTGAGTCGTCTCTTCACAGGCGTTGAGTCGTCTCTTCACAGGTGTTGAGTCGTCTCTTCACTGGCGTTGAGTCGTCTCATCACTGGCGTTGAGTCGTCTCTTCACAGGTGTTGAGTCGTCTCTTCACAGGCGTGGAGTCGTCTCATCACTGGCGTTGAGTCGTCTCTTCACAGGTGTTGAGTCGTCTCTTCACAGGCGTTGAGTCGTCTCTTCACAGGCATTGAGTCGTCTCTTCACAGGCGTTGAGTCGTCTCTTCACAGGTGTTGAGTCGTCTCTTCACAGGTGTTGAGTCGTCTCTTCACTGGCGTTGAGTCGTCTCTTCACTGGCGTTGAGTCGTCTCTTCACAGGCGTTGAGTCGTCTCTTCACTGGCGTTGAGTCGTCTCTTCACAGGTGTTGAGTCGTCTCTTCACAGGTGTTGAGTCGTCTCATCACTGGTGTTGAGTCGTCTCATCACTGGTGTTGAGTCGTCTCATCACTGGTGTTGAGTCGTCTCATCACTGGTGTTGAGTCGTCTCATCACTGGTGTTGAGTCGTCTCTTCACAGGCGTTGAGTCGTCTCTTCACAGGTGTTGAGTCGTCTCTTCACTGGCGTTGAGTCGTCTCATCACTGGCGTTGAGTCGTCTCTTCACAGGTGTTGAGTCGTCTCTTCACAGGCGTGGAGTCGTCTCATCACTGGCGTTGAGTCGTCTCTTCACAGGTGTTGAGTCGTCTCTTCACAGGCGTTGAGTCGTCTCTTCACAGGCGTTGAGTCGTCTCTTCACAGGCGTTGAGTCGTCTCTTCACAGGTGTTGAGTCGTCTCTTCACAGGTGTTGAGTCGTCTCTTCACTGGCGTTGAGTCGTCTCTTCACTGGCGTTGAGTCGTCTCTTCACAGGCGTTGAGTCGTCTCTTCACTGGCGTTGAGTCGTCTCTTCACAGGTGTTGAGTCGTCTCTTCACTGGCGTTGAGTCGTCTCATCACTGGCGTTGAGTCGTCTCTTCACAGGCGTTGAGTCGTCTCTTCACAGGTGTTGAGTCGTCTCTTCACTGGCGTTGAGTCGTCTCATCACTGGTGTTGAGTCGTCTCTTCACAGGTGTTGAGTCGTCTCTTCACAGGCGTTGAGTCGTCTCATCACTGGCGTTGAGTCGTCTCTTCACAGGTGTTGAGTCGTCTCTTCACAGGCGTGGAGTCGTCTCATCACTGGCGTTGAGTCGTCTCTTCACAGGTGTTGAGTCGTCTCTTCACAGGCGTTGAGTCGTCTCTTCGCTGGCGCTGAGTCGTCTCTTCGCTGGCGTTGAGTCGTCTCTTCACAGGCGTGGAGTCGTCTCTTCACTGGCGTGGAGTCGTCTCATCACATGTGTTGGGGCATCCGAAGTCTTCATGAGAGGCTGGATACAAACTGGAGCTGACGAACTATTTACCTCAGGACTAGTGTCCCGAGATAACAACAGAAAAGCAGATGGGAAATAATTAGCGTAGCTGCTGTTCAGAATATTATATTAATGCTGTTGTTCCCATTTAACTGTAGTATAAAGGGTAATTATAATGTGAATGCTTGGCTAAAGAGATGCGTCTTTAATCTAGTTTTAAACTGGGACAGCGAGTCTGAACCTCGAACAATATCAGGAAAACTATTCCAGAGTTTAGGAGCCAAATGTGAAAAAGCCCTCCCTCCTTTAGTGGACTTAGATATCCTAGGAATGACCAGAAGCCTAGAGTTTAGTGACCTTAAAGAGCGCGATGGGTTGTAGGGCGATAGAAGATCCGTTAGATACACTGGAGCTAAACCATTTAGGGCTTTATAGGTCAGTAGCAATACTTTGTAGTTGATACGGAACTTAATAGGTAACCAGTGTAGAGATGATAAAATTGGTGTTATATGATCATATTTTCTTGACCTAGTAAGAACTTGGACTAACTGTAGTTTGTTTATTGAGGATGCAGGACAACCAGCTAATAAAGCATTACAGTAATCTAATCTCGAGGTCATGAATGCATGAACTAACTTTTCTTTATAATATATGAAACTGCTGGGAGGCGAGCAGAGCGCACGTCAGAAGCAGAGGTGTGTGTGTGTTGATCTGAGCTCTCATTGGTCTGTCACCGCTCGTCAGTGTCAAAATATTTGAGAAAACCAATCAAATCAGAGTAGGCGGGCTTTATGTTCACAGAAGCTGCTGAGGCTGAGCGACTCGACGTCAAGAGAGAGATATGAAGATAAACTAAACATTTCATATTTGAGCTGCTTCTGTAAGTCAGAAATGCTAAACACATGACAAAAATATTCAGGCAAATGAATAAACTAATTTTGCCATTTTGAATTGAAATAGGCCTATGTAAAATAATTTATAATATAATTAACAAACAAGAAATATTAACAAAGCCATTTTCTTCAGATAAGGCATAATAGTAATGAATGTGTGCATATTGTAAATTAATTTAATACATTTTGTTACCTTTCCTGGTAGCCTTCAGTAAATTAACATGTATTATGAACATGATTCAAAAACATAAATAGCCGTTAAACATATGTTTAGTCTTCACCGACAAACGTTATCAGTCATATCTGTCACTGACATGGTTTTCAAGCGGTTGTAATCTCATTTTTGGCGTTCAGAACATCTTAAAATGCACATAGATCATAGAAATCACACTGTTCTCGAGGGAGCCCGAGCTACCTCACATCTGGGATCTCAGTGATTATCATCCTGCATACATTGTTATGATTAAGGGATGTACAATATGGTCATGCAGAATAAGGCATTAATATTTGCTTCATAAGTAATAATAAACAGCCAATATCGTATTATACATACTACTAGTGAATAGGGAGAATTGGACCCTAAACTAAAGTCTGACCATGTTTTCCATCCCCTCACTGAGGCTGAGCCGCCCTATAATGACCAGCCCAGAATCCCCTGCTGATGGAGGAGAGGAGAGGGCTCAGATATATTAATACAAGGACCAGAGAAATCATCAAAATATATACAGATTTTACAGAACAATTGGATTAGCCTGGTTGTCTTCTTACCACTTCAGATTTTTTTACTTTTGAAAAGTCTTTTTCCATTCTCCTCACAAAGCACATTTCTATAAATCTCTTTATCCTGCTTCACTGTTGCCTTTTGTTTGGTTTGATGGCCTCAGGTGCGCAGAAACTTCCGGGAGTATTTCCTGTGTTCTCGCCAGCTCAAGATCTGCTATGATGTTGTGACCTGGGCTGCCACTCAGATGACGATCTGCTACACGGTGATGCCTTTCCTTCTGCTGGCCGTCCAGCCCACCATGCAGTATTACAGGTAAAGGATCCGCCATTGGTGTAGGCAGACATTTGGCATACAGTCTGGTCCACGTTTCAACTTGTTCTAGTCAAGAACTGCCCATGAGTACCACTATCGTCAAAGATGATTGACCGGTTTGGTTCTGTTCTGGGCAGCCTAGCCTGGATAAGAGCAGGGACAGTAGCGGCCTTAGGGTAAGCAGAACAGAACTGACATAACTGAACTGCAGATATAATTCATGTTTCAAATAGTCTCGTTTCGAAGAGGAATATCCGAAGGCCAATCCTGACTGGACTAGAGGAGGAACTCGTTGCCACGCATTAAAGCTGCTGATAATCCTGAATGGACTTTATATTGGGATGATGTGATGGGCTGGATGTTCCTATAGGCAGACGTGGATCAGCTGAGCTGCCAGAACTAACCCAAGCTTGATTTTTCAGGAGTGGGTAAATCTGAAATCGTACCACATTAGAAGTGTGGCATGCAATAAAGTCTCTTGAATAATTGTACAGTAGACCGCACAGATGATTCTGCAGAACTGTGTATATGTCCACTGATGCAGAAGTAATAAGTCCGGTTGCTCGGTGTCTGTTTTGGCATGTCCCACCTGCCACATAACAGCAGTACAATAACATCACGTGATTATAAACATCAGATATCTCCTCTGAAGCTATTAGCTCAAAGGAAAATATATATGATTATTAATTATAAATGTATACACAGGCCCACACAGGGCTATAGCAAACCCAAGGGCCCTTGGTGCCACAACATTTTCTATTTTCTACCACAGGAATACCTCATATCTTAAAATAAAATAAATAAAAATGCACTGCACAACGCCACGCAAAATGGGGTCTCGCGCTCTCAACGCCCACTACCGCCCACTCCGCGATGATGTCATTTTTTCCGTGCTCGTGCGGACACGCCGAGTATTAATCAAGCTTGAGGCTGACACTACACCGACCTAACCCCACCTGATAAACACTTATTTTCCCACTATTAAACAGCCATTCTGCTCTTTATTTTCACTTTTCAAGTATTGAATGAGTTCAGATGAAGGCATATTCAAACTCGGATCGGTCACATTTATACCTAGACTATGTTTCTGGATGCTATCACTCTCAGGATGTGGTTTTTGCTGGTATTGTTCATCTCTTGGTTTCTCTGTCCTTCAGATCGATGTACTTTCATGTGCATCTCATCAGCATTCTGGCTGTGCTCCTCCTGCCCAGCAAACCCAGGGGCTTAAAGCCTGAAAGACTTGACCGGCATTCCAACAATAATGTGAAGGAGGACTGAACCCTTTCTGGTGTGTGTGTGTGTGTGTGTGTGTGTGGACGGAGAGAGCAGAGGCACTGACAGACAAAGGGAACTTTGTGTGAACAAAATAAAAAGGCTGGTCTGGGTCTTCCCTTGCTCACAGGCCAGCGCTGAGCTGTACACAAACACACACCAGAGATGCACTCTATTCAAGCTGAACACACACTTACACAAAACCAGCCGGAGAACAAACACGGGAACACACAGTGTGAATAGTGTACAGCCCACTATGAGGCAAATATGTGACATCTTTACTAAGTTAATGGTCTTTTAAAATAGTTTAACACAATTTCCTAATTTATTTTGGATATAACTGCATGATCACTTTAAACTGATGCCAAGAGAGAATCGCTCGAGTTCCTTGTTTTCTTTTTGGATTTTTCATACTAATGTGTAGATAATAATGTCTTTAATAATATCTTATTTTGTGTTGATTTTCAGTGAAATCACAGTGTAGTAAATGCATAATGGCTGATTAATGAATGACAATCCTGCTGCACATATGAAGTGAAGAATATGCGTGTTGTGGAAGCTGAAGCCTAAATAAACAGGTTTTTGAATTAATTAATGAGCATTGAATGTGTTGTGTGCACTTTACTAACTAGAAGGTCTGGCGACCAGAATATCTTCTGACTGTAAGGGTCAGGTCATGTCATGCAGGTTCGATCAGGTCCTTCCTAACGGAGCTTCTCGTCCAGACCCTTGTCATTTCCAGGCTGGGCTGTTGCGATGCTCTTCTGGCTGGACTTCCATCATGTGTAATCCTCTACCAATGAACCTGAACGCCGCCGCTCGCCTGGCCTTCAGTGACCCAGGAGACGTCCCACCGCTGTTTATCTCTGCTCTGGCTTTGATGCTCGCCCACAGAAGAGCCACAGGCTGCGCACCGCCCGACCTCCACCCGCTCTTACGAGTCTACATCCCCTCCAGGAGTGATGCCCCATTGGCTTCCGCTGACTTTCAGCCCCATTGTTTTTTTCCCAAACGGGGCTCATCAACTGCTTGGTCACCCATATTCTTAAATATATATATAATGTTGATGGTGTGTTTTGCAAGTTTCTGGTTTCTTTCACTGGTGTAGTGGTGAAAGTTGTCCGATTCTTCCAGAGGAAATGAAGAAAGAACTTCGGCCATGACTGACTTCAGCAATAACTGTCCCACATGGATCTAATAATCGTGGGTATGGCATGTACTGTAGACGGTACGCTGGTGAACCGTAGGCTACAACACGAGTTAGTATAGAAGAATAAAACGCCATCAGCATGCGCTAGTGGTAAACAGAGCAAGATGAATCTCTCTTTGGCAATTGTGGTTTTTATGTGCGCTGATAAAGAAGAGGAAGCGAAGCAGGAGAATATGGACAGCCATGGCTGTCACATTGATCAATACGCCATGATGTAGTTTTATTGGCTGGTCTGTAGACGTAGCACACTGAGATGATCATGCTACATTCCTGACACTGTCACAAACTTTGGTGGCAAGTCTTTGACCCTCTCTCGCTGTACGACGTAGGACCACATCCACAGAAATCACCACGATTGGTCATCTTTCGTCTGGACAGCCCATATCCTACAGTGTGTACCAGGCATAACAGTGTGCGGTTCCCAACACTCGGACACACCCGTCTGCTCATGAGCTCCAGGACAGCACTGTTCAAGTCAAGTCAAGTCAACTTTATTTATATAGAGCTTTTAACAATGCAGATTGTTTCAAATCAGCTTCACAGTGTTAAACAGGAAAATAATGCAGCAGAATTTGATTCGGCCGTACAGCCGCTCCGGTGATGTCATCAGCTCATTTCAATAATCATACAGTGACAATGTGGGCATTAGATCAGTAATTTAGTTTATAGAGTTAATTTAGTTTAATAATTCGATTTATTTGGAAATTTAGTTGAAAAATGTAGTGTCCCCATTTACTGAGCATTGTTGAAGGGATCTTTACTCTGGGTGGATCAGTGTCTGTACATTCCCTCAGAAAGCTGCGTGTTCTAACACATGAGTGTGTTGAGAGGGATTACATACAAATCTAGGACAAATAATTGTTTTATGTTTGTAGTTTTCTGGTTTCAGGGAAAGCACAGCCTTCCTCAGCTCCAACACCGGCGCAGAAAAGATCATGTGATGAGTAACCAAGGGAACCCATACAAACAGGCCAACAGAGAGACGGCACAGTCTGGACTTATAATAGGTCACTCCACAATGTTCATTTTCTTGTTTTTCAGCCATTCTGAGGGAAATGTGCTCGTGTTTGTCTTCATGAATGGCCCAGCTGTGCTTCCGCTCCAGTGCCTGATGATTTACTGACATGCCAGCACACCCTGCTCATCAAGCCACATGACTTAACATACTTAGAAGTTAGTGTTTCAGCTCATGCGTTTGCCCACAGAGAATCAATTGTACACTTACACTCTTAAAAATAAAGGTTTCAAAAGAGGGTTTTTGCACAGTGATGCTAGAGAAGAACCATATTTCAGTTCCCCAAAGAACCTTTCAGTGATCGGTTCATAAAAGAGCCATTTTGTCTTAGTGTGAAGAACTTTTTAATAATCTACTTTCCTTTTGTGGAGTGGAAAGGTACTAGCCTTTGGAGCTTGAGCCAGCGATCGTGATCATATCGAGCTCAACCTGCAGATTACTGTCATGTCTTCCTGCGGTGTGGCTCTATAGATGTTCCCCTTCATGGGAACTCGAGCTGCGTCACTTTTGATAGAGACTGACCACTGCAGACCGGGAACACCCCACAAGAGCTGCAGTTCTGGAGATGCTCTGACCCAGTCGTCTAGCCGTCACAATCTGGCCCTTGTCAAACTCGCTCAAATCCTCACGCTTGCCCATTTCTCCTGCTTTAACACATCAACTCTGAGGACAACATGTTCACTTGCTGCCTAATATACCCCACCCACTAACAGAGATCATCAGTGTTATTCACTTCAAAAGCGTAAGGCATTGAGGCATAACAGTGTGTCTTTCTGTAAAGTGTTGAAAAGCGCTACACAAACAGTTTCTCCTCGACCCTTTGGTTGCTAACACAAGTCTTCAATGAATGTCTTTCCACCCCAAACCTCAATGAAAGGCTGTTGTGAGAACCTGCATGTGTCTCTGAAACTCACCCTGCCAGTTCAGCAAGGCCTCGTGTGAGTTAATAACAGCATGTGCTTGAACCCACCCACATGTCTGGCCATGAACCTGAACGTTAATACCCCGCTTGTGTCCCGTGTCCAAGGAAGCATTAACTCAGAAACTGTGTGTGCAGTTTGATTTGATGTAAACCCGTGGTTGCGCGTCCCAGCA
This sequence comes from Romanogobio albipinnatus, assembly GCA_023566225.1. Classification (NCBI taxonomy): domain Eukaryota; kingdom Metazoa; phylum Chordata; class Actinopteri; order Cypriniformes; family Gobionidae; genus Romanogobio; species Romanogobio albipinnatus. The sequence goes on along the minus strand of CM042252.1, from coordinate 286,250 downwards.
TGTTCAGCGGCCACACGAGTCCGACCGCAGACGGAGCCGCTCCGACCTGATCCCAGGCCGGTTTTCTCTCATTCCAGCGGGCAGGAAGACTACACTCTTCTCATATTTACATTCCTGTCAGAGAATCTGCTGATGAAACCCATGTCAGAGAAGGCTTTGGGTGTCGATCTGCTGTTTAAACAGCTGTTCTATTTATGAACATTTTTGTTTTTGTTGTTAAATTTCCATTTTCTTCTTGGTTCTGTCGTTCTGGTCATCATCCAGCAGGCGGCGCTGCTCGCCGGTCAGATCAACACCACGGCTCAATTCATAATCACACTTAACAAACACGTGTTCTTTACTTCAGTGAGCCCATTGTGTCTGCCTCAAATACATGGGTTAGTTAATGTGTGATATGTGTATTGGTCTCCTCTGATCACAGATGTCTCTGGACGCATGCGTTTCTGTGGAGCTGCTAAGAGACCATGCGTACTGTGAGCGCTATACACATAAATGTGAATTGAATTGTTCACTTGCCTTTAATAATGTTAGACCGTTATTAGTTAGGCAAGCCGTTTTTAATGTGGTATTGAAGTACTTAAATAATACATGGAAAGCACCCTCACACACACCCCCAAAATATTATTTTTCTTGCTGAAAAATGATCCGATCCATGACTCTAAACCCATAACAGGATATGAACCCCACAGTTTCCGTCGTTATCGGTTCAATGAGTCGGTGTTTCCCGAATCTACCAACAGCCTCACACACCTGTGAACGCAGCTCTCGGGACAGAAGCAGACTTCAGTGGACTCAATAAATCTGTGTCTTGAGCAACATTAGCAAGCTGACATTCAGTACAATCACACATTTTATTTCACATATATACAGCAGATTCATTAAAGCAGTTCTGTGCGTTCACACCGCCAGAGCGTCAAAGTGGCCGGAAGTCATTCATTTTCAATGGGATTTTCCATTTGTCCATCTGAATAAATCTTGCACACCTGATCCAGACTAAACTCGTTCTCCAGTGTTTTCTGTAATCTAGTGTTTACAGCCGGAACTGTCTGCAGGGTGCTAGAGCTCACAGGGCCTGAGTTACACACTTTCAACAATCAATTTATAACCAAACAATCAAAAAGTGTCTCTTTATTGAGGGTTATTACAGCTCAGACAACACACACTCACATGTTCATCACTGTTAGCAGTGCTTTATGACACTTCAGAGGGGTTCCTGTGAAACGACTGCAGTGTGTGTGTGTGTGTGTGTGTGTGTGTGTGTGTGTGTGTGTGTGTGTGTGTGTGGGGGTCGGCCAAACTCTGTGGGGGCGGAAATCCCAAAAATGGTCCAGACTTTAAGAGGTTAACGCAGGGACACTGAGTAAACACTGAACTGGAGGCATGTGTGGCTCTGAAGGTGACTTTAGTGGAAGAAGTGAGGCTTTGAATCATTTGAGCCGATTCCTTTTCAAAATGATTCACTGTTTGGAAACTCGCTGAGGACATCTGCTGGCCAATCACATCAAAGACAGACATCACTAACATCTGCTGGCCAATCACATCTCGCCTATGTAATTAAATAAAATTAAAGATAAATTATATTTTATTTATTTGTAGCACATATTTTGTAACAACATTGTGTTAAAACGTTTTAAAGAAAATTATACTCAACATGTATTAATTTAAATGATAAACTGGCTGAGTTACACAGAAATATGTTGCCATCCTTTTGGATTACACAGATTTAACATCAAATACATTAATGTGGTGCATATTTGTCAGTAATACATCAATAAAACAGGAACCATTCCTGTAAATGCACTAATAAACGAAATGTTTTGTTCATTCCACCCGAAGCACTGATTCAAAACAAAAGATTCGGATCTTCTGAGGCTGTTTGAGCAAAAGATTCGGATCTTCTGAGGCTGTTTGAGCAAAAGAATCGGATCTTCTGAGGCTGTTTCGAGCGCGCATGCGCAGCACCAGCGATCGGAGGCAAGATGGCGGCCGCCTACCTGACCCACCATCAGAAGGTCCTGCGACTCTACAAGAAATCCCTGAGGCACATCGAGTCCTGGTGCATCTTCAGGTGAGGGCAGCTCAGGTGTGTGTGTGTGTGTGTGTGTGTGTGTGTGTGTGTGTGTGTGTGTGTGTGTGTGTGTTAGGGGCCGGTCTGAGAACACACACACACACACACACACACACACACACACACTGCAGTCGAGCTCATGCTAACTCCTGTGTTTGGCTATGACCTTCCTGCACATTAGCATCAGTAATGGACTCTGAGATGTGTTTATGGGATGGCCAGAGCTCTGATCACACCATATATAATCACATTCAGCCTCTCGTGTTATATTATATCATATATATTTATTATATTAGTCCAGTTACAATGCCAACCAGAAACAGTAATAGTGATGATAATAATACAGTTCAAGTTCATAATGTTCTAATTATTAACATTTTAACATATTAACATTTATGTATCATTATAGAAACAATATGAGAAGTGTTGAATAACAGGTGAGATGCATTAATGATATTGGTTTATCTTTGCATGTTTTAATGGAGATGAGCTTTATCTTTAACTCTTTCCCTTGAGTTTTAGTTCCTCTTCCAGTAGTTACACACGCTGATCTAATCCAGTTTTAAATCAAGCCGTTGTTGTTATTATTTGGAGAATAGATATGACCGGGCTGTTTATACGAGATGTCGAATTGGACACTCGAGACTCACTCATATTTATTGATCGGGGAAGAGAAACGGGTTTGTGATCTGTGTAAAACATATTTTAATAGAATGTCCTTTTTTAAATCATATTAGAGCGGTTTTATTCAGAAAACACATTAATGGACATTTTTAAAAAGTCATTTTAGCATTTCTGTCAAATATTAAATGGAAAGATTCTGTAATTGATTATTATTATTATTGTTGTTGTTGGTATATATGCCTGATTTTGTATAGTGATTGTTTTTAGGACAAAATTGTAAAATATTTGTAAACATTGTATTGAAATGATACTGCTGATTGCCATCAATATAGCCATTGTTGCATAAATAAATAAATACTACACGCTAATCTGTGTTATATTCTATAATATATTTCAGGTTTTCTTCAGGGTTTCACATTTTCACTGCCACTAACCCTGATAAATGACATGAGCCTAGTGTTGTTTTTGAGCCATGTAAGCTAAATAAATCAGGTTATGACTCTAAAAACTAATATCATAACTCATATATGTATATTTTATGTTGTTAAAGACAGTAATAAAATAAGAACAAATAATCAAATTACGAGCAAAAGCACAAATAAATACAGCAGAACAAACACACAAATGGTCTAAACTAGATTGTCAGGTACAAAAATAGTAACCAAATGTAAAATATCACTGCATATAAATATAGATTAAACATAATTAAAAGTTATTTAGTCAAGAGCAGTGAGTGATTGTTTAATCTTTTGTTAAAAAAGTCCCAGCCCCATAGGCAAGGCTATGCAGTCCGGAAACGGCATTAATAGGATAAATAATAAACACCATGGGAAAATTACGTCGGTTGGGGTTCTGAACTTTGGTTTCGATTACTTTACAGTTAATTGAGCAGATGCACACACACACACACACACATGCACACACACACACATGCACGCACGCGCGCACGCACACGACGGTGTAATGATGGTCATGTTCGAGCAGACTCACACACACACACACACACACACATGATGGTGTAATGATGGTCATGTTCGAGCAGACTCACACACACACACACACACACACACACACACACACACACACGACGGTGTAATGATGGTCATGTTCGAGCAGACTCACACACACACACACACACACACATGCACGCGCGCACGCACACAACGGTGTAATGATGGTCATGTTCGAGCAGACTCACACACACACACACACACACATGATGGTGTAATGATGGTCATGTTCGAGCAGACTCACACACACACACACACACACATGATGGTGTAATGATGGTCATGTTTGAGCAGACTCACACACACACACACACACGACGGTGTAATGATGGTCATGTTCGAGCAGACTCACACACACACACACACACACATGATGGTGTAATGATGGTCATGTTCGAGCAGACTCACACACACACACACACACGACGGTGTAATGATGGTCATGTTTGAGCAGACTCACACACACACACACACACACATGATGGTGTAATGATGGTCATGTTTGAGCAGACTCACACACACACACACACACGACGGTGTAATGATGGTCATGTTTGAGCAGACTCACACACACACACACACACGACGGTGTAATGATGGTCATGTTCGAGCAGACTCACACACACACACACACACACACACAATGGTGTAATGATGGTCATGTTCGAGCAGACTCACACACACACACACACACACACACACATGATGGTGTAATGATGGTCATGTTCGAGCAGACTCACACACACACACACACACACACATGATGGTGTAATGATGGTCATGTTCGAGCAGACTCACACACACACACACACACACACACACACACACACACACACATGATGGTGTAATGATGGTCATGTTCGAGCAGACTCACACACACACACACACACACACACACACACACACACATGATGGTGTAATGATGGTCATGTTCGAGCAGACTCACACACACACACATGACGGTGTAATGATGGTCATGTTCGAGCAGACTCACACACACACACACACACACACACGACACAGACTCACACACACACACACACACACACACACATGATGGTGTAATGATGGTCATGTTCGAGCAGACTCACACACACACACACACTTGACACAGACTCACACACACACACACACACACACACACACACACACACACACACACACACACACACACATGACGGTGTAATGATGGTCATGTTCGAGCAGACTCACACACACACACACACACACACACACACACGACGGTGTAATGATGGTCATGTTCGAGCAGACTCACACACACACACACATGACGGTGTAATGATGGTCATGTTCGAGCAGACTCACACACACACACACACACACACACACACACATACATGACGGTGTAATGATGGTCATGTTCGAGCAGACTCACACACACACACACACACACACACACACATGACGGTGTAATGATGGTCATGTTCGAGCAGACTCACACACACACACACATGACGGTGTAATGATGGTCATGTTCGAGCAGACTCACACACACACACACACACACACACACACACACACATACATGACGGTGTAATGATGGTCATGTTCGAGCAGACTCACACACACACACACACACACACACACACACATGATGGTGTAATGATGGTCATGTTCGAGCAGACTCACACACACACACACACACACACACACACACATGATGGTGTAATGATGGTCATGTTCGAGCAGACTCACACACACACACACACACACATGACGGTGTAATGATGGTCATGTTCGAGCAGACTCACACACACACACACACACACACACACACATGATGGTGTAATGATGGTCATGTTCGAGCAGACTCACACACACACACACACACACACACACACACACGACACAGACTCACACACACACACACACACACACATGACGGTGTAATGATGGTCATGTTCGAGCAGACTCACACACACACACACACACTTGACACAGACTCACACACACACACACACACACATGACGGTGTAATGATGGTCATGTTCGAGCAGACTCACACACACACACACACACACTTGACACAGACTCACACACACACACACACACACACACACACACACGGTGTAATGATGGTCATGTTCGAGCAGACTCACACACACACACACAACACACACACACACACACACACATGACGGTGTAATGATGGTCATGTTCGAGCAGACTCACACACACACACACACACACGACGGTGTAATGATGGTCATGTTCGAGCAGACTCACACACACACACACACACACATGATGGTGTAATGATGGTCATGTTCGAGCAGACTCACACACACACACACACACACACACACATGACGGTGTAATGATGGTCATGTTCGAGCAGACTCACACACACACACACACACACACACACACATGACGGTGTAATGATGGTCATGTTCGAGTAGACACACACACACACACATGACGGTGTAATGATGGTCATGTTCGAGCAGACGCACACACACACACACACACACATGACGGTGTAATGATGGTCATGTTCGAGTAGACACACACACACACACATGACGGTGTAATGATGGTCATGTTCGAGCAGACGCACACACACACACACACACACACACACACATGACGGTGTAATGATGGTCATGTTCGAGCAGACTCACACACACACACACACACACACACACACACACGACGGTGTAATGATGGTCATGTTCGAGCAGACTCACACACACACACACACACACACATGACGGTGTAATGATGGTCATGTTCGAGCAGACTCACACACACACACACACACACACACATGATGGTGTAATGATGGTCATGTTCGAGCAGACTCACACACACACACACACACACACACACACATGACGGTGTAATGATGGTCATGTTCGAGCAGACGCACACACACACACACACACACACACACACATGACGGTGTAATGATGGTCATGTTCGAGCAGACGCACACACACACACACACACACACATGACGGTGTAATGATGGTCATGTTCGAGCAGACACACACAGACACACACACACATGACGGTGTAATGATGGTCATGTTCGAGCAGACACACACACACACACACACACACACACACACACTTGACACAGACTCACACACACTCTGCTCTTTCAGGGACAAGTATCGCTTCTATGCGTGTTTGCTGCGCGCGCGCTTCGACGAGAGCAAGCATGAGAAGGACCTGGTGAAGGCCACGATGATGCTGAAGGCGGGCGAGGAGGAGTTCTGGGCCAATCAGCACCCGCAGCCCTACCTGTTCCCAGACTCGCCGGGGGGGACGTCCTACGAGCGCTACGAGTGCTACAAGGTACTGTGTGTGTGTGTGTGTGTGTGTGTGTGTGTGTGTGTGTGTGTGTGTGTGTGTGTGTGTGTGTGTGTGTGTGTGTGTGTGTGTGTGAGAGAGAGAGAATAAAGCCACGTGCTGTTATTAATGCCCGGTCTGCCCCTCAGGTCCCTGAATGGTGTCTGGATCACTGGCATCCCTCGGAGAAAGCCCAGTATCCGGATTACTTTGCCAAGAGGGAGCAGTGGAAGAAGCTGCGGGCTCAGAGCTGGGATAGAGAGGTACTTCCTGTGGCCGGGTTTGGGAATGAGACCGATAGGACAGGGGTGCGACGAGATCTCACTAACATGTGAGGAGATTTCCTGTGGAGGTGAAAAGCTGGTTCTCATGTGATCAGGCCTTGATTCCAGGGGTCGGGAACACATCCTACACTCTGAACATGTTGAATCATTTGATTATTGCGGTTTTGTTGGTGTATTTGATCATTTAGTTTAATATTCCACCAATCCCGCATGCCTGTAGTCTCTCTGTTCGCTCATTTACTGGGATTGGAGATCAAGGGTTCTGATTGGCTTTAGTTTTCTCTTTCATGATTTCTCATTTGTTTTCCATTTCGTTTCGAGCAGGATCTGTTTGAGTTGTTTTGTACAGATTTTCGAAGTGTGTCCTCCATATGTTCCCGTCTCGAATGGCCAATTCTTCTGCTGTGGCCTATCAGTGTTCATTTCACTGACGATAACTGAATAACAACTAGTGTTGGAGGACAACAACTATGAGGAAAACTTGCTGTCATTTACGTCAACAGATAGAAGCGAGAGGAGAATGTTAGTGAGGGATTAGGGAAGAGATGGGGTCAGAACTGATGTCCTGTGTCACAGATGAGCTGATCTAACCGCTGGAGAACACACACACCCCCAACCCAGCGCTCCAGAGCGGCTCAATCAATCACACACACTTATGCCAGACCAGTGTTTATGAACTAATGCTGATGAATAATGCCAGTGTGTACTTTATGATGTTCATATAGTCATGTGTTTTAGACGCTTGTAATGATGCATGTTTGATCTCCTGAACTTGAATGAGCTCCTGCAACTGCAACAGTGAGGCGAGATTTCAAAATAAGAGTCCTGGTGTATTTCCGGCTGCTTTATCATTAAAATCACACATTATATATTTGTTTTTGCTCACACAATAAACTGCATTTAATTTAATTCCATTTAATTCACAGTCAGGAGGAAAGAGCAGTATTTGACACATATTCAGTAAAGTATCAGGGTTATAATAGTTCACTAAACCATTAAAACATCTTCATTACTTGAAATTAAATAAATGTTAACTGAAATTAAAATAAATAAATAAACAAACTTATTTGAAGCTTTAGCTTATCCTGATATACTGACTAAAACAGAAATACACCGTTATAAAAACTATATCGATGTTTTAAGAAACAAACACAAAACTGAATTGAGCTCTTTCGTGTATTTTTAATGTCAAAAACAAAATGATCAGTTCCAGTGTCAGTCGGTCATGTGACGCTTAAATGCTTAATGTAGTACAACTGAACTAAACTCATTCGATTTAGGAGACTAAAACTAAAAACGACTCAGGCGACTAAAATATGACTAAAACTAAAGAAAATGTGCTGTCAGAATGAACAGTGCGGTCTATAGAGAGTGTCCCAGAAGTCCCCTGCTCTTTCTAGAGAGAGAAGTCAAGTCAGCTTTATTATATAGCGCTTTTAACACTGCAGATTGTCTCAGAGCAGCTTCAGTGTTAAACAGGAGAATAATGCAGCATAATTTTATTCAGCTGTACAGACATTTGATGTCATCAGTTCATTTCAGTTATCATACAGTGGCAGTGTGGGCTTTAGATCAGTAATTAGATCAGTAATTTAGTTTATATGGTTAATTTAGTTTAATAATTAGATTTATTTGGATGTTTAGTTGAACATGTAGTGTCCCCAACTGAGCACGCCAAGCCAGAGGCAACAGTGGCAAGAACCCTAACCCATCAGGAGCAGAATGGAGGAAAATAAACCTTGGAGAAACCAGACTCAGTCGGGGGGGCAGTTCTCCTCTGGCCAATCAACAAACAGCGTATGATTATTATTATTATTATTCTGGCAGCTTTACAGGTCAGAGGTCATAATAGATTGTAATATTGGAACAATCGGAGTCATCCCGCTGGAGACGGGTTTATTGAGGATGCCGTGTCGATGAGGCAGTTTCAGGGGGAGGCTAATCACGCTCTCTCAGACACTTCAGGGTCATGTGTTGGTCTTCTCTGGGCGCAGGTTTTGCGATTCTTTGGGCCACTACACACGATGCCTCCAAACACTGGTTAGACACAGTGCTGGGCCCCTGAGATGGTGTTGCTGATGGAGGCCATCAAGCTTTCTTTTAAAATATTCAGCTCTCTCCCTCTCTCTCTCTCTCTCTCTCTCTCTCTCTCTCTCTCTCTCTCTCTCCCTCTCTCCCTCTCTCCCTCTCTCTCTCTCTCTCTCTCTCTCTCTCCCTCTCTCCCTCTCTCCCTCTCTCCCTCTCCTCTCCCTCTCCCCTCTCCCTCTCCCTCTCCCTCTCCTCTCCCCTCTCCCTCTCCCTCTCCCTCTCCCTCTCCCTCTCCCTCTCCCTCTCCCTCTCCCTCCCCTCTCTCCCTCTCTCCCTCTCTCCCTCTCTCTCTCTCTCTCTCCTCCTCTCTCTCTCTCTCCCTCTCTCCCTCTCTCCCTCTCTCCCTCTCCCTCTCTCCTCTCTCTCTCTCTCTCTCTCTCTCTCTCTCTCTCTCTCTCTCTCTCTCTCTCTCTCTCTCTCTCTCTCTCTCTCTCTCTCTCTCTCCTCAGGTCCAGCAGCTGCAGGCTGAAACCCCGGCCGAGGGCCCGAAGTCTGAGGCCCTCCCTCCGGCCCGTAAGGAAGGGGACCTGCCGCCCCTGTGGTGGCAGTTCGTCACGCGTCCCCGAGAGCGTCCCATGTGAGGAGACGTCTGTCAACATCAGCTCAATCCTTATCAAATAAACTATTATGTCAATCACTTCATTTGATATCTTCTTTATTTGTGTTTTATATCCAGTTCAGTCATGAAACTACACTGTAAAAAATACGATCATAAAAACGGTCACATGACTGGTCAAACACGTTCCTGGCCACTTCAGTTCCTCAGTGCTCTTTCCAACCTGTGCGACTGGCGTTCTCCTGATATTTCGAGAGATGACGATGATTTTTTCCATAAAATGGTTACCAACTTGGAAAGAGTGAGAAAATGTAAATGTAAAATGAGTGTGTGTTTCCTCACACATAAGAGCAGAGGATCGTCTACAGCTGGGGTTCTCAACCTTTGGCAATGTGTCCATTTCACGCGAGCTGAACGCGAGCAGCTAGGCCACGCTCACGCCAACGCATCGGCCCCAAGCCAAACCTTTTTCACGGATAAAAATATCAAGGACATTGTAAATGGCTTCTCCTGTAGTGTGGACAGGACATCCTCCTCAATCGCCTCATCCCGCAGACGCCTAACCGAGTTTGGCTGCTGCACTATTGCCTATCATTATCCTGCACAAGGTGATTGTCTGCGGTTTACCGCAGATTCTGTGGGCCACTACACACGATGCCTCCAAACACTGGTTAGACACAGTGCTGGGCCTGAGATGGTGCTGCTGATGGAGGCCATCAAGCTTTCTTTTAAAATATTCAGCCGCTTTATTTCTAATGCCAGCATGCTTTGTTTCGAGGGGCCTTTTTAATTTGCAGGGCTTCATACTATCGTTTGCCAGCACCTCGGCACACACCACACACACACCACACACACACACACACACACACCACACCACACACACACACACACACACTGAGGTCTCAGATCAGCCGTGACTGTAAACCCAAACTGCAGGTTTGCTTCATCGTACATTCAAAGCTTTTTTGCAGCTGGTGGTGCATCGGTTGGCTTGTTGGTCCTCACAAGAAATTTCTCCATTTGTTATGTGTTTTCAATAAAGTTTAGGCAGGATGTAACTGTGTGTGTGGCTGTGTTGAGAGACGTATCAGGGGCTAATCAGTCGGGACTTGGGCACGATCTTTAATTAAACAAACATTTACATTTATGCATTTGGCAGACGCTTTTATCCAAAGCGACTTACAGTGCATTCAAGGTACACATTTTTACATTTTTGTCAGTTCTTGACACAAAATAATAAATAACAAAATAATTATTTTGCAGTCAATTCAGATTTTATTTTAATACTTAACGATTGTAGTCCTCCTCTCTCTCTGTGTGTGTGTGTGTGTGTGTGTGTGTGTCTTAGTCGCGTGGGTAGTTTTAGTGTAGCTACTGCCTAGCTGTAAAAAATTACTGGCTAGGGCTGAGATTTGATCTAATCTTTAGCAAGAATGTTTGTGGGTTTAGTCTTTAAAAAGACTGTTGGGGTTTTGTAGTAAAGGCCTATGTAAACGAGATTGATAACAGACTAGCTGGCACAAGCGAACTTGGCAAGAGACTAGAGTGAATGGAGAGCAATGTCGTGAGTCAATTTAAATGCAGTGATTTATTTTTGTGTGCGAGTGAGAGAACATTTACATTTACACCCCGTTCTGTAAGCCAGGGCTGGAACCGCAGCGGCCATGCGCGATTCATTTGCAGGCTGGACGCGGAGGGGTGTGTGTCTCCTCTCTGCTCTGACTGTAGGCTGGACATGGAGGGGTGTGTGTCTCCTCTCTGCTCTGACTGTAGGCTGGACACGGAGTGGTGTGTGTCTCCTCTCTGCTCTGACTGTAGGCTGGACACGGAGGGGTGTGTGTCTCCTCTCTGCTCTGACTGTAGGCTGGACACGGAGGGGTGTGTGTGTCTCCTCTATGCTCTGACTGTAGGCTGGACACGGAGGGGTGTGTGTCTCCTCTCTGCTCTGACTGTAGGCTGGACGCGGAGGGGTGTGTGTCTCCTCTCTGCTCTGACTGTAGGCTGGACACGGAGGGGTGTGTGTCTCCTCTCTGCTCTGACTGTAGGCTGGACGCGGAGGGGTGTGTGTCTCCTCTCTGCTCTGACTGTAGGCTGGACGCGGAGGGGTGTGTGTGTCTCCTCTATGCTCTGACTGTAGGCTGGACATGGAGGGGTGTGTGTCTCCTCTCTGCTCTGACTGTAGGCTGGACACGGAGGGGTGTGTGTCTCCTCTCTGCTCTGACTGTAGGCTGGACACGGAGGGGTGTGTGTCTCCTCTCTGCTCTGACTGTAGGCTGGACGCGGAGTGGTGTGTGTCTCCTCTCTGCTCTGACTGTAGGCTGGACACGGAGGGGTGTGTGTCTCCTCTCTGCTCTGACTGTAGGCTGGACACGGAGGGGTGTGTGTCTCCTCTCTGCTCTGACTGTAGGCTGGACACGGAGGGGTGTGTGTCTCCTCTCTGCTCTGACTGTAGGCTGGACACGGAGGGGTGTGTGTCTCCTCTCTGCTCTGACTGTAGGCTGGACGCGGAGGGGTGTGTGTCTCCTCTCTGCTCTGACTGTAGGCTGGACGCGGAGGGGTGTGTGTCTCCTCTCTGCTCTGACTGTAGGCTGGACACGGAGGGGTGTGTGTCTCCTCTCTGCTCTGACTGTAGGCTGGACGCGGAGTGGTGTGTGTCTCCTCTCTGCTCTGACTGTAGGCTGGACACGGAGGGGTGTGTGTCTCCTCTCTGCTCTGACTGTAGGCTGGACGCGGAGGGGTGTGTGTCTCCTCTCTGCTCTGACTGTAGGCTGGACACGGAGGGGTGTGTGTCTCCTCTCTGCTCTGACTGTAGGCTGGACACGGAGGGGTGTGTGTCTCCTCTCTGCTCTGACTGTAGGCTGGACGCGGAGGGGTGTGTGTCTCCTCTCTGCTCTGACTGTAGGCTGGACACGGAGGGGTGTGTGTCTCCTCTCTGCTCTGACTGTAGGCTGGACACGGAGGGGTGTGTGTCTCCTCTCTGCTCTGACTGTAGGCTGGACGCGGAGGGGTGTGTGTCTCCTCTCTGCTCTGACTGTAGGCTGGACGCGGAGGGGTGTGTGTCTCCTCTCTGCTCTGACTGTAGGCTGGACACGGAGGGGTGTGTGTCTCCTCTCTGCTCTGACTGCAGGCTGGACGCGGAGGGGTGTGTGTCTCCTCTCTGCTCTGACTGTAGGCTGGACGCGGAGGGGTGTGTGTCTACTCTCTGCTCTGACTGTAGGCTGGACACGGAGGGGTGTGTGTCTCCTCTCTGCTCTGAATGTAGGCTGGACACGGAGGGGTGTGTGTCTCCTCTCTGCTCTGACTGTAGGCTGGACACGGAGGGGTGTCTGTCTCCTCTCTGCTCTGACTGTAGGCTGGACACGGAGGGGTGTGTGTCTCCTCTCTGCTCTGACTGTAGGCTGGACACGGAGGGGTGTGTGTCTGCATGCTGGACGCGGAGGGGTGTGTGTCTGCAGGATGGGACGCGGAGGGGTGTGTGTCTGCAGGCTGGACGCGGAGGGGTGTGTGTCTGCAGGCTGGACGCGGAGGGGTGTGTGTCTGCAGGCTGGGACATGGAGGGGTGTTTGTCTGCAGGCTGGACGTGGAGGGGTATGTGTCTGCAGGCTGGGACGGGGAGGGGTGTGTGTCTGCAGGCTGGGACGCGGAGGGGTGTGTGTCTGCAGGCTGGGACGGGGAGGGGTGTGTGTCTGTAGGCTGGGACGCGGAGGGGTGTGTGTCTGCAGGCTGGACGCGGAGGGGTGTGTGTCTGCAGGCTGGACGCGGAGGTGTGTGTGTCTGCAGGCTGGGACATGTAGGGGTGTTTGTCTGCAGGCTGGACGCGGAGGGGTGTGTGTCTGCAGGCTGGACGCGGAGGTGTGTGTGTCTGCAGGCTGGGACATGTAGGGGTGTTTGTCTGCAGGCTGGACGCGGAGGGGTGTGTGTCTGCAGGCTGGGACGGGGAGGGGTGTGTGTCTGCAGGCTGGACGCGGAGGGGTGTGTGTCTGCAGGCTGGACGCGGAGGTGTGTGTGTCTGCAGGCTGGGACATGTAGGGGTGTTTGTCTGCAGGCTGGACGGCGAGGGGTGTGTGTCTGCAGGCTGGGACGGGGAGGGGTGTGTGTCTGCAGGCTGGGACGCGGAGGGGTGTGTGTCTGCAGGCTGGGACGGGGAGGGGTGTGTGTCTGCAGGCTGGAACGGGGAGGGGTGTGTGTCTGCAGGCTGGGACGCGGAGGGGTGTGTGTCTGCAGGCTGGAACGGGGAGGGGTGTGTGTCTGCAGGCTGGACGCGGAGGGGTGTGTGTCTGCAGGCTGGGACGCGGAGGGGTGTGTGTCTGCATGCTGGACACGGAGGGGTGTGTGTCTGCAGGCTGGGACGCGGAGGGGTGTGTGTCTGCAGGCTGGGACGCGGAGGGGTGTGTGTCTGCAGGCTGGAACGGGGAGGGGTGTGTGTCTGCAGGCTGGACGCGGAGGGGTGTGTGTCTGCAGGCTGGGACGCGGAGGGGTGTGTGTCTGCAGACTGGACGCGGAGGGGTGTGTGTCTGCAGGCTGGGACGCGGAGGGGTGTGTGTCTGCAGGCTGGGACGCGGAGGGGTGTGTGTCTGCAGGCTGGAACGGGGAGGGGTGTGTGTCTGCAGGCTGGGACGCGGAGGGGTGTGTGTCTGCAGGCTGGGACGCGGAGGGGTGTGTGTCTGCAGGCTGGAACGGGGAGGGGTGTGTGTCTGCAGGCTGGGACGCGGAGGGGTGTGTGTCTGCAGGCTGGGACGCGGAGGGGTGTGTGTCTGCAGGCTGGAACGGGGAGGGGTGTGTGTCTGCAGGCTGGACGCGGAGGGGTGTGTGTCTGCAGGCTGGGACGCGGAGGGGTGTGTGTCTGCAGGCTGGACGCGGAGGGGTGTGTGTCTGCAGGCTGGGACGCGGAGGGGTGTGTGTCTGCATGCTGGACGCGGAGGGGTGTGTGTCTGCAGGCTGGACGTGGATTGGTGTGTGTCTGCAGGCTGGGACGGGGAGGGGTGTGTGTCTGCAGGCTGGACGTGGAGGGGTGTGTGTCTCCAGGCTGGGACGCGGAGGGGTGTGTGTCTGCAGGCTGGACGGTGAGGGGTGTGTGTCTGCAGGCTCGGACGGGGAGGGGTGTGTGTCTGCAGGCTGGACGCGGAGGGGTGTGTGTCTGCAGGCTGGGACGGCGAGGGGTGTGTGTCTGCAGGCTGGGACGGGGAGGGGTGTGTGTCTGCAGGCTTGGACGCGGAGGGGTGTGTGTCTGCAGGCTGGACGGGGAGGGGTGTGTGTCTGCAGGCTGGGACGCGGAGGGGTGTGTGTCTGCAGCCTGGACGGGGAGGGGTGTGTGTCTGCAGGCTGGGACGGGGAGGGGTGTGTGTCTGCAGGCTGGGACGCAGAGGGGTGTGTGTCTGCAGGCTGGGACGTGGAGGGATGTGTGTCTGCAGGCTGGGACGGGGAGGGGTGTGTGTCTGCAGGCTTGGACGCGGAGGGGTGTGTGTCTGCAGGCTGGACGGGGAGGGGTGTGTGTCTGCAGGCTGGGACGCGGAGGGGTGTGTGTCTGCAGGCTGGGACGCGGAGGGGTGTGTGTCTGCAGGCTGGACGGGGAGGGGTGTGTGTCTGCAGTCTGGGACGCGGAGGGGTGTGTGTCTGCAGGCTGGGAAGCGGAGGGGTGTGTGTCTGCAGGCTGGGACGCGGAGGGGTGTGTGTCTGCAGGCTGGGACGGGGAGGGGTGTGTGTCTGCAGGCTTGGACGCGGAGGGGTGTGTGTCTGCAGGCTGGACGGGGAGGGGTGTGTGTCTGCAGGCTGGGACGCGGAGGGGTGTGTGTCTGCAGGCTGGGACGCGGAGGGGTGTGTGTCTGCAGGCTGGACGGGGAGGGGTGTGTGTCTGCAGTCTGGGACGCGGAGGGGTCTGTGTCTGCAGGCTGGGAAGCGGAGGGGTGTGTGTCTGCAGGCTGGGACGCGGAGGGGTGTGTGTCTGCAGGCTGGGACATGGAGGGGTGTTTGTCTGCAGGCTGGACGGGGAGGGGTGTGTGTCTGCAGGCTGGACGGGGAGGGGTGTGTGTCTGCAGGCTGGGACGCGGAGGGGTGTGTGTCTGCAGGCTGGACGGGGAGGGGTGTGTGTCTGCAGGCTGGGACGGGGAGGGGTGTGTGTCTGCAGGCTTGGACGCGGAGGGGTGTGTGTCTGCAGGCTGGACGGGGAGGGGTGTGTGTCTGCAGGCTGGGACGGGGAGGGGTGTGTGTCTGCAGGCTTGGACGCGGAGGGGTGTGTGTCTGCAGGCTGGACGGGGAGGGGTGTGTGTCTGCAGGCTGGGACGCGGAGGGGTGTGTGTCTGCAGGCTGGGACGCGGAGGGGTGTGTGTCTGCAGGCTGGACGGGGAGGGGTGTGTGTCTGCAGTCTGGGACGCGGAGGGGTGTGTGTCTGCAGGCTGGGAAGCGGAGGGGTGTGTGTCTGCAGGCTGGGACGCGGAGGGGTGTGTGTCTGCAGGCTGGGACATGGAGGGGTGTTTGTCTGCAGGCTGGACGGGGAGGGGTGTGTGTCTGCAGGCTGGACGGGGAGGGGTGTGTGTCTGCAGGCTGGGACGCGGAGGGGTGTGTGTCTGCAGGCTGGGACGCGGAGGGGTGTGTGTCTGCAGGCTGGGACGCGGAGGGGTGTGTGTCTGCAGGCTGGGACATGGAGGGGTGTGTGTCTGCAGGCTGGGACATGGAGGGGTGTGTGTCTGCAGGCTGGACGGGGAGGGGTGTGTGTCTGCAGGCTGGACGCGGAGGGGTGTGTGTCTGCAGGCTGGGACGCGGAGGGGTGTGTGTCTGCAGGCTGGACGGGGAGGGGTGTGTGTCTGCAGGCTGGACGGGGAGTTGTGTGTGTCTGCAGGCTGGACGGGGAGTTGTGTGTGTCTGCAGGCTGGACACGAAGGTGTGTGTGTCTGCAGGCTGGGACATGGAGGGGTGTTTGTCTGCAGGCTGGACGCGGAGGGGTGTGTGTCTGCAGGCTGGGACATGGAGGGGTGTTTGTCTGCAGGCTGGACGGGGAGTTGTGTGTGTCTGCAGGCTGGACGGGGAGTTGTGTGTGTCTGCAGGCTGGACACGGAGGGGTGTGTGTCTGCATGCTGGACGCGGAGGGGTGTGTGTCTGCAGGCTGGACGCGGAGGTGTGTGTGTCTGAAGGCTGGGAAGCGGAGGGGTGTGTGTCTGCAGGCTGGGACGCGGAGGGGTGTGTGTCTGCAGTCTGGGACGCGGAGGGGTGTGTGTCTGCAGGCTGGACGCGGAGGTGTGTGTGTCTGAAGGCTGGGAAGCGGAGGGGTGTGTGTCTGCAGGCTGGGACGCGGAGGGGTGTGTGTCTGCAGTCTGGGACGCGGAGGGGTGTGTGTCTGCAGGCTGGGAAGCGGAGGGGTGTGTGTCTGCAGTCTGGGACGCGGAGGGGTGTGTGTCTGCAGGCTGGGAAGCGGAGGGGTGTGTGTCTGCAGGCTGGGACGCGGAGGGGTGTGTGTCTGCAGGCTGGGACATGGAGGGGTGTTTGTCTGCAGGCTGGACGGGGAGGGGTGTGTGTCTGCAGGCTGGAACGGGGAGGGGTGTGTGTCTGCAGGCTGGACGCGGAGGGGTGTGTGTCTGCATGCTGGACGGGGAGTTGTGTGTGTCTGCAGGCTGGACGGGGAGTTGTGTGTGTCTGCAGGCTGGACACGGAGGGGTGTGTGTCTGCAGGCTGGAACGGGGAGGGGTGTGTGTCTGCAGGCTGGACGCGGAGGGGTGTGTGTCTGCAGGCTGGGAAGCGGAGGGGTGTGTGTCTGCAGTCTGGGACGCGGAGGGGTGTGTGTCTGCAGGCTGGGAAGCGGAGGGGTGTGTGTCTGCAGGCTGGGACGCGGAGGGGTGTGTGTCTGCAGGCTGGGACATGGAGGGGTGTTTGTCTGCAGGCTGGACGGGGAGGGGTGTTTGTCTGCAGGCTGGACGGGGAGGGGTGTGTGTCTGCAGGCTGGAACGGGGAGGGGTGTGTGTCTGCAGGCTGGACGCGGAGGGGTGTGTGTCTGCATGCTGGACGGGGAGTTGTGTGTGTCTGCAGGCTGGACGGGGAGTTGTGTGTGTCTGCAGGCTGGACACGGAGGGGTGTGTGTCTGCAGGCTGGAACGGGGAGGGGTGTGTGTCTGCAGGCTGGACGCGGAGGGGTGTGTGTCTGCAGGCTGGGACGCGGAGGGGTGTGTGTCTGCATGCTGGACGCGGAGGGGTGTGTGTCTGCAGGCTGGACGCGGAGGTGTGTGTGTCTGCAGGCTGGGATTGCTGCGCGGCTACTGAGAGACTGACCACCTGTGAGGGCTTTTGGACGGGAGAGGGGCTCAGAGTTGAGCTCAGTAGGCCTAACTGCAGAGTGATTCGTGCTTTCGAGTCTCCAAACACCACAAAAGTCTCCAAAAACACCAGTAAAAGTCGCTGGATTTGTCGCTTTTGACAACAACAAAAAAAAGTGTTTGTGTTCTAATCAGTGCTTGAAGTGGGGAAAGCTGGCGGTTCTCTCTTTGCATTGGTAAATCATGACATTTTTACAGTGAAAAACAAAACTTGGAGATATTGCTGTTACAACAATTTATTGTTATTTATTTATTAACAACATAAATGTATTTAAACATGTTTGTGTGTGTGTGTGGCTGTGTGCGTGTGTGTGAGCATTTCACAAAAACGAAAGGAAAGCTTTAACTGTAGCCTATATTCTGACTAGTTTATTTGTTTTTTAATATATATATATATATAAACTAAATACGACCTCACGTTTTATACGTTTGCAGCTTCTCGGGGAGAAATCAAAGCCGTTTTCTAAAGTCTATGAGCGCAACACACACAAATAAACTCAATTGACATACTGCAGTTAAATTTCAAAATGTGGTGTTTTTATATTTATAACATTTGAATACAGTTCAGCAACATCCATAACACGCCCTGATGACCAAGAGAGAGCTGACAACTGACCATCACCTCATTCACCATCACCTCACGATTGAAATGTGACACTGATTTCATATGACAGTTCAACAAACAAGTTATTAATATTGAGTCTTTTACATTTTAGATGAAATAATGACTGTTTTGGTCTATTTTAACAGCAAAAATGGATCCGATGAATCCAAACAAGATCACAGCATCTCAGAGCAACACTTAATCGAGTCGGTTGAGTCAAAGATTCAATGACCCATTCACAAGCATCTGTCTCATTCCTGATGAATCAGACGTTTGAACGAATCGTTTGAATGAACGACTCAATGACTCACTTAATAAAACCGCTTATCACCTGCATTTGCGCTCACACACACACACACACTGATCTCACTGTCTATATGATGATTTATTACACACACACACACACACTGATCTCACTGTCTATATGATGATTTATTACACACACACACACTGTTCTCACTGTCTATATGATGATTTATTACACACACACACACGCACAAACACTGATCTTGTCTGTATGAGGGTTTATTACACACACACACACACACACTGATCTTGTCTGTATGAGGGTTTATTACACACACACACACACTGATCTTGTCTGTATGAGGGTTTATTACACACACACACACTGATATTGTCTCTATGGGGGTTTATTACACACACACACACACACACACACACACTGATCTTGTCTGTATGAGGGTTTATTACACACACACACACACATACACACTGATCTTGTCTGTTTGAGGGTTTATTACACACACACACACACACACACACACACACACTGATCTTGTTGTCTGTATGAGGGTTTATTACACACACACACACACACACACACACACTGATCTTGTCTGTTTGAGGGTTTATTACACACACACACTGATCTTGTTGTCTGTATGAGGGTTTATTACACACACACACACACACACACACACACACACACTGATCTTGTCTGTATGAGGGTTTATTACACACACACACACACACACACACACACACACTGATCTTGTCTGTATGAGGGTTTATTACACACACACACACACACACTGATCTTGTCTCTATGGGGGTTTATTACACACACACACACACACACACTGATCTTGTCTGTATGAGGGTTTATTACACACACACACACACACACACTGATCTTGTCTGTATGAGGGTTTATTACACACACACACACACACACACTGATCTTGTCTGTATGAGGGTTTATTACACACACACACACACACTGATCTTGTTGTCTGTATGAGGGTTTATTACGCACACACACACACACACTGATCTTGTCTCTATGGGGGTTTATTACACACACACACACACACACACACACACACACACACACAGAGATCTTGTCTCTATGGGGGTTTATTACACACACACACACACACACTGATCTTGTCTCTATGGGGGTTTATTACACACACACACTGATCTTGTCTGTATGAGGGTTTATTACGCACACACACACACACACACACACACACACACACACTGATCTTGTCTCTATGGGGGTTTATTACACACACACACACACACAGATCTTGTCTCTATGGGGGTTTATTACACACACACACACTGATCTTGTCTCTATGGGGGTTTATTACACACATACACACTGATCTTATCTCTATGGGGGTTTATTACACACACACACACACACACACACTGATCTTGTCTGTTTGAGGGTTTATTACACACACACACACACACACACACACTGATCTTGTTGTCTGTATGAGGGTTTATTACACACACACACACACACACACACACTGATCTTGTTGTCTGTATGAGGGTTTATTACACACACACACACACACACACACACTGATCTTGTCTGTATGAGGGTTTATTACACACACACACACACACTGATCTTGTCTGTATGAGGGTTTATTACACACACACACACACTGATCTTGTCTGTATGAGGGTTTATTACACACACACACACACACACACACACACACACACTGATCTTGTTGTCTGTATGAGGGTTTATTACACACACACACACACACACACACACTGATCTTGTCTGTATGAGGGTTTATTACACACACACTGATCTTGTTGTCTGTATGAGGGTTTATTACACACACACACACACACAGATCTTGTCTGTATGAGGGTTTATTACACACACACACACACACACACACACACACACACTGATCTTGTCTGTATGAGGGTTTATTACACACACACACACACACACACTGATCTTGTCTGTATGAGGGTTTATTACACACACACACACACACACACACACAATGATCTTGTCTGTATGAGGGTTTATTACACACACACACACACACACTGATCTTGTCTGTATGAGGGTTTATTACACACACACACACACTGATCTTGTCTGTATGAGGGTTTATTACACACACACACACACACACTGATCTTGTCTGTATGAGGGATATTACACACACACACACACACACACACACACACTGATCTTGTCTGTATGAGGGTTTATTACACACACACACACACACACACACACACACTGATCTTGTTGTCTGTATGAGGGTTTATTACACACACACTGATCTTGTTGTCTGTATGAGGGTTTATTACACACACACACACACACACACACACTGATCTTGTCTGTATGAGGGTTTATTACACACACACACACACACACTGATCTTGTCTGTATGAGGGTTTATTACACACACACACACACACACACACACACACACACACACACACACACACACACACACACACTGATCTTGTCTGTATGAGGGTTTATTACACACACACACACACACACTGATCTTGTCTGTATGAGGGTTTATTACACACACACACACACTGATCTTGTCTGTATGAGGGTTTATTACACACACACACACACACACACACACACACACTGATCTTGTCTGTATGAGGGTTTATTACACACACACACACACTGATCTTGTTGTCTGTATGAGGGTTTATTACACACACACACACACACACAGATCTTGTCTGTATGAGGGTTTATTACACACACACACACACACACTGATCTTGTCTGTATGAGGGTTTATTACACACACACACACACACACACACACACTGATCTTGTCTGTATGAGGGTTTATTACACACACACACACACACACACACTGATCTTGTCTGTATGAGGGTTTATTACACACACACACACACACACACACACACACACACTGATCTTGTCTGTATGAGGGTTTATTACACACACACACACACACACACACACACACACACACACACACACACACACTGATCTTGTCTGTATGAGGGTTTATTACACACACACACACACACACACACACACACACACACACACTCTCTCATCAGTCTCTCCTGTATGGAGTGAAAACAGTCTCAAAACAATCCACAAATGCACGCGAGAGATCCACATGCACGCACCAATCCACAAATGCACGCGAGAGATCCACATGCACGCACCAATCCACAAATGCACGCGAGAGATCCACACACACACAAAGCAATTTACAAATGCACGCGAGATCCACACACACACACACACACACAGAGAGAGCAATCATGCATTATTCCTTTTGCTCACAATCCACAAATGCTTTATCTGTATTCTGTACCTGTAGTTTAATGCACAGTAAATCACGAGTCTTTTGCATTGTTGTTCTGCCTTAGAATATGCGCTTTTGTACCTGTAGAATCTTTTGAGACTGTCGTTCCGTGGCCTTGATTCACAAATGCACAGAAGCCTATCTGTAGCTGTCCAGCAAAGATGCGATACGGTGTCCTTCCTCCAGAGGGCGCTTACCGGCCTTCGCGCTGAATCTTCCAAAGGGCTAGATTCATTTCGTTTTCTGACTTGGCGAGACAACTGAAGTCTAAACATTTTTCACTAAATATCATATTCATAAATGCAAATAAGTAAAAACAAACCCTTTTTTTATTCTTCAACGTGAAATCTGAAAATATATAGCCATTTTGATAACAGGAAAGCATTAAAGTCTTTAACATTATTTCTGTAAAGAGTTTTTTTAAAAGGATGAATGCTTTCTCATAATTTAACCAACAAAGTAAAAGATTTCTTTCAAAAGAATCCACAAGTATTACCCTAAAGTAAACAATTATCAAGCAAACCCTTACATGCAAAAGTTTAAACGTGTGATTTGCCTCAGTCGCTCCTTTTGTGGTGAATCAGATGAACCGGTTGTTGTTCATCTTTTTTTTTATCTGCCCATTTACTAAAAAGCTTTATTAAGAGTTAAATTGTAAAAGTGGAAAAGGGTATATTATTTAAAACAACTAAAAAATGAGACTGAATGATATGTTCAATTCAAGGCAAAATTTATTAGAAACAACATGAAAACCACTTTAAATTTAATGGTTTAAAGTGGTTTTCATGTTGTTTCTAATAAATTAATAAATCTAATAAATAAATAAATCTAATAAATAAAAAGGAAAGCATTCATCCTTTTAAAAAAACTCTTTACAGAAATAATGTTAAAGACTTTAATGCTTTCCTGTTATCAAAATGGCTATATATTTTCAGATTTCACGTTGAAGAATAAAAAAAGGGTTTGTTTTTACTTATTTGCATTTATGAATATGATATTTAGTGAAAAATGTTTAGACTTCAGTTGTCTCGCCAAGTCAGAAAACGAAATGAATCTAGCCCTTTGGAAGATTCAGCGCGAAGGCCGGTAAGCGCCCTCTGGAGGAAGGACACCGTATCGCATCTTTGCTGGACAGCTACAGATAGGCTTCTGTGCATTTGTGAATCAAGGCCACGGAACGACAGTCTCAAAAGATTCCACAGGTACAAAAGCGCATATTCTAAGGCAGAACAACAATGCAAAAGACTCGTGATTTACTGTGCATTAAACTACAGGTACAGAATACAGATAAAGCATTTGTGGATTGTGAGCAAAAGGAATAATGCATGATTGCTCTCTCTGTGTGTGTGTGTGTGTGTGTGTGTGTGTGTGTGTGTGTGTGTGGATCTCGCGTGCATTTGTAAATTGCTTTGTGTGTGTGTGGATCTCTCGCGTGCATTTGTGGATTGGTGCGTGCATGTGGATCTCTCGCGTGCATTTGTGGATTGGTGCGTGCATGTGGATCTCTCGCGTGCATTTGTGGATTGGTGCGTGCATGTGGATCTCTCGCGTGCATTTGTGGATTGGTGCGTGCATGTGGATCTCTCGCGTGCATTTGTGGATTGGTGCGTGCATGTGGATCTCTCGCGTGCATTTGTGGATTGGTGCGTGCATGTGGATCTCTCGCGTGCATTTGTGGATTGGTGCGTGCATGTGGATCTCTCGCGTGCATTTGTGGATTGTTGAGCGTGCATGTGGATCTCTCGCGTGCATTTGTGGATTGGTGCGTGCATGTGGATCTCTCCCGTGCATTTGTGGATTGTTTTGAGACTGTTTTCACTCCATACTCCTGATTCATCACAACACTTTCACCGATCCAGTATTCCCAACCCCAAACCCAGGATAGAGTGTGTGAGTGAATGTGGTCTGGACTGTGTGGATGGGGCTCATTGTGTCTCCAGAGACGCTGTAGAAGGACAGAGTTCCTGCACTGGGATCCACATACACTCCTACTATATTTCTCCAGCTGAGGGGCTTCACAGGGAGATCAGTCCGTTTGCTATTGTGCCTGAATGAGTAACTGTCATCAGTGCAGTCCAAACTCCAGGACTGATCATTAGATCCAAACGAACACTCATGACCCCGTCCCTTCCTGCAGATGCTCTGATATGACACTGATATACACACATACCCCCTCCACTCAACCTCCCAGTAAGAGCGTCCCCTCACACTCTCACTACACAACACCTGATAATACCAATCAAATCTGTGAGGATGATCAGGATACGGCTGATCTCTGAAAGTGTATGTGATCTCTCTGTTCCCCTCAGACAGAAGGAGGTGTTTATTCGTTGTGTTCAGGTCTGGAGTCAGCCGAAGAGAGTCTGATGGAGAGAAACACACAGAATGAGCGATTATGAATCTGATCTTGTAGCTGAACTCTTCATGATTAATATATCATCAGTGTCTCAGTTCAGTTTAATCATCATTCACACAATCAACTCTAAACTCTTCTGACATGTTTCTTTTCTGTTCTCAAGGAAGAACATGAACACACTCATGAACACAGTAATGAACACACACTCGTGAAAACACACTCATGAACACACACTCATGAACACACACTCATGACCACACTCATGAACACACACTCATGAACACACACTTGTGAACACACACTCATGAACACACACTCATGAACAGTTCATGTTCAGATTAATCAGTATGTCTTCAATATATCAACACACTCGTGAACACACACACTCGTGAACACACACTCTTGAACACACACTCATGAACACACTCGTGAACACACACTCATGAACACACACTCATGAACACACACTCATGAACACACACTCATGAACACACTCATGAACACACTCATGAACACACACTCATGAACACACTCATGTACACACTCATTAACACACTCATGAACACACACTCATGAACACACACTCATGAACACACACTCATGAACACACACTCATGAACACACTCATGAACACACACTCATGAACACACTCATGAACACACACTCATGAACACACACTCATGAACACACACTCATGAACACACACTCATGAACACAAACACATGAACACACACTCATGAACACACACTCATGAACACACACTCATGAACACACACTCATGAACACACACTCAAGAACACACTCATGAACACACTCATGAACACACACTCATGAACACACACTCATGAACACGCTCATGAACACACTCATGAACACACTCATTAACACACTCATGAACACACGCTCATGAACACACGCTCATGAACACACTCATGAACACACACTCATGAACACACTCATGAACACACACTCATGAACACACTCATGAACACACACTCATGAACACACACTCATGAACGCACACTCATGAACACACACTCATGAACACACACTCATGAACACACACTCATGAACACACACTCATCAACGCACACTCATGAACACACACTCATCAATGCACACTCATGAACACACTCATGAACACACACTCATGAACACACTCATGAACACACACTCATGAACACACTCATGAACACACACTCATCAACACACACTCATGAACACACACTCATGAACACACACTCATGAACACACACTCATCAACGCACACTCATGAACACACTCATGAACACACACTCATCAACACACACTCATGAACACACACTCATGAACACACTCATCAACACACACTCATGAACACACACTCATGAACACACACTCATTAACACACTCATGAGCACACACTCATGAACACACACTCATGAACACACTCATGAACACACACTCATCAACACACACTCATGAACACACACTCATGAACACACTCATCAACACACACTCATGAACACACACTCATGAACACACTCATGTACACACTCATGTACACACTCATGAACACACTCATGAACACACACTCATGAACACACACTCATGAACACACACTCATGAACACACACTCATGAACACACACTCATGAACACACACTCATGAACACACTCATGAACACACTCATGAACACACACTCATGAACACACACTCATGAACACACTCATGAACACACACTCATGAACACACACTCATGAACACACACTCATGAACACACTCATGAACACACACTCATGAACACACACTCATGAACACACACTCATGAACACACACTCATGAACACACTCACAAACACACTCATTAACACACATGAAAACACACTCATGAACACACTCATGAACACACTCATGAACACACTCATGAACACACCCATGAACACACCCATGAACACACACTCATGAACACACACTCATGAACACACTCATGAACACACTCATGAACACACACTCATGAACACACACTCATGAACACACACTCATGAACACACACTCATGAACACACACTCATGAACACACACTCATGAACACACACTCATAAACACACTCATGAACACACACTCATGAACACACACTCATGAACACACACTCATGAACACACACTCATGAACACACACTCATGAACACACACACATGAACACACACACATGAACACACTCATGAACACAAACTCATGAACACACACTCATGAACACACTCATGAACACACACTCATGAACACACTCATGAACACACTCATGAACACACACTCATGAACACACTCATGAACACACTCATGAACACACACTCATGAACACAAACACATGAACACACACTCATGAACACACACTCATGAACACACTCATGAACACACACTCATGAACACACTCATGAACACACTCATGAACACACACTCATGAACACACACTCATGAACACACACTCATGAACACACTCTCATGAACACACACTCATGAACACACACTCATGAACACACCCATGAACACACCCATGAACACACACTCATGAACACACACTCATGAACACACTCATGAACACACACTCATGAACACAAACACATGAACACACCCATGAACACACACTCATGAACACACACTCATGAACACACTCATGAACACACTCATGAACACACACTCATGAACACAAACACATGAACACACCCATGAACACACACTCATGAACACACTCATGAACACACACTCATGAACACACTCATGAACACACTCATGAACACACACTCATGAACACAAACACATGAACACACACTCATGAACACACACTCATGAACACACTCATGAACACACACTCATGAACACACTCATGAACACACTCATGAACACACACTCATGAACACACACTCATGAACACACACTCATGAACACACTCTCATGAACACACACTCATGAACACACACTCATGAACACACCCATGAACACACCCATGAACACACACTCATGAACACACACTCATGAACACACTCATGAACACACTCATGAACACACACTCATGAACACACCCATGAACACACACTCATGAACACACACTCATGAACACACTCATGAACACACTCATGAACACACACTCATGAACACAAACACATGAACACACACTCATGAACACACACATGAACACACACTCATGAACACACACTCATGAACACACACTCATGAACACACACTCATGAACACACACTCATGAACACACACTCATGAACACACCCATGAACACACCCATGAACACTCACTCATGAACACACACTCATGAACACACACTCATGAACACAAACACATGAACACACACTCATGAACACACTCATGAACACACACTCATGAACACACTCATGAACACACACTCATGAACACACACTCATGAACACACACTCATGAACACACACTCATGAACACACTCATGAACACACACTCATGAACACACACTCATGAACACACACTCATGAACACACACTCATGAACACACACTCATGAACACACACTCATGAACACACACTCATGAACACACTCATGAACACACACTCATGAACACACACTCATGAACACACTCTCATGAACACACACACTCATGAACACACTCATGACCACACTCATGAACACACTCATGAACACACACTCATGAACACACTCATGAACACACTCATGAACACACACTCATGAACACACACTCATGAACACACACTCATGAACACGCTCATGAACACACACTCATGAACACACACTCATGAACACACACTCATGAACACACACTCATGATCACACACACACATGAACACACACTCATGAACACACTCATGAACACACTCATGAACACACACTCATGAACACACACTCATGAACACACACTCATGAACACACACTCATGAACACACACTCATGAACACACTCATGAACACAAATAAAGTGATTTGATTTGATTTGATTTGACACTCATGAACACACACTCATGAACACACACTCATGAACACACTCTCATGAACACACTCTCATGAACACACACTCATGAACACACACTCATGAACACACACTCATGAACACACACTCATGAACACACACTCATGAACACACACTCATGAACACACACTCATGAACACACACTCATGAACACACTCATGAACACACTCATGAACACACTCATGAACACACACTCATGAACACACACTCATGATCACACACACATGAACACACTCATGATCACACACTCATGAACACACACTCATGAACACACACTCATGAACACACTCATGAACACACACTCATGAACACACACTCATGAACACACACTCATGAACACACTCATGAACACACTCATGAACACACACTCATGAACACACACTCATGAACACACACTCATGAACACACACTCATGAACACACACACTCATGAACACACACACTCATGAACACACACTCATGAACACACTCATGACCACACTCATGACCACACACTCATGAACACACACTCATGAACACACACTCATGAACACACACTCATGAACACACTCATGAACACACACTCATGAACACACACTCATGATCACACACACACATGAACACACACTCATGAACACACACTCATGAACACACTCATGAACACACTCATGAACACACACTCATGATCACACACACACATGAACACACACTCATGAACACACACTCATGAACACACACTCATGAACACACTCATGATCACACTCATGATCACACACTCATGAACACACACTCATGAACACACTCATGAACACACACTCATGAACACACACTCATGAACACACTCATGAACACACACTCATGAACACACACTCATGAACACACTCATGAACACACTCATGAACACACTCATGAACACACTCATGAACACACACTCATGAACACACTCATGAACACACACTCATGAACACACACTCATGAACACACTCATGAACACACTCATGAACACACACTCATGAACACAAACACATGAACACACACTCATGAACACACACTCATGAACACACTCATGAACACACACTCATGAACACACTCATGAACACACTCATGAACACACACTCATGAACACACACTCATGAACACACACTCATGAACACAATCATGAACACACTCTCATGAACACACAGTCATGAACACACACTCATGAACACACTCATGAACACACTCATGAACACACACTCATGAACACACACTCATGAACACACACTCATGAACACACACTCATGAACACACACTCATGAACACACTCATGAACACACTCATGAACACACTCATGAACACACTCACGAACACACTCACTAACACACTCACGAACACACTCACTAACACACATGAAAACACACTCATGAACACACCCATGAACACACACTCATGAACACACACTCATGAACACACTCATGAACACACTCATGAACACACTCATGAACACACACTCATGAACACACTCTCATGAACACACACTCATGAACACACACTCATGAACACACACTCATGAACACACTCATGACCACACTCATGAACACACACTCATGAACACACACTCATGAACACACTCATGAACACACACTCATGAACACACACTCATGAACACACGCTCATGAAAACACGCTCATGAACACGCTCATGAACACACACTCATGAACACACACTCATGAACACACACTCATGAACACACACTCATGAACACACACTCATGAACACACACTCATGAACACACACTCATGAACACACTCATGAACACACACTCATGAACACACTCTCATGAACACACTCTCATGAACACACTCATGACCACACACTCATGAACACACACTCATGAACACACACTCATGAACACACACTCATGAACACACACTCATGAACACACTCTCATGAACACACACTCATGAACACACTCATGAACACACACTCATGAACACACACTCATGAACACACACTCATGAACACACTCATGAACACACACTCATGAACACACACTCATGAACACACACTCATGAACACACACTCATGAACACACACTCATGACCACACTCATGACCACACTCATGAACACACACTCATGAACACACACTCATGAACACACACTCATGAACACACTCATGAACACACACTCATGAACACACACTCATGAACACACTCATGAACACACACTCATGAACACGCTCATGAACACACGCTCAT
The DNA here is from genome assembly GCA_023566225.1 of Romanogobio albipinnatus. Lineage (NCBI taxonomy): Eukaryota > Metazoa > Chordata > Actinopteri > Cypriniformes > Gobionidae > Romanogobio > Romanogobio albipinnatus. Next base: position 255,211 of record CM042252.1, on the reverse strand, counting down.
GAACACACACTCATGAACACACACTCATGAACACACACTCATGAACACACACTCATGAACACACTCATGAACACACACTCATGAACACACACTCATGAACACACACTCATGAACACACACTCATGAACACACACTCATGAACACACTCATGAACACAATCATGAACACAATCATGAACACACACTCATGAACACACACTCATGAACACACACTCATGAACACACACTGATGAACACACACTCATTAACACACTCATGAACACACACTGATGAACACACACTCATGAACACACACTCATGAACACAAACACATGAACACACTCATGAACACACTCATGAACACAATCATGAACACAATCATGAACACACACTCATGAACACACACTCATTAACACACTCATGAACACACACTGATGAACACACACTCATGAACACACTCATGAACACACACTCATGAACACACACTCATGAACACACTCATGAACACACACATGAACACACTCATGAACACACACTCATGAACACACACTCATGAACACACTCATGAACACACACTCATGAACACACTCATGAACACACTCATGAACACACTCATGAACACACTCATGAACACACCCATGAACACACACTCATGAACACACTCATGAACACACTCATGAACACACTCATGAACACACCCATGAACACACACTCATGAACACACACTCATGAACACACACTCATGAACACACTCATGAACACACACTCATGAACACACACTCATGAACACACACTCATGAACACACACTCATGAACACACTCATGAACACACACTCATGAACACACACTCATGAACACACACTCATGAACACACACTCATGAACACACTCACAAACACACTCATTAACACACATGAAAACACACTCATGAACACACTCATGAACACACTCATGAACACACTCATGAACACACCCATGAACACACCCATGAACACACACTCATGAACACACACTCATGAACACACTCATGAACACACTCATGAACACACACTCATGAACACACACTCATGAACACACACTCATGAACACACACTCATGAACACACACTCATGAACACACACTCATAAACACACTCATGAACACACACTCATGAACACACACTCATGAACACACACTCATGAACACACACTCATGAACACACACTCATGAACACACACACATGAACACACACACATGAACACACTCATGAACACAAACTCATGAACACACACTCATGAACACACTCATGAACACACACTCATGAACACACTCATGAACACACTCATGAACACACACTCATGAACACACTCATGAACACACTCATGAACACACACTCATGAACACAAACACATGAACACACACTCATGAACACACACTCATGAACACACTCATGAACACACACTCATGAACACACTCATGAACACACTCATGAACACACACTCATGAACACACACTCATGAACACACACTCATGAACACACTCTCATGAACACACACTCATGAACACACACTCATGAACACACCCATGAACACACCCATGAACACACACTCATGAACACACACTCATGAACACACTCATGAACACACACTCATGAACACAAACACATGAACACACCCATGAACACACACTCATGAACACACACTCATGAACACACTCATGAACACACTCATGAACACACACTCATGAACACAAACACATGAACACACCCATGAACACACACTCATGAACACACTCATGAACACACACTCATGAACACACTCATGAACACACTCATGAACACACACTCATGAACACAAACACATGAACACACACTCATGAACACACACTCATGAACACACTCATGAACACACACTCATGAACACACTCATGAACACACTCATGAACACACACTCATGAACACACACTCATGAACACACACTCATGAACACACTCTCATGAACACACACTCATGAACACACACTCATGAACACACCCATGAACACACCCATGAACACACACTCATGAACACACACTCATGAACACACTCATGAACACACTCATGAACACACACTCATGAACACACCCATGAACACACCCATGAACACACACTCATGAACACACACTCATGAACACACTCATGAACACACTCATGAACACACACTCATGAACACAAACACATGAACACACACTCATGAACACACACATGAACACACACTCATGAACACACACTCATGAACACACACTCATGAACACACACTCATGAACACACACTCATGAACACACTCATGAACACACACTCATGAACACACCCATGAACACACCCATGAACACTCACTCATGAACACACACTCATGAACACACACTCATGAACACAAACACATGAACACACACTCATGAACACACTCATGAACACACACTCATGAACACACTCATGAACACACACTCATGAACACACACTCATGAACACACACTCATGAACACACACTCATGAACACACACTCATGAACACACTCATGAACACACACTCATGAACACACACTCATGAACACACACTCATGAACACACACTCATGAACACACACTCATGAACACACACTCATGAACACACACTCATGAAATCACACTCATGAACACACACTCATGAACACACACTCATGAACACACACTCATGAACACACACTCATGAACACACACTCATGAACACACTCATGAACACACACTCATGAACACACACTCATGAACACACTCTCATGAACACACACACTCATGAACACACTCATGACCACACTCATGAACACACTCATGAACACACACTCATGAACACACTCATGAACACACTCATGAACACACACTCATGAACACACACTCATGAACACACACTCATGAACACGCTCATGAACACACACTCATGAACACACACTCATGAACACACACTCATGAACACACACTCATGATCACACACACACATGAACACACACTCATGAACACACTCATGAACACACTCATGAACACACACTCATGAACACACACTCATGAACACACACTCATGAACACACACTCATGAACACACACTCATGAACACACTCATGAACACAAATAAAGTGATTTGATTTGATTTGATTTGACACTCATGAACACACACTCATGAACACACACTCATGAACACACTCTCATGAACACACTCTCATGAACACACACTCATGAACACACACTCATGAACACACACTCATGAACACACACTCATGAACACACACTCATGAACACACACTCATGAACACACACTCATGAACACACACTCATGAACACACTCATGAACACACTCATGAACACACTCATGAACACACACTCATGAACACACACTCATGATCACACACACATGAACACACTCATGATCACACACTCATGAACACACACTCATGAACACACACTCATGAACACACTCATGAACACACACTCATGAACACACACTCATGAACACACACTCATGAACACACTCATGAACACACTCATGAACACACACTCATGAACACACACTCATGAACACACACTCATGAACACACACTCATGAACACACACACTCATGAACACACACACTCATGAACACACACTCATGAACACACTCATGACCACACTCATGACCACACACTCATGAACACACACTCATGAACACACACTCATGAACACACACTCATGAACACACTCATGAACACACACTCATGAACACACACTCATGATCACACACACACATGAACACACACTCATGAACACACACTCATGAACACACTCATGAACACACTCATGAACACACACTCATGATCACACACACACATGAACACACACTCATGAACACACACTCATGAACACACACTCATGAACACAAACACATGAACACACACTCATGAACACACTCATGAACACACACTCATGAACACACACTCATGAACACACTCATGAACACACACTCATGAACACACTCATTAACACACTCATGAACACACGCTCATGAACACACGCTCATGAACACACTCATGAACATACTCATGAACACACACTCATGAACACACACTTCAAACACACTCATGAACACAAACACATGAACACACACTCATGAACACACACTCATGAACACAGTCATGAACACACACTCATGAACACACTCATGAACACAATCATGAACACAATCATGAACACACACTCATGAACACACACTGATGAACACACACTCATTAACACACACTCATGAACACAAACACATGAACACACTCATGAACACACACTCATGAACACACACTCATAAACACACACTCATGAACACAATCATGAACACACTCTCATGAACACACACTCATGAACACACACTCATGAACACACTCATGAACACACTCATGAACACACTCATGAACACACACTCATGAACACACACTCATGAACACACACTCATGAACACACACTCATGAACACACTCATGAACACACTCATGAACACACTCACGAACACACTCACTAACACACTCACGAACACACTCACTAACACACATGAAAACACACTCATGAACACACCCATGAACACACACTCATGAACACACACTCATGAACACACTCATGAACACACTCATGAACACACACTCATGAACACACACTCATGAACACACACTCATGAACACACACTCATGAACACACACTCATGAACACACACTCATGAACACACACACATGAACACACTCATGAACACAAACTCATGAACACACACTCATGAACACAATCATGAACACACTCATGAACACACACTCATGAACACACTCATGAACACACTCATGAACACACTCATGAACACACTCATGAACACACACTCATGAACACACACTCATGAACACACTCATGAACACACACTCATGAACACAAACACATGAACACACACTCATGAACACACACTCATGAACACACTCATGAACACACACTCATCAACACACACTCATGAACACACACTCATGAACACACTCATGAACACACTCATCAACACACACTCATGAACACACACTCATTAACACACTATTGAACACACACTCATGAACACACTCATGAACACACACTCATGAACACACACTCATGAACACACACACATGAACACACACATGAACACACTCATGAACACACACTCATGAACACACACTCATGAACACACTCATGAACACACTCATGAACACACTCATGAACACACTCATGAACACACACTCATGAACACACTCATGAACACACACTCATGAACACACACTCATGAACACACTCATGAACACACTCATGAACACACACTCATGAACACAAACACATGAACACACACTCATGAACACACACTCATGAACACACTCATGAACACACACTCATGAACACACTCATGAACACACTCATGAACACACACTCATGAACACACACTCATGAACACACACTCATGAACACAATCATGAACACACTCTCATGAACACACAGTCATGAACACACACTCATGAACACACTCATGAACACACTCATGAACACACTCATGAACACACTCATGAACACACACTCATGAACACACACTCATGAACACACACTCATGAACACACACTCATGAACACACTCATGAACACACTCATGAACACACTCATGAACACACTCACGAACACACTCACTAACACACTCACGAACACACTCACTAACACACATGAAAACACACTCATGAACACACCCATGAACACACACTCATGAACACACACTCATGAACACACTCATGAACACACTCATGAACACACTCATGAACACACACTCATGAACACACTCTCATGAACACACACTCATGAACACACACTCATGAACACACACTCATGAACACACTCATGACCACACTCATGAACACACACTCATGAACACACACTCATGAACACACTCATGAACACACACTCATGAACACACACTCATGAACACACGCTCATGAAAACACGCTCATGAACACGCTCATGAACACACACTCATGAACACACACTCATGAACACACACTCATGAACACACACTCATGAACACACACTCATGAACACACACTCATGAACACACACTCATGAACACACTCATGAACACACACTCATGAACACACTCTCATGAACACACTCTCATGAACACACTCATGACCACACACTCATGAACACACACTCATGAACACACACTCATGAACACACACTCATGAACACACACTCATGAACACACTCTCATGAACACACACTCATGAACACACTCATGAACACACACTCATGAACACACACTCATGAACACACACTCATGAACACACTCATGAACACACACTCATGAACACACACTCATGAACACACACTCATGAACACACACTCATGAACACACACTCATGACCACACTCATGACCACACTCATGAACACACACTCATGAACACACACTCATGAACACACACTCATGAACACACTCATGAACACACACTCATGAACACACACTCATGAACACACTCATGAACACACACTCATGAACATGCTCATGAACACACGCTCATGAACACACACTCATGAACACACACTCATGAACACACACTCATGAACACACACTCATGAACACACACTCATGAACACACTCATGAACACACACTCATGAACACACACTCATGAACACACACTCATGAACACACACTCATGAACACACACTCATGAACACACTCATGAACACACACTCATGAACACACACTCATGAACACACACTCATGAACACACACTCATGAACACACACTCATGAACACACACTCATGAACACACACTCATGAACACACACTCATGAACACACACTCATGAACACACACTCATGAACACACACTCATGAACACACACTCATGATCACACACACATGAACACACACTCATGAACACACTCATGATCACACACTCATGAACACACACTCATGAACACACACTCATGAACACACACTCATGAACACACTCATGAACACACTCATGAACACACACTCATGAACACACACTCATGAACACACTCATGAACACACACTCATGAACACACTCATGAACACAATCATGAACACAATCATGAACACACACTCATGAACACACACTCATGAACACACACTCATGAACACACACTGATGAACACACACTCATTAACACACTCATGAACACACACTGATGAACACACACTCATGAACACACACTCATGAACACAAACACATGAACACACTCATGAACACACTCATGAACACAATCATGAACACAATCATGAACACACACTCATGAACACACACTCATTAACACACTCATGAACACACACTGATGAACACACACTCATGAACACACTCATGAACACACACTCATGAACACACACTCATGAACACACTCATGAACACACACATGAACACACTCATGAACACACACTCATGAACACACACTCATGAACACACTCATGAACACACACTCATGAACACACTCATGAACACACTCATGAACACACTCATGAACACACTCATGAACACACCCATGAACACACACTCATGAACACACTCATGAACACACTCATGAACACACTCATGAACACACCCATGAACACACACTCATGAACACACACTCATGAACACACACTCATGAACACACACTCATGAACACACTCATGAACACACACTCATGAACACACACTCATGAACACACACTCATGAACACACACTCATGAACACACTCATGAACACACACTCATGAACACACACTCATGAACACACACTCATGAACACACTCACAAACACACTCATTAACACACATGAAAACACACTCATGAACACACTCATGAACACACTCATGAACACACTCATGAACACACCCATGAACACACCCATGAACACACACTCATGAACACACACTCATGAACACACTCATGAACACACTCATGAACACACACTCATGAACACACACTCATGAACACACACTCATGAACACACACTCATGAACACACACTCATGAACACACACTCATGAACACACACTCATAAACACACTCATGAACACACACTCATGAACACACACTCATGAACACACACTCATGAACACACACTCATGAACACACACTCATGAACACACACACATGAACACACACACATGAACACACTCATGAACACAAACTCATGAACACACACTCATGAACACACTCATGAACACACACTCATGAACACACTCATGAACACACTCATGAACACACACTCATGAACACACTCATGAACACACTCATGAACACACACTCATGAACACAAACACATGAACACACACTCATGAACACACACTCATGAACACACTCATGAACACACACTCATGAACACACTCATGAACACACTCATGAACACACACTCATGAACACACACTCATGAACACACACTCATGAACACACTCTCATGAACACACACTCATGAACACACACTCATGAACACACCCATGAACACACCCATGAACACACACTCATGAACACACACTCATGAACACACTCATGAACACACACTCATGAACACAAACACATGAACACACCCATGAACACACACTCATGAACACACACTCATGAACACACTCATGAACACACTCATGAACACACACTCATGAACACAAACACATGAACACACCCATGAACACACACTCATGAACACACTCATGAACACACACTCATGAACACACTCATGAACACACTCATGAACACACACTCATGAACACAAACACATGAACACACACTCATGAACACACACTCATGAACACACTCATGAACACACACTCATGAACACACTCATGAACACACTCATGAACACACACTCATGAACACACACTCATGAACACACACTCATGAACACACTCTCATGAACACACACTCATGAACACACACTCATGAACACACCCATGAACACACCCATGAACACACACTCATGAACACACACTCATGAACACACTCATGAACACACTCATGAACACACACTCATGAACACACCCATGAACACACCCATGAACACACACTCATGAACACACACTCATGAACACACTCATGAACACACACTCATGAACACAAACACATGAACACACACTCATGAACACACACTCATGAACACACACTCATGAACACACACTCATGAACACACACTCATGAACACACACTCATGAACACACACTCATGAACACACTCATGAACACACACTCATGAACACACACTCATGAACACACACTCATGAACACAAACACATGAACACACACTCATGAACACACTCATGAACACACACTCATGAACACACTCATGAACACACACTCATGAACACACACTCATGAACACACACTCATGAACACACACTCATGAACACACACTCATGAACACACACTCATGAACACACACTCATGAACACACACTCATGAACACACACTCATGAACACACACTCATGAACACACACTCATGAACACACACTCATGAACACACACTCATGAAATCACACTCATGAACACACACTCATGAACACACACTCATGAACACACACTCATGAACACACACTCATGAACACACACTCATGAACACACTCATGAACACACACTCATGAACACACACTCATGAACACACTCTCATGAACACACACACTCATGAACACACTCATGACCACACTCATGAACACACTCATGAACACACACTCATGAACACACTCATGAACACACTCATGAACACACACTCATGAACACACACTCATGAACACACACTCATGAACACGCTCATGAACACACACTCATGAACACACACTCATGAACACACACTCATGAACACACACTCATGATCACACACACACATGAACACACACTCATGAACACACTCATGAACACACTCATGAACACACACTCATGAACACACACTCATGAACACACACTCATGAACACACACTCATGAACACACACTCATGAACACACTCATGAACACAAATAAAGTGATTTGATTTGATTTGATTTGACACTCATGAACACACACTCATGAACACACACTCATGAACACACTCTCATGAACACACTCTCATGAACACACACTCATGAACACACACTCATGAACACACACTCATGAACACACACTCATGAACACACACTCATGAACACACACTCATGAACACACACTCATGAACACACACTCATGAACACACTCATGAACACACTCATGAACACACTCATGAACACACACTCATGAACACACACTCATGATCACACACACATGAACACACTCATGATCACACACTCATGAACACACACTCATGAACACACACTCATGAACACACTCATGAACACACACTCATGAACACACACTCATGAACACACACTCATGAACACACTCATGAACACACTCATGAACACACACTCATGAACACACACTCATGAACACACACTCATGAACACACACTCATGAACACACACACTCATGAACACACACTCATGAACACACTCATGACCACACTCATGACCACACACTCATGAACACACACTCATGAACACACACTCATGAACACACACTCATGAACACACTCATGAACACACACTCATGAACACACACTCATGATCACACACACACATGAACACACACTCATGAACACACACTCATGAACACACTCATGAACACACTCATGAACACACACTCATGATCACACACACTCATGAACACACACTCATGAACACACACTCATGAACACACACTCATGAACACACTCATGATCACACTCATGATCACACACTCATGAACACACACTCATGAACACACACTCATGAACACACTCATGAACACACACTCATGAACACACACTCATGAACACACACTCATGAACACACTCATGAACACACTCATGAACACACTCATGAACACACACTCATGAACACACTCATGAACACACACTCATGAACACACACTCATGAACACACTCATGAACACACTCATGAACACACACTCATGAACACAAACACATGAACACACACTCATGAACACACACTCATGAACACACTCATGAACACACACTCATGAACACACTCATGAACACACTCATGAACACACACTCATGAACACACACTCATGAACACACACTCATGAACACAATCATGAACACACTCTCATGAACACACAGTCATGAACACACACTCATGAACACACTCATGAACACACTCATGAACACACTCATGAACACACACTCATGAACACACACTCATGAACACACACTCATGAACACACACTCATGAACACACTCATGAACACACTCATGAACACACTCATGAACACACTCACGAACACACTCACTAACACACTCACGAACACACTCACTAACACACATGAAAACACACTCATGAACACACCCATGAACACACACTCATGAACACACACTCATGAACACACTCATGAACACACTCATGAACACACTCATGAACACACACTCATGAACACACTCTCATGAACACACACTCATGAACACACACTCATGAACACACACTCATGAACACACTCATGACCACACTCATGAACACACACTCATGAACACACACTCATGAACACACTCATGAACACACACTCATGAACACACACTCATGAACACACGCTCATGAAAACACGCTCATGAACACGCTCATGAACACACACTCATGAACACACACTCATGAACACACACTCATGAACACACACTCATGAACACACACTCATGAACACACACTCATGAACACACACTCATGAACACACTCATGAACACACTCATGAACACACACTCATGAACACACTCTCATGAACACACTCTCATGAACACACTCATGACCACACACTCATGA
>CM042252.1:20000-243178 GCA_023566225.1 Romanogobio albipinnatus | reverse complement strand
CTAACCCTAACCCTAACCCTAACCCTAACCCTAACCCTAACCCTAACCCTAACCCTAACCCTAACCCTAACCCTAACCCTAACCCTAACCCTAACCCTAACCCTAACCCTAACCCTAACCCTAACCCTAACCCTAACCCTAACCCTAACCCTAACCCTAACCCTAACCCTAACCCTAACCCTAACCCTAACCCTAACCCTAACCCTAACCCTAACCCTAACCCTAACCCTAACCCTAACCCTAACCCTAACCCTAACCCTAACCCTAACCCTAACCCTAACCCTAACCCTAACCCTAACCCTAACCCTAACCCTAACCCTAACCCTAACCCTAACCCTAACCCTAACCCTAACCCTAACCCTAACCCTAACCCTAACCCTAACCCTAACCCTAACCCTAACCCTAACCCTAACCCTAACCCTAACCCTAACCCTAACCCTAACCCTAACCCTAACCCTAACCCTAACCCTAACCCTAACCCTAACCCTAACCCTAACCCTAACCCTAACCCTAACCCTAACCCTAACCCTAACCCTAACCCTAACCCTAACCCTAACCCTAACCCTAACCCTAACCCTAACCCTAACCCTAACCCTAACCCTAACCCTAACCCTAACCCTAACCCTAACCCTAACCCTAACCCTAACCCTAACCCTAACCCTAACCCTAACCCTAACCCTAACCCTAACCCTAACCCTAACCCTAACCCTAACCCTAACCCTAACCCTAACCCTAACCCTAACCCTAACCCTAACCCTAACCCTAACCCTAACCCTAACCCTAACCCTAACCCTAACCCTAACCCTAACCCTAACCCTAACCCTAACCCTAACCCTAACCCTAACCCTAACCCTAACCCTAACCCTAACCCTAACCCTAACCCTAACCCTAACCCTAACCCTAACCCTAACCCTAACCCTAACCCTAACCCTAACCCTAACCCTAACCCTAACCCTAACCCTAACCCTAACCCTAACCCTAACCCTAACCCTAACCCTAACCCTAACCCTAACCCTAACCCTAACCCTAACCCTAACCCTAACCCTAACCCTAACCCTAACCCTAACCCTAACCCTAACCCTAACCCTAACCCTAACCCTAACCCTAACCCTAACCCTAACCCTAACCCTAACCCTAACCCTAACCCTAACCCTAACCCTAACCCTAACCCTAACCCTAACCCTAACCCTAACCCTAACCCTAACCCTAACCCTAACCCTAACCCTAACCCTAACCCTAACCCTAACCCTAACCCTAACCCTAACCCTAACCCTAACCCTAACCCTAACCCTAACCCTAACCCTAACCCTAACCCTAACCCTAACCCTAACCCTAACCCTAACCCTAACCCTAACCCTAACCCTAACCCTAACCCTAACCCTAACCCTAACCCTAACCCTAACCCTAACCCTAACCCTAACCCTAACCCTAACCCTAACCCTAACCCTAACCCTAACCCTAACCCTAACCCTAACCCTAACCCTAACCCTAACCCTAACCCTAACCCTAACCCTAACCCTAACCCTAACCCTAACCCTAACCCTAACCCTAACCCTAACCCTAACCCTAACCCTAACCCTAACCCTAACCCTAACCCTAACCCTAACCCTAACCCTAACCCTAACCCTAACCCTAACCCTAACCCTAACCCTAACCCTAACCCTAACCCTAACCCTAACCCTAACCCTAACCCTAACCCTAACCCTAACCCTAACCCTAACCCTAACCCTAACCCTAACCCTAACCCTAACCCTAACCCTAACCCTAACCCTAACCCTAACCCTAACCCTAACCCTAACCCTAACCCTAACCCTAACCCTAACCCTAACCCTAACCCTAACCCTAACCCTAACCCTAACCCTAACCCTAACCCTAACCCTAACCCTAACCCTAACCCTAACCCTAACCCTAACCCTAACCCTAACCCTAACCCTAACCCTAACCCTAACCCTAACCCTAACCCTAACCCTAACCCTAACCCTAACCCTAACCCTAACCCTAACCCTAACCCTAACCCTAACCCTAACCCTAACCCTAACCCTAACCCTAACCCTAACCCTAACCCTAACCCTAACCCTAACCCTAACCCTAACCCTAACCCTAACCCTAACCCTAACCCTAACCCTAACCCTAACCCTAACCCTAACCCTAACCCTAACCCTAACCCTAACCCTAACCCTAACCCTAACCCTAACCCTAACCCTAACCCTAACCCTAACCCTAACCCTAACCCTAACCCTAACCCTAACCCTAACCCTAACCCTAACCCTAACCCTAACCCTAACCCTAACCCTAACCCTAACCCTAACCCTAACCCTAACCCTAACCCTAACCCTAACCCTAACCCTAACCCTAACCCTAACCCTAACCCTAACCCTAACCCTAACCCTAACCCTAACCCTAACCCTAACCCTAACCCTAACCCTAACCCTAACCCTAACCCTAACCCTAACCCTAACCCTAACCCTAACCCTAACCCTAACCCTAACCCTAACCCTAACCCTAACCCTAACCCTAACCCTAACCCTAACCCTAACCCTAACCCTAACCCTAACCCTAACCCTAACCCTAACCCTAACCCTAACCCTAACCCTAACCCTAACCCTAACCCTAACCCTAACCCTAACCCTAACCCTAACCCTAACCCTAACCCTAACCCTAACCCTAACCCTAACCCTAACCCTAACCCTAACCCTAACCCTAACCCTAACCCTAACCCTAACCCTAACCCTAACCCTAACCCTAACCCTAACCCTAACCCTAACCCTAACCCTAACCCTAACCCTAACCCTAACCCTAACCCTAACCCTAACCCTAACCCTAACCCTAACCCTAACCCTAACCCTAACCCTAACCCTAACCCTAACCCTAACCCTAACCCTAACCCTAACCCTAACCCTAACCCTAACCCTAACCCTAACCCTAACCCTAACCCTAACCCTAACCCTAACCCTAACCCTAACCCTAACCCTAACCCTAACCCTAACCCTAACCCTAACCCTAACCCTAACCCTAACCCTAACCCTAACCCTAACCCTAACCCTAACCCTAACCCTAACCCTAACCCTAACCCTAACCCTAACCCTAACCCTAACCCTAACCCTAACCCTAACCCTAACCCTAACCCTAACCCTAACCCTAACCCTAACCCTAACCCTAACCCTAACCCTAACCCTAACCCTAACCCTAACCCTAACCCTAACCCTAACCCTAACCCTAACCCTAACCCTAACCCTAACCCTAACCCTAACCCTAACCCTAACCCTAACCCTAACCCTAACCCTAACCCTAACCCTAACCCTAACCCTAACCCTAACCCTAACCCTAACCCTAACCCTAACCCTAACCCTAACCCTAACCCTAACCCTAACCCTAACCCTAACCCTAACCCTAACCCTAACCCTAACCCTAACCCTAACCCTAACCCTAACCCTAACCCTAACCCTAACCCTAACCCTAACCCTAACCCTAACCCTAACCCTAACCCTAACCCTAACCCTAACCCTAACCCTAACCCTAACCCTAACCCTAACCCTAACCCTAACCCTAACCCTAACCCTAACCCTAACCCTAACCCTAACCCTAACCCTAACCCTAACCCTAACCCTAACCCTAACCCTAACCCTAACCCTAACCCTAACCCTAACCCTAACCCTAACCCTAACCCTAACCCTAACCCTAACCCTAACCCTAACCCTAACCCTAACCCTAACCCTAACCCTAACCCTAACCCTAACCCTAACCCTAACCCTAACCCTAACCCTAACCCTAACCCTAACCCTAACCCTAACCCTAACCCTAACCCTAACCCTAACCCTAACCCTAACCCTAACCCTAACCCTAACCCTAACCCTAACCCTAACCCTAACCCTAACCCTAACCCTAACCCTAACCCTAACCCTAACCCTAACCCTAACCCTAACCCTAACCCTAACCCTAACCCTAACCCTAACCCTAACCCTAACCCTAACCCTAACCCTAACCCTAACCCTAACCCTAACCCTAACCCTAACCCTAACCCTAACCCTAACCCTAACCCTAACCCTAACCCTAACCCTAACCCTAACCCTAACCCTAACCCTAACCCTAACCCTAACCCTAACCCTAACCCTAACCCTAACCCTAACCCTAACCCTAACCCTAACCCTAACCCTAACCCTAACCCTAACCCTAACCCTAACCCTAACCCTAACCCTAACCCTAACCCTAACCCTAACCCTAACCCTAACCCTAACCCTAACCCTAACCCTAACCCTAACCCTAACCCTAACCCTAACCCTAACCCTAACCCTAACCCTAACCCTAACCCTAACCCTAACCCTAACCCTAACCCTAACCCTAACCCTAACCCTAACCCTAACCCTAACCCTAACCCTAACCCTAACCCTAACCCTAACCCTAACCCTAACCCTAACCCTAACCCTAACCCTAACCCTAACCCTAACCCTAACCCTAACCCTAACCCTAACCCTAACCCTAACCCTAACCCTAACCCTAACCCTAACCCTAACCCTAACCCTAACCCTAACCCTAACCCTAACCCTAACCCTAACCCTAACCCTAACCCTAACCCTAACCCTAACCCTAACCCTAACCCTAACCCTAACCCTAACCCTAACCCTAACCCTAACCCTAACCCTAACCCTAACCCTAACCCTAACCCTAACCCTAACCCTAACCCTAACCCTAACCCTAACCCTAACCCTAACCCTAACCCTAACCCTAACCCTAACCCTAACCCTAACCCTAACCCTAACCCTAACCCTAACCCTAACCCTAACCCTAACCCTAACCCTAACCCTAACCCTAACCCTAACCCTAACCCTAACCCTAACCCTAACCCTAACCCTAACCCTAACCCTAACCCTAACCCTAACCCTAACCCTAACCCTAACCCTAACCCTAACCCTAACCCTAACCCTAACCCTAACCCTAACCCTAACCCTAACCCTAACCCTAACCCTAACCCTAACCCTAACCCTAACCCTAACCCTAACCCTAACCCTAACCCTAACCCTAACCCTAACCCTAACCCTAACCCTAACCCTAACCCTAACCCTAACCCTAACCCTAACCCTAACCCTAACCCTAACCCTAACCCTAACCCTAACCCTAACCCTAACCCTAACCCTAACCCTAACCCTAACCCTAACCCTAACCCTAACCCTAACCCTAACCCTAACCCTAACCCTAACCCTAACCCTAACCCTAACCCTAACCCTAACCCTAACCCTAACCCTAACCCTAACCCTAACCCTAACCCTAACCCTAACCCTAACCCTAACCCTAACCCTAACCCTAACCCTAACCCTAACCCTAACCCTAACCCTAACCCTAACCCTAACCCTAACCCTAACCCTAACCCTAACCCTAACCCTAACCCTAACCCTAACCCTAACCCTAACCCTAACCCTAACCCTAACCCTAACCCTAACCCTAACCCTAACCCTAACCCTAACCCTAACCCTAACCCTAACCCTAACCCTAACCCTAACCCTAACCCTAACCCTAACCCTAACCCTAACCCTAACCCTAACCCTAACCCTAACCCTAACCCTAACCCTAACCCTAACCCTAACCCTAACCCTAACCCTAACCCTAACCCTAACCCTAACCCTAACCCTAACCCTAACCCTAACCCTAACCCTAACCCTAACCCTAACCCTAACCCTAACCCTAACCCTAACCCTAACCCTAACCCTAACCCTAACCCTAACCCTAACCCTAACCCTAACCCTAACCCTAACCCTAACCCTAACCCTAACCCTAACCCTAACCCTAACCCTAACCCTAACCCTAACCCTAACCCTAACCCTAACCCTAACCCTAACCCTAACCCTAACCCTAACCCTAACCCTAACCCTAACCCTAACCCTAACCCTAACCCTAACCCTAACCCTAACCCTAACCCTAACCCTAACCCTAACCCTAACCCTAACCCTAACCCTAACCCTAACCCTAACCCTAACCCTAACCCTAACCCTAACCCTAACCCTAACCCTAACCCTAACCCTAACCCTAACCCTAACCCTAACCCTAACCCTAACCCTAACCCTAACCCTAACCCTAACCCTAACCCTAACCCTAACCCTAACCCTAACCCTAACCCTAACCCTAACCCTAACCCTAACCCTAACCCTAACCCTAACCCTAACCCTAACCCTAACCCTAACCCTAACCCTAACCCTAACCCTAACCCTAACCCTAACCCTAACCCTAACCCTAACCCTAACCCTAACCCTAACCCTAACCCTAACCCTAACCCTAACCCTAACCCTAACCCTAACCCTAACCCTAACCCTAACCCTAACCCTAACCCTAACCCTAACCCTAACCCTAACCCTAACCCTAACCCTAACCCTAACCCTAACCCTAACCCTAACCCTAACCCTAACCCTAACCCTAACCCTAACCCTAACCCTAACCCTAACCCTAACCCTAACCCTAACCCTAACCCTAACCCTAACCCTAACCCTAACCCTAACCCTAACCCTAACCCTAACCCTAACCCTAACCCTAACCCTAACCCTAACCCTAACCCTAACCCTAACCCTAACCCTAACCCTAACCCTAACCCTAACCCTAACCCTAACCCTAACCCTAACCCTAACCCTAACCCTAACCCTAACCCTAACCCTAACCCTAACCCTAACCCTAACCCTAACCCTAACCCTAACCCTAACCCTAACCCTAACCCTAACCCTAACCCTAACCCTAACCCTAACCCTAACCCTAACCCTAACCCTAACCCTAACCCTAACCCTAACCCTAACCCTAACCCTAACCCTAACCCTAACCCTAACCCTAACCCTAACCCTAACCCTAACCCTAACCCTAACCCTAACCCTAACCCTAACCCTAACCCTAACCCTAACCCTAACCCTAACCCTAACCCTAACCCTAACCCTAACCCTAACCCTAACCCTAACCCTAACCCTAACCCTAACCCTAACCCTAACCCTAACCCTAACCCTAACCCTAACCCTAACCCTAACCCTAACCCTAACCCTAACCCTAACCCTAACCCTAACCCTAACCCTAACCCTAACCCTAACCCTAACCCTAACCCTAACCCTAACCCTAACCCTAACCCTAACCCTAACCCTAACCCTAACCCTAACCCTAACCCTAACCCTAACCCTAACCCTAACCCTAACCCTAACCCTAACCCTAACCCTAACCCTAACCCTAACCCTAACCCTAACCCTAACCCTAACCCTAACCCTAACCCTAACCCTAACCCTAACCCTAACCCTAACCCTAACCCTAACCCTAACCCTAACCCTAACCCTAACCCTAACCCTAACCCTAACCCTAACCCTAACCCTAACCCTAACCCTAACCCTAACCCTAACCCTAACCCTAACCCTAACCCTAACCCTAACCCTAACCCTAACCCTAACCCTAACCCTAACCCTAACCCTAACCCTAACCCTAACCCTAACCCTAACCCTAACCCTAACCCTAACCCTAACCCTAACCCTAACCCTAACCCTAACCCTAACCCTAACCCTAACCCTAACCCTAACCCTAACCCTAACCCTAACCCTAACCCTAACCCTAACCCTAACCCTAACCCTAACCTAACCCTAACCTAACCCTCACTGGGGATGGGGAATTAGTTCTAACTAGACATTACTTTAACATACCTAAACCTACCCATCACAGGATGAGAGCGTAATTCTAGGATCAATTAGGGCTATCCCTGTACTCGCGACCCGCCTAAACCTAACCCTCACTGGGGATTGGGAATTAGTTCTAACTAGGCATTACTTTAACATATCTAAATCTACCCATCACAGGATGGGGACGTAATGGTAGGATCAATTAGGGCTATCCCTGTACTCGCAACCCGCCTAAACCTAACCCTCACTGGGGATTGGGAATTAGTTCTAATTAGACATTACTTTAACATACCTAAACCTACCCATCACAGGATGGGAGCGTAATTCTAGGATAAATTAGGGCTATCCCGGTACGCACAACAGGGTTATGGAAATAGTTCATCTAAATTTACCTTTTGAGGGCAGGGAAGGATGCCGTGGGAGAGTGGTTAGTGGGAAGGGTGGGGGAACACGGGGACCGGGGTTCGAGACCAGTTTGGGATAGGGAGTGGGGTGTATGGATATTTTTTGTAAAGAAATTTTTGGACTTACCATGGTGGAGGAAGGTGGGATGGGAAGATAAGGGATAAGGGGTAGAGGGAGAAAAACAGAGGAGTTAGGGTATGCGATCCCCTACGGTTGTGTCTTGCTACGGTAAGTGTGATGTCGGCATGGGGTTTCGCATACCTTAGGGAGGATCATTGGTAGAAGCTTGGTACTTAGGTACCCGCCAATGAGAGCCCCGGGTCACAGGCCTTTCTCGGGTAGCCCTGGATACCTTGCGGTGTTAACGAAGGGGTTACTTGGGAGGGTGGGTAGGTATCCAGCCTCTCTGGGTCCACTTGGACAGCACGCAGGGAAGGTGGCCTTGGATTAAAGGGCCTTAATTGGTATCCAGTCTTCCATCGATGATTAGCATTAGGGGATTTTTATAGATGGGTTGAGGTTGTTGGAGGGAGGTGGAGGGGAACTTGTAGTTTTGATAAAGGAGGACGGGGGAAAGGGAGGGCAGGGTAGGTGGGTGGGGAATAGCTAAATGGGGAGGAACACACGCCGGGGGCTGATCTCCCTTGGGCGGGCCGCCTCGGAGGAGGGTGTATGGTGTTTAAAGGGCCGAAACACCCAATGATCCTGAGGTACATCACTGATGATGTGTTCTTTTTATAGAGGTACATGGATTTTCAAGTTCTTCACGTTCCGCACGTCTAAATCGAACGGTCTCAAACCATACGACTAATATGACCTTGACCTTTACCATATACCAAAATACTTCACCTCTGGGGGGGTTGCGATGCTGGATCAGGATTATCGGGCTTCGGCTTGGTTCGCTGGTCCAGAGCAAGTTCAGACCGGAAACTTCGCAATTCCTAAAAACCAGAAAAAGAAGTAAGAACTATAGTTTTCAACAGTAAAGGTTAGCCACGACCTTGTAGGATCAATTAGGGCTATCCCTGTACTCGCAACCCGCCTAAACCTAACCCTCACTGGGGATTGGGAATTAGTTCTAATTAGACATCGGACCTGGACCTTTACCGTATACCAAAATACTTCACCTCTGGGGGGGTTGCGATGCTGGATCAGGATTATCGGGCTTCGGCTTGGTTCGCTGGTCCAGAGCAAGTTCAGACCGGAAACTTCGCAATTCCTAAAAACCAGAAAAAGAAGTAAGAACTATAGTTTTCAACAGTAAAGGTTAGCCACGACCTCAATACCACACTAGGACGTACCCGTCAGACTAACCCAGCTGAATAAAAGAGATTACAATATAAAAAAGAGACCCACAAATCGGTTTGAGGATCCTCATCCCCTCCGGTCTCTCTCTTAACCCTCGGGTTTGGCAGAGAGACGGGATGGGGAGACGAATCGAACCCAGACAGGTTCGTTGGAAAATGTGAGTCCCAGACAGGTCGCACATTTTCTGATTCGTCCTTTCAAAATAGGATCTCTCAGATTGATTTCTCTCACGAGTTGACCTTCACCATAGACCAAAATACTTCACCTCTGGGGGAGTTGCGATGCTGGATCAGGATTATCAGGCTTCGGCTTGGTTCGCTGGTCCAGAGCAAGTTCAGACCGGAAACTTCGCAATTCCTAAAAACCAAAAAAGAAATACTAACGAAAAAAATAACAAGCTACCCACCTGGCCCATAAGCCAAAAAAAAGGCATTGCTCCTAGACGGGAGCCAATCACAGGCGACATAGTATAGTCTGACATGCGTCGGCCAGTGCCTTTCCTCATTCTCCCTACTACAAACCTTTCCAGACGAGTGCTGGCTTGGGGGGAGATGTTGTAATTTCCCCTAACCTAACCCTAACCCTAACCCTGTAAGACCAAAGGGGGCGGAGTTAGAGGGGGGGGCTCAACTGGGGGCTCAACTCCATAACTCAAAAAGGGGAGGAGCTAGAGGGATGGGACCACGCCCAATCGACCGGGCGTGGCCAAATTAGTATACAGGCAAAGTCTCCTCCCCCTAGGACCAAAGGGGGCGGAGTTACTGGGGGGGGCTCAACTCAGGGGGGCTCAACTTCGCAAAAGTGCCTATTACCTAACCCTAACCCTAACCCTAACCCTAACCCTAACCCTAACCCTAACCCTAACCCTAACCCTAACCCTAACCCTAACCCTAACCCTAACCCTAACCCTAACCCTATCCCTGTACTCGCACCCCGCCTAAACCTAACCCTCACTGGGGATTGGGAATTAGTTCTAACTAGGCAGTACTTTAACATATCTAAATCTACCATCACAGGATGGGGACGTAATGGTAGGATCAATTAGGGCTATCCCTGTACTCGCAACCCGCCTAAAACTAACCCTCACTGGGGATGTGGAATTAGTTCTAACTAGACATTACTTTAACATACCTGAACCTACCCATCACAGGATGAGAGCGTAATTCTAGGATCAATTAGGGCTATCCCTGTACTCGCAACCCGCCTAAACCTAACCCTCACTGGGGATGGGGAATTAGTTCTAACTAGACATTACTTTAACATACCTAAACCTACCCATCACAGGATGAGAGCGTAATTCTAGGATCAATTAGGGCTATCCCTGTACTCGAACCCCGCCTAAACCTAACCCTCACTGGGGATGGGGAATTAGTTCTAACTAGACATTACTTTAACATACCTAAACCTACCCATCACAGGATGAGAGCGTAATTCTAGGATCAATTAGGGCTATCCCTGTACTCGCGACCCGCCTAAACCTAACCCTCACTGGGGATTGGGAATTAGTTCTAACTAGGCATTACTTTAACATATCTAAATCTACCCATCACAGGATGGGGACGTAATGGTAGGATCAATTAGGGCTATCCCTGTACTCGCAACCCGCCTAAACCTAACCCTCACTGGGGATTGGGAATTAGTTCTAATTAGACATTACTTTAACATACCTAAACCTACCCATCACAGGATGGGAGCGTAATTCTAGGATAAATTAGGGCTATCCCGGTACGCACAACAGGGTTATGGAAATAGTTCATCTAAATTTACCTTTTGAGGGCAGGGAAGGATGCCGTGGGAGAGTGGTTAGTGGGAAGGGTGGGGGAACACGGGGACCGGGGTTCGAGACCAGTTTGGGATAGGGAGTGGGGTGTATGGATATTTTTTGTAAAGAAATTTTTGGACTTACCATGGTGGAGGAAGGTGGGATGGGAAGATAAGGGATAAGGGGTAGAGGGAGAAAAACAGAGGAGTTAGGGTATGCGATCCCCTACGGTTGTGTCTTGCTACGGTAAGTGTGATGTCGGCATGGGGTTTCGCATACCTTAGGGAGGATCATTGGTAGAAGCTTGGTACTTAGGTACCCGCCAATGAGAGCCCCGGGTCACAGGCCTTTCTCGGGTAGCCCTGGATACCTTGCGGTGTTAACGAAGGGGTTACTTGGGAGGGTGGGTAGGTATCCAGCCTCTCTGGGTCCACTTGGACAGCACGCAGGGAAGGTGGCCTTGGATTAAAGGGCCTTAATTGGTATCCAGTCTTCCATCGATGATTAGCATTAGGGGATTTTTATAGATGGGTTGAGGTTGTTGGAGGGAGGTGGAGGGGAACTTGTAGTTTTGATAAAGGAGGACGGGGGAAAGGGAGGGCAGGGTAGGTGGGTGGGGAATAGCTAAATGGGGAGGAACACACGCCGGGGGCTGATCTCCCTTGGGCGGGCCGCCTCGGAGGAGGGTGTATGGTGTTTAAAGGGCCGAAACACCCAATGATCCTGAGGTACATCACTGATGATGTGTTCTTTTTATAGAGGTACATGGATTTTCAAGTTCTTCACGTTCCGCACGTCTAAATCGAACGGTCTCAAACCATACGACTAATATGACCTTGACCTTTACCATATACCAAAATACTTCACCTCTGGGGGGGTTGCGATGCTGGATCAGGATTATCGGGCTTCGGCTTGGTTCGCTGGTCCAGAGCAAGTTCAGACCGGAAACTTCGCAATTCCTAAAAACCAGAAAAAGAAGTAAGAACTATAGTTTTCAACAGTAAAGGTTAGCCACGACCTTGTAGGATCAATTAGGGCTATCCCTGTACTCGCAACCCGCCTAAACCTAACCCTCACTGGGGATTGGGAATTAGTTCTAATTAGACATCGGACCTGGACCTTTACCGTATACCAAAATACTTCACCTCTGGGGGGGTTGCGATGCTGGATCAGGATTATCGGGCTTCGGCTTGGTTCGCTGGTCCAGAGCAAGTTCAGACCGGAAACTTCGCAATTCCTAAAAACCAGAAAAAGAAGTAAGAACTATAGTTTTCAACAGTAAAGGTTAGCCACGACCTCAATACCACACTAGGACGTACCCGTCAGACTAACCCAGCTGAATAAAAGAGATTACAATATAAAAAAGAGACCCACAAATCGGTTTGAGGATCCTCATCCCCTCCGGTCTCTCTCTTAACCCTCGGGTTTGGCAGAGAGACGGGATGGGGAGACGAATCGAACCCAGACAGGTTCGTTGGAAAATGTGAGTCCCAGACAGGTCGCACATTTTCTGATTCGTCCTTTCAAAATAGGATCTCTCAGATTGATTTCTCTCACGAGTTGACCTTCACCATAGACCAAAATACTTCACCTCTGGGGGAGTTGCGATGCTGGATCAGGATTATCAGGCTTCGGCTTGGTTCGCTGGTCCAGAGCAAGTTCAGACCGGAAACTTCGCAATTCCTAAAAACCAAAAAAGAAATACTAACGAAAAAAATAACAAGCTACCCACCTGGCCCATAAGCCAAAAAAAAGGCATTGCTCCTAGACGGGAGCCAATCACAGGCGACATAGTATAGTCTGACATGCGTCGGCCAGTGCCTTTCCTCATTCTCCCTACTACAAACCTTTCCAGACGAGTGCTGGCTTGGGGGGAGATGTTGTAATTTCCCCTAACCTAACCCTAACCCTAACCCTGTAAGACCAAAGGGGGCGGAGTTAGAGGGGGGGGCTCAACTGGGGGCTCAACTCCATAACTCAAAAAGGGGAGGAGCTAGAGGGATGGGACCACGCCCAATCGACCGGGCGTGGCCAAATTAGTATACAGGCAAAGTCTCCTCCCCCTAGGAC
Source organism: Romanogobio albipinnatus (assembly GCA_023566225.1). Taxonomy (NCBI): domain Eukaryota; kingdom Metazoa; phylum Chordata; class Actinopteri; order Cypriniformes; family Gobionidae; genus Romanogobio; species Romanogobio albipinnatus. The sequence goes on along the minus strand of CM042252.1, from coordinate 230,008 downwards.
CAAAGGGGGCGGAGTTACTGGGGGGGGCTCAACTCAGGGGGGCTCAACTTCGCAAAAGTGCCTATTACCTAACCCTAACCCTAACCCTAACCCTAACCCTAACCCTAACCCTAACCCTAACCCTAACCCTAACCCTAACCCTAACCCTAACCCTAACCCTAACCCTAACCCTAACCCTAACCCTATCCCTGTACTCGCACCCCGCCTAAACCTAACCCTCACTGGGGATTGGGAATTAGTTCTAACTAGGCAGTACTTTAACATATCTAAATCTACCATCACAGGATGGGGACGTAATGGTAGGATCAATTAGGGCTATCCCTGTACTCGCAACCCGCCTAAAACTAACCCTCACTGGGGATGTGGAATTAGTTCTAACTAGACATTACTTTAACATACCTGAACCTACCCATCACAGGATGAGAGCGTAATTCTAGGATCAATTAGGGCTATCCCTGTACTCGCAACCCGCCTAAACCTAACCCTCACTGGGGATGGGGAATTAGTTCTAACTAGACATTACTTTAACATACCTAAACCTACCCATCACAGGATGAGAGCGTAATTCTAGGATCAATTAGGGCTATCCCTGTACTCGAACCCCGCCTAAACCTAACCCTCACTGGGGATGGGGAATTAGTTCTAACTAGACATTACTTTAACATACCTAAACCTACCCATCACAGGATGAGAGCGTAATTCTAGGATCAATTAGGGCTATCCCTGTACTCGCGACCCGCCTAAACCTAACCCTCACTGGGGATTGGGAATTAGTTCTAACTAGGCATTACTTTAACATATCTAAATCTACCCATCACAGGATGGGGACGTAATGGTAGGATCAATTAGGGCTATCCCTGTACTCGCAACCCGCCTAAACCTAACCCTCACTGGGGATTGGGAATTAGTTCTAATTAGACATTACTTTAACATACCTAAACCTACCCATCACAGGATGGGAGCGTAATTCTAGGATAAATTAGGGCTATCCCGGTACGCACAACAGGGTTATGGAAATAGTTCATCTAAATTTACCTTTTGAGGGCAGGGAAGGATGCCGTGGGAGAGTGGTTAGTGGGAAGGGTGGGGGAACACGGGGACCGGGGTTCGAGACCAGTTTGGGATAGGGAGTGGGGTGTATGGATATTTTTTGTAAAGAAATTTTTGGACTTACCATGGTGGAGGAAGGTGGGATGGGAAGATAAGGGATAAGGGGTAGAGGGAGAAAAACAGAGGAGTTAGGGTATGCGATCCCCTACGGTTGTGTCTTGCTACGGTAAGTGTGATGTCGGCATGGGGTTTCGCATACCTTAGGGAGGATCATTGGTAGAAGCTTGGTACTTAGGTACCCGCCAATGAGAGCCCCGGGTCACAGGCCTTTCTCGGGTAGCCCTGGATACCTTGCGGTGTTAACGAAGGGGTTACTTGGGAGGGTGGGTAGGTATCCAGCCTCTCTGGGTCCACTTGGACAGCACGCAGGGAAGGTGGCCTTGGATTAAAGGGCCTTAATTGGTATCCAGTCTTCCATCGATGATTAGCATTAGGGGATTTTTATAGATGGGTTGAGGTTGTTGGAGGGAGGTGGAGGGGAACTTGTAGTTTTGATAAAGGAGGACGGGGGAAAGGGAGGGCAGGGTAGGTGGGTGGGGAATAGCTAAATGGGGAGGAACACACGCCGGGGGCTGATCTCCCTTGGGCGGGCCGCCTCGGAGGAGGGTGTATGGTGTTTAAAGGGCCGAAACACCCAATGATCCTGAGGTACATCACTGATGATGTGTTCTTTTTATAGAGGTACATGGATTTTCAAGTTCTTCACGTTCCGCACGTCTAAATCGAACGGTCTCAAACCATACGACTAATATGACCTTGACCTTTACCATATACCAAAATACTTCACCTCTGGGGGGGTTGCGATGCTGGATCAGGATTATCGGGCTTCGGCTTGGTTCGCTGGTCCAGAGCAAGTTCAGACCGGAAACTTCGCAATTCCTAAAAACCAGAAAAAGAAGTAAGAACTATAGTTTTCAACAGTAAAGGTTAGCCACGACCTTGTAGGATCAATTAGGGCTATCCCTGTACTCGCAACCCGCCTAAACCTAACCCTCACTGGGGATTGGGAATTAGTTCTAATTAGACATCGGACCTGGACCTTTACCGTATACCAAAATACTTCACCTCTGGGGGGGTTGCGATGCTGGATCAGGATTATCGGGCTTCGGCTTGGTTCGCTGGTCCAGAGCAAGTTCAGACCGGAAACTTCGCAATTCCTAAAAACCAGAAAAAGAAGTAAGAACTATAGTTTTCAACAGTAAAGGTTAGCCACGACCTCAATACCACACTAGGACGTACCCGTCAGACTAACCCAGCTGAATAAAAGAGATTACAATATAAAAAAGAGACCCACAAATCGGTTTGAGGATCCTCATCCCCTCCGGTCTCTCTCTTAACCCTCGGGTTTGGCAGAGAGACGGGATGGGGAGACGAATCGAACCCAGACAGGTTCGTTGGAAAATGTGAGTCCCAGACAGGTCGCACATTTTCTGATTCGTCCTTTCAAAATAGGATCTCTCAGATTGATTTCTCTCACGAGTTGACCTTCACCATAGACCAAAATACTTCACCTCTGGGGGAGTTGCGATGCTGGATCAGGATTATCAGGCTTCGGCTTGGTTCGCTGGTCCAGAGCAAGTTCAGACCGGAAACTTCGCAATTCCTAAAAACCAAAAAAGAAATACTAACGAAAAAAATAACAAGCTACCCACCTGGCCCATAAGCCAAAAAAAAGGCATTGCTCCTAGACGGGAGCCAATCACAGGCGACATAGTATAGTCTGACATGCGTCGGCCAGTGCCTTTCCTCATTCTCCCTACTACAAACCTTTCCAGACGAGTGCTGGCTTGGGGGGAGATGTTGTAATTTCCCCTAACCTAACCCTAACCCTAACCCTGTAAGACCAAAGGGGGCGGAGTTAGAGGGGGGGGCTCAACTGGGGGCTCAACTCCATAACTCAAAAAGGGGAGGAGCTAGAGGGATGGGACCACGCCCAATCGACCGGGCGTGGCCAAATTAGTATACAGGCAAAGTCTCCTCCCCCTAGGACCAAAGGGGGCGGAGTTACTGGGGGGGGCTCAACTCAGGGGGGCTCAACTTCGCAAAAGTGCCTATTACCTAACCCTAACCCTAACCCTAACCCTAACCCTAACCCTAACCCTAACCCTAACCCTAACCCTAACCCTAACCCTAACCCTAACCCTAACCCTAACCCTAACCCTAACCCTAACCCTAACCCTAACCCTAACCCTAACCTAACCCTAACCCCTAACCCTAACCCTAACCCTAACCCTAACCCTAACCCTAACCCTAACCCTAACCCTAACCCTAACCCTAACCCTAACCCTAACCCTAACCCTAACCCTAACCCTAACCCTAACCCTAACCCTAACCCTAACCCTAACCCTAACCCTAACCCTAACCCTAACCCTAACCCTAACCCTAACCCTAACCCTAACCCTAACCCTAACCCTAACCCTAACCCTAACCCTAACCCTAACCCTAACCCTAACCCTAACCCTAACCCTAACCCTAACCCTAACCCTATCCCTGTACTCGCACCCCGCCTAAACCTAACCCTCACTGGGGATTGGGAATTAGTTCTAACTAGGCAGTACTTTAACATATCTAAATCTACCATCACAGGATGGGGACGTAATGGTAGGATCAATTAGGGCTATCCCTGTACTCGCAACCCGCCTAAAACTAACCCTCACTGGGGATGTGGAATTAGTTCTAACTAGACATTACTTTAACATACCTGAACCTACCCATCACAGGATGAGAGCGTAATTCTAGGATCAATTAGGGCTATCCCTGTACTCGCAACCCGCCTAAACCTAACCCTCACTGGGGATGGGGAATTAGTTCTAACTAGACATTACTTTAACATACCTAAACCTACCCATCACAGGATGAGAGCGTAATTCTAGGATCAATTAGGGCTATCCCTGTACTCGAACCCCGCCTAAACCTAACCCTCACTGGGGATGGGGAATTAGTTCTAACTAGACATTACTTTAACATACCTAAACCTACCCATCACAGGATGAGAGCGTAATTCTAGGATCAATTAGGGCTATCCCTGTACTCGCGACCCGCCTAAACCTAACCCTCACTGGGGATTGGGAATTAGTTCTAACTAGGCATTACTTTAACATATCTAAATCTACCCATCACAGGATGGGGACGTAATGGTAGGATCAATTAGGGCTATCCCTGTACTCGCAACCCGCCTAAACCTAACCCTCACTGGGGATTGGGAATTAGTTCTAATTAGACATTACTTTAACATACCTAAACCTACCCATCACAGGATGGGAGCGTAATTCTAGGATAAATTAGGGCTATCCCGGTACGCACAACAGGGTTATGGAAATAGTTCATCTAAATTTACCTTTTGAGGGCAGGGAAGGATGCCGTGGGAGAGTGGTTAGTGGGAAGGGTGGGGGAACACGGGGACCGGGGTTCGAGACCAGTTTGGGATAGGGAGTGGGGTGTATGGATATTTTTTGTAAAGAAATTTTTGGACTTACCATGGTGGAGGAAGGTGGGATGGGAAGATAAGGGATAAGGGGTAGAGGGAGAAAAACAGAGGAGTTAGGGTATGCGATCCCCTACGGTTGTGTCTTGCTACGGTAAGTGTGATGTCGGCATGGGGTTTCGCATACCTTAGGGAGGATCATTGGTAGAAGCTTGGTACTTAGGTACCCGCCAATGAGAGCCCCGGGTCACAGGCCTTTCTCGGGTAGCCCTGGATACCTTGCGGTGTTAACGAAGGGGTTACTTGGGAGGGTGGGTAGGTATCCAGCCTCTCTGGGTCCACTTGGACAGCACGCAGGGAAGGTGGCCTTGGATTAAAGGGCCTTAATTGGTATCCAGTCTTCCATCGATGATTAGCATTAGGGGATTTTTATAGATGGGTTGAGGTTGTTGGAGGGAGGTGGAGGGGAACTTGTAGTTTTGATAAAGGAGGACGGGGGAAAGGGAGGGCAGGGTAGGTGGGTGGGGAATAGCTAAATGGGGAGGAACACACGCCGGGGGCTGATCTCCCTTGGGCGGGCCGCCTCGGAGGAGGGTGTATGGTGTTTAAAGGGCCGAAACACCCAATGATCCTGAGGTACATCACTGATGATGTGTTCTTTTTATAGAGGTACATGGATTTTCAAGTTCTTCACGTTCCGCACGTCTAAATCGAACGGTCTCAAACCATACGACTAATATGACCTTGACCTTTACCATATACCAAAATACTTCACCTCTGGGGGGGTTGCGATGCTGGATCAGGATTATCGGGCTTCGGCTTGGTTCGCTGGTCCAGAGCAAGTTCAGACCGGAAACTTCGCAATTCCTAAAAACCAGAAAAAGAAGTAAGAACTATAGTTTTCAACAGTAAAGGTTAGCCACGACCTTGTAGGATCAATTAGGGCTATCCCTGTACTCGCAACCCGCCTAAACCTAACCCTCACTGGGGATTGGGAATTAGTTCTAATTAGACATCGGACCTGGACCTTTACCGTATACCAAAATACTTCACCTCTGGGGGGGTTGCGATGCTGGATCAGGATTATCGGGCTTCGGCTTGGTTCGCTGGTCCAGAGCAAGTTCAGACCGGAAACTTCGCAATTCCTAAAAACCAGAAAAAGAAGTAAGAACTATAGTTTTCAACAGTAAAGGTTAGCCACGACCTCAATACCACACTAGGACGTACCCGTCAGACTAACCCAGCTGAATAAAAGAGATTACAATATAAAAAAGAGACCCACAAATCGGTTTGAGGATCCTCATCCCCTCCGGTCTCTCTCTTAACCCTCGGGTTTGGCAGAGAGACGGGATGGGGAGACGAATCGAACCCAGACAGGTTCGTTGGAAAATGTGAGTCCCAGACAGGTCGCACATTTTCTGATTCGTCCTTTCAAAATAGGATCTCTCAGATTGATTTCTCTCACGAGTTGACCTTCACCATAGACCAAAATACTTCACCTCTGGGGGAGTTGCGATGCTGGATCAGGATTATCAGGCTTCGGCTTGGTTCGCTGGTCCAGAGCAAGTTCAGACCGGAAACTTCGCAATTCCTAAAAACCAAAAAAGAAATACTAACGAAAAAAATAACAAGCTACCCACCTGGCCCATAAGCCAAAAAAAAGGCATTGCTCCTAGACGGGAGCCAATCACAGGCGACATAGTATAGTCTGACATGCGTCGGCCAGTGCCTTTCCTCATTCTCCCTACTACAAACCTTTCCAGACGAGTGCTGGCTTGGGGGGAGATGTTGTAATTTCCCCTAACCTAACCCTAACCCTAACCCTGTAAGACCAAAGGGGGCGGAGTTAGAGGGGGGGGCTCAACTGGGGGCTCAACTCCATAACTCAAAAAGGGGAGGAGCTAGAGGGATGGGACCACGCCCAATCGACCGGGCGTGGCCAAATTAGTATACAGGCAAAGTCTCCTCCCCCTAGGACCAAAGGGGGCGGAGTTACTGGGGGGGGCTCAACTCAGGGGGGCTCAACTTCGCAAAAGTGCCTATTACCTAACCCTAACCCTAACCCTAACCCTAACCCTAACCCTAACCCTAACCCTAACCCTAACCCTAACCCTAACCCTAACCCTAACCCTAACCCTAACCCTAACCCTATCCCTGTACTCGCACCCCGCCTAAACCTAACCCTCACTGGGGATTGGGAATTAGTTCTAACTAGGCAGTACTTTAACATATCTAAATCTACCATCACAGGATGGGGACGTAATGGTAGGATCAATTAGGGCTATCCCTGTACTCGCAACCCGCCTAAAACTAACCCTCACTGGGGATGTGGAATTAGTTCTAACTAGACATTACTTTAACATACCTGAACCTACCCATCACAGGATGAGAGCGTAATTCTAGGATCAATTAGGGCTATCCCTGTACTCGCAACCCGCCTAAACCTAACCCTCACTGGGGATGGGGAATTAGTTCTAACTAGACATTACTTTAACATACCTAAACCTACCCATCACAGGATGAGAGCGTAATTCTAGGATCAATTAGGGCTATCCCTGTACTCGAACCCCGCCTAAACCTAACCCTCACTGGGGATGGGGAATTAGTTCTAACTAGACATTACTTTAACATACCTAAACCTACCCATCACAGGATGAGAGCGTAATTCTAGGATCAATTAGGGCTATCCCTGTACTCGCGACCCGCCTAAACCTAACCCTCACTGGGGATTGGGAATTAGTTCTAACTAGGCATTACTTTAACATATCTAAATCTACCCATCACAGGATGGGGACGTAATGGTAGGATCAATTAGGGCTATCCCTGTACTCGCAACCCGCCTAAACCTAACCCTCACTGGGGATTGGGAATTAGTTCTAATTAGACATTACTTTAACATACCTAAACCTACCCATCACAGGATGGGAGCGTAATTCTAGGATAAATTAGGGCTATCCCGGTACGCACAACAGGGTTATGGAAATAGTTCATCTAAATTTACCTTTTGAGGGCAGGGAAGGATGCCGTGGGAGAGTGGTTAGTGGGAAGGGTGGGGGAACACGGGGACCGGGGTTCGAGACCAGTTTGGGATAGGGAGTGGGGTGTATGGATATTTTTTGTAAAGAAATTTTTGGACTTACCATGGTGGAGGAAGGTGGGATGGGAAGATAAGGGATAAGGGGTAGAGGGAGAAAAACAGAGGAGTTAGGGTATGCGATCCCCTACGGTTGTGTCTTGCTACGGTAAGTGTGATGTCGGCATGGGGTTTCGCATACCTTAGGGAGGATCATTGGTAGAAGCTTGGTACTTAGGTACCCGCCAATGAGAGCCCCGGGTCACAGGCCTTTCTCGGGTAGCCCTGGATACCTTGCGGTGTTAACGAAGGGGTTACTTGGGAGGGTGGGTAGGTATCCAGCCTCTCTGGGTCCACTTGGACAGCACGCAGGGAAGGTGGCCTTGGATTAAAGGGCCTTAATTGGTATCCAGTCTTCCATCGATGATTAGCATTAGGGGATTTTTATAGATGGGTTGAGGTTGTTGGAGGGAGGTGGAGGGGAACTTGTAGTTTTGATAAAGGAGGACGGGGGAAAGGGAGGGCAGGGTAGGTGGGTGGGGAATAGCTAAATGGGGAGGAACACACGCCGGGGGCTGATCTCCCTTGGGCGGGCCGCCTCGGAGGAGGGTGTATGGTGTTTAAAGGGCCGAAACACCCAATGATCCTGAGGTACATCACTGATGATGTGTTCTTTTTATAGAGGTACATGGATTTTCAAGTTCTTCACGTTCCGCACGTCTAAATCGAACGGTCTCAAACCATACGACTAATATGACCTTGACCTTTACCATATACCAAAATACTTCACCTCTGGGGGGGTTGCGATGCTGGATCAGGATTATCGGGCTTCGGCTTGGTTCGCTGGTCCAGAGCAAGTTCAGACCGGAAACTTCGCAATTCCTAAAAACCAGAAAAAGAAGTAAGAACTATAGTTTTCAACAGTAAAGGTTAGCCACGACCTTGTAGGATCAATTAGGGCTATCCCTGTACTCGCAACCCGCCTAAACCTAACCCTCACTGGGGATTGGGAATTAGTTCTAATTAGACATCGGACCTGGACCTTTACCGTATACCAAAATACTTCACCTCTGGGGGGGTTGCGATGCTGGATCAGGATTATCGGGCTTCGGCTTGGTTCGCTGGTCCAGAGCAAGTTCAGACCGGAAACTTCGCAATTCCTAAAAACCAGAAAAAGAAGTAAGAACTATAGTTTTCAACAGTAAAGGTTAGCCACGACCTCAATACCACACTAGGACGTACCCGTCAGACTAACCCAGCTGAATAAAAGAGATTACAATATAAAAAAGAGACCCACAAATCGGTTTGAGGATCCTCATCCCCTCCGGTCTCTCTCTTAACCCTCGGGTTTGGCAGAGAGACGGGATGGGGAGACGAATCGAACCCAGACAGGTTCGTTGGAAAATGTGAGTCCCAGACAGGTCGCACATTTTCTGATTCGTCCTTTCAAAATAGGATCTCTCAGATTGATTTCTCTCACGAGTTGACCTTCACCATAGACCAAAATACTTCACCTCTGGGGGAGTTGCGATGCTGGATCAGGATTATCAGGCTTCGGCTTGGTTCGCTGGTCCAGAGCAAGTTCAGACCGGAAACTTCGCAATTCCTAAAAACCAAAAAAGAAATACTAACGAAAAAAATAACAAGCTACCCACCTGGCCCATAAGCCAAAAAAAAGGCATTGCTCCTAGACGGGAGCCAATCACAGGCGACATAGTATAGTCTGACATGCGTCGGCCAGTGCCTTTCCTCATTCTCCCTACTACAAACCTTTCCAGACGAGTGCTGGCTTGGGGGGAGATGTTGTAATTTCCCCTAACCTAACCCTAACCCTAACCCTGTAAGACCAAAGGGGGCGGAGTTAGAGGGGGGGGCTCAACTGGGGGCTCAACTCCATAACTCAAAAAGGGGAGGAGCTAGAGGGATGGGACCACGCCCAATCGACCGGGCGTGGCCAAATTAGTATACAGGCAAAGTCTCCTCCCCCTAGGACCAAAGGGGGCGGAGTTACTGGGGGGGGCTCAACTCAGGGGGGCTCAACTTCGCAAAAGTGCCTATTACCTAACCCTAACCCTAACCCTAACCCTAACCCTAACCCTAACCCTAACCCTAACCCTAACCCTAACCCTAACCCTAACCCTAACCCTAACCCTAACCCTAACCCTAACCCTAACCCTAACCCTATCCCTGTACTCGCACCCCGCCTAAACCTAACCCTCACTGGGGATTGGGAATTAGTTCTAACTAGGCAGTACTTTAACATATCTAAATCTACCATCACAGGATGGGGACGTAATGGTAGGATCAATTAGGGCTATCCCTGTACTCGCAACCCGCCTAAAACTAACCCTCACTGGGGATGTGGAATTAGTTCTAACTAGACATTACTTTAACATACCTGAACCTACCCATCACAGGATGAGAGCGTAATTCTAGGATCAATTAGGGCTATCCCTGTACTCGCAACCCGCCTAAACCTAACCCTCACTGGGGATGGGGAATTAGTTCTAACTAGACATTACTTTAACATACCTAAACCTACCCATCACAGGATGAGAGCGTAATTCTAGGATCAATTAGGGCTATCCCTGTACTCGAACCCCGCCTAAACCTAACCCTCACTGGGGATGGGGAATTAGTTCTAACTAGACATTACTTTAACATACCTAAACCTACCCATCACAGGATGAGAGCGTAATTCTAGGATCAATTAGGGCTATCCCTGTACTCGCGACCCGCCTAAACCTAACCCTCACTGGGGATTGGGAATTAGTTCTAACTAGGCATTACTTTAACATATCTAAATCTACCCATCACAGGATGGGGACGTAATGGTAGGATCAATTAGGGCTATCCCTGTACTCGCAACCCGCCTAAACCTAACCCTCACTGGGGATTGGGAATTAGTTCTAATTAGACATTACTTTAACATACCTAAACCTACCCATCACAGGATGGGAGCGTAATTCTAGGATAAATTAGGGCTATCCCGGTACGCACAACAGGGTTATGGAAATAGTTCATCTAAATTTACCTTTTGAGGGCAGGGAAGGATGCCGTGGGAGAGTGGTTAGTGGGAAGGGTGGGGGAACACGGGGACCGGGGTTCGAGACCAGTTTGGGATAGGGAGTGGGGTGTATGGATATTTTTTGTAAAGAAATTTTTGGACTTACCATGGTGGAGGAAGGTGGGATGGGAAGATAAGGGATAAGGGGTAGAGGGAGAAAAACAGAGGAGTTAGGGTATGCGATCCCCTACGGTTGTGTCTTGCTACGGTAAGTGTGATGTCGGCATGGGGTTTCGCATACCTTAGGGAGGATCATTGGTAGAAGCTTGGTACTTAGGTACCCGCCAATGAGAGCCCCGGGTCACAGGCCTTTCTCGGGTAGCCCTGGATACCTTGCGGTGTTAACGAAGGGGTTACTTGGGAGGGTGGGTAGGTATCCAGCCTCTCTGGGTCCACTTGGACAGCACGCAGGGAAGGTGGCCTTGGATTAAAGGGCCTTAATTGGTATCCAGTCTTCCATCGATGATTAGCATTAGGGGATTTTTATAGATGGGTTGAGGTTGTTGGAGGGAGGTGGAGGGGAACTTGTAGTTTTGATAAAGGAGGACGGGGGAAAGGGAGGGCAGGGTAGGTGGGTGGGGAATAGCTAAATGGGGAGGAACACACGCCGGGGGCTGATCTCCCTTGGGCGGGCCGCCTCGGAGGAGGGTGTATGGTGTTTAAAGGGCCGAAACACCCAATGATCCTGAGGTACATCACTGATGATGTGTTCTTTTTATAGAGGTACATGGATTTTCAAGTTCTTCACGTTCCGCACGTCTAAATCGAACGGTCTCAAACCATACGACTAATATGACCTTGACCTTTACCATATACCAAAATACTTCACCTCTGGGGGGGTTGCGATGCTGGATCAGGATTATCGGGCTTCGGCTTGGTTCGCTGGTCCAGAGCAAGTTCAGACCGGAAACTTCGCAATTCCTAAAAACCAGAAAAAGAAGTAAGAACTATAGTTTTCAACAGTAAAGGTTAGCCACGACCTTGTAGGATCAATTAGGGCTATCCCTGTACTCGCAACCCGCCTAAACCTAACCCTCACTGGGGATTGGGAATTAGTTCTAATTAGACATCGGACCTGGACCTTTACCGTATACCAAAATACTTCACCTCTGGGGGGGTTGCGATGCTGGATCAGGATTATCGGGCTTCGGCTTGGTTCGCTGGTCCAGAGCAAGTTCAGACCGGAAACTTCGCAATTCCTAAAAACCAGAAAAAGAAGTAAGAACTATAGTTTTCAACAGTAAAGGTTAGCCACGACCTCAATACCACACTAGGACGTACCCGTCAGACTAACCCAGCTGAATAAAAGAGATTACAATATAAAAAAGAGACCCACAAATCGGTTTGAGGATCCTCATCCCCTCCGGTCTCTCTCTTAACCCTCGGGTTTGGCAGAGAGACGGGATGGGGAGACGAATCGAACCCAGACAGGTTCGTTGGAAAATGTGAGTCCCAGACAGGTCGCACATTTTCTGATTCGTCCTTTCAAAATAGGATCTCTCAGATTGATTTCTCTCACGAGTTGACCTTCACCATAGACCAAAATACTTCACCTCTGGGGGAGTTGCGATGCTGGATCAGGATTATCAGGCTTCGGCTTGGTTCGCTGGTCCAGAGCAAGTTCAGACCGGAAACTTCGCAATTCCTAAAAACCAAAAAAGAAATACTAACGAAAAAAATAACAAGCTACCCACCTGGCCCATAAGCCAAAAAAAAGGCATTGCTCCTAGACGGGAGCCAATCACAGGCGACATAGTATAGTCTGACATGCGTCGGCCAGTGCCTTTCCTCATTCTCCCTACTACAAACCTTTCCAGACGAGTGCTGGCTTGGGGGGAGATGTTGTAATTTCCCCTAACCTAACCCTAACCCTAACCCTGTAAGACCAAAGGGGGCGGAGTTAGAGGGGGGGGCTCAACTGGGGGCTCAACTCCATAACTCAAAAAGGGGAGGAGCTAGAGGGATGGGACCACGCCCAATCGACCGGGCGTGGCCAAATTAGTATACAGGCAAAGTCTCCTCCCCCTAGGACCAAAGGGGGCGGAGTTACTGGGGGGGGCTCAACTCAGGGGGGCTCAACTTCGCAAAAGTGCCTATTACCTAACCCTAACCCTAACCCTAACCCTAACCCTAACCCTAACCCTAACCCTAACCCTAACCCTAACCCTAACCCTAACCCTAACCCTAACCCTAACCCTAACCCTAACCCTAACCCTATCCCTGTACTCGCACCCCGCCTAAACCTAACCCTCACTGGGGATTGGGAATTAGTTCTAACTAGGCAGTACTTTAACATATCTAAATCTACCATCACAGGATGGGGACGTAATGGTAGGATCAATTAGGGCTATCCCTGTACTCGCAACCCGCCTAAAACTAACCCTCACTGGGGATGTGGAATTAGTTCTAACTAGACATTACTTTAACATACCTGAACCTACCCATCACAGGATGAGAGCGTAATTCTAGGATCAATTAGGGCTATCCCTGTACTCGCAACCCGCCTAAACCTAACCCTCACTGGGGATGGGGAATTAGTTCTAACTAGACATTACTTTAACATACCTAAACCTACCCATCACAGGATGAGAGCGTAATTCTAGGATCAATTAGGGCTATCCCTGTACTCGAACCCCGCCTAAACCTAACCCTCACTGGGGATGGGGAATTAGTTCTAACTAGACATTACTTTAACATACCTAAACCTACCCATCACAGGATGAGAGCGTAATTCTAGGATCAATTAGGGCTATCCCTGTACTCGCGACCCGCCTAAACCTAACCCTCACTGGGGATTGGGAATTAGTTCTAACTAGGCATTACTTTAACATATCTAAATCTACCCATCACAGGATGGGGACGTAATGGTAGGATCAATTAGGGCTATCCCTGTACTCGCAACCCGCCTAAACCTAACCCTCACTGGGGATTGGGAATTAGTTCTAATTAGACATTACTTTAACATACCTAAACCTACCCATCACAGGATGGGAGCGTAATTCTAGGATAAATTAGGGCTATCCCGGTACGCACAACAGGGTTATGGAAATAGTTCATCTAAATTTACCTTTTGAGGGCAGGGAAGGATGCCGTGGGAGAGTGGTTAGTGGGAAGGGTGGGGGAACACGGGGACCGGGGTTCGAGACCAGTTTGGGATAGGGAGTGGGGTGTATGGATATTTTTTGTAAAGAAATTTTTGGACTTACCATGGTGGAGGAAGGTGGGATGGGAAGATAAGGGATAAGGGGTAGAGGGAGAAAAACAGAGGAGTTAGGGTATGCGATCCCCTACGGTTGTGTCTTGCTACGGTAAGTGTGATGTCGGCATGGGGTTTCGCATACCTTAGGGAGGATCATTGGTAGAAGCTTGGTACTTAGGTACCCGCCAATGAGAGCCCCGGGTCACAGGCCTTTCTCGGGTAGCCCTGGATACCTTGCGGTGTTAACGAAGGGGTTACTTGGGAGGGTGGGTAGGTATCCAGCCTCTCTGGGTCCACTTGGACAGCACGCAGGGAAGGTGGCCTTGGATTAAAGGGCCTTAATTGGTATCCAGTCTTCCATCGATGATTAGCATTAGGGGATTTTTATAGATGGGTTGAGGTTGTTGGAGGGAGGTGGAGGGGAACTTGTAGTTTTGATAAAGGAGGACGGGGGAAAGGGAGGGCAGGGTAGGTGGGTGGGGAATAGCTAAATGGGGAGGAACACACGCCGGGGGCTGATCTCCCTTGGGCGGGCCGCCTCGGAGGAGGGTGTATGGTGTTTAAAGGGCCGAAACACCCAATGATCCTGAGGTACATCACTGATGATGTGTTCTTTTTATAGAGGTACATGGATTTTCAAGTTCTTCACGTTCCGCACGTCTAAATCGAACGGTCTCAAACCATACGACTAATATGACCTTGACCTTTACCATATACCAAAATACTTCACCTCTGGGGGGGTTGCGATGCTGGATCAGGATTATCGGGCTTCGGCTTGGTTCGCTGGTCCAGAGCAAGTTCAGACCGGAAACTTCGCAATTCCTAAAAACCAGAAAAAGAAGTAAGAACTATAGTTTTCAACAGTAAAGGTTAGCCACGACCTTGTAGGATCAATTAGGGCTATCCCTGTACTCGCAACCCGCCTAAACCTAACCCTCACTGGGGATTGGGAATTAGTTCTAATTAGACATCGGACCTGGACCTTTACCGTATACCAAAATACTTCACCTCTGGGGGGGTTGCGATGCTGGATCAGGATTATCGGGCTTCGGCTTGGTTCGCTGGTCCAGAGCAAGTTCAGACCGGAAACTTCGCAATTCCTAAAAACCAGAAAAAGAAGTAAGAACTATAGTTTTCAACAGTAAAGGTTAGCCACGACCTCAATACCACACTAGGACGTACCCGTCAGACTAACCCAGCTGAATAAAAGAGATTACAATATAAAAAAGAGACCCACAAATCGGTTTGAGGATCCTCATCCCCTCCGGTCTCTCTCTTAACCCTCGGGTTTGGCAGAGAGACGGGATGGGGAGACGAATCGAACCCAGACAGGTTCGTTGGAAAATGTGAGTCCCAGACAGGTCGCACATTTTCTGATTCGTCCTTTCAAAATAGGATCTCTCAGATTGATTTCTCTCACGAGTTGACCTTCACCATAGACCAAAATACTTCACCTCTGGGGGAGTTGCGATGCTGGATCAGGATTATCAGGCTTCGGCTTGGTTCGCTGGTCCAGAGCAAGTTCAGACCGGAAACTTCGCAATTCCTAAAAACCAAAAAAGAAATACTAACGAAAAAAATAACAAGCTACCCACCTGGCCCATAAGCCAAAAAAAAGGCATTGCTCCTAGACGGGAGCCAATCACAGGCGACATAGTATAGTCTGACATGCGTCGGCCAGTGCCTTTCCTCATTCTCCCTACTACAAACCTTTCCAGACGAGTGCTGGCTTGG
The DNA here is from genome assembly GCA_023566225.1 of Romanogobio albipinnatus. Taxonomy (NCBI): domain Eukaryota; kingdom Metazoa; phylum Chordata; class Actinopteri; order Cypriniformes; family Gobionidae; genus Romanogobio; species Romanogobio albipinnatus. The sequence goes on along the minus strand of CM042252.1, from coordinate 214,401 downwards.
GGGGAGATGTTGTAATTTCCCCTAACCTAACCCTAACCCTAACCCTGTAAGACCAAAGGGGGCGGAGTTAGAGGGGGGGGCTCAACTGGGGGCTCAACTCCATAACTCAAAAAGGGGAGGAGCTAGAGGGATGGGACCACGCCCAATCGACCGGGCGTGGCCAAATTAGTATACAGGCAAAGTCTCCTCCCCCTAGGACCAAAGGGGGCGGAGTTACTGGGGGGGGCTCAACTCAGGGGGGCTCAACTTCGCAAAAGTGCCTATTACCTAACCCTAACCCTAACCCTAACCCTAACCCTAACCCTAACCCTAACCCTAACCCTAACCCTAACCCTAACCCTAACCCTAACCCTAACCCTAACCCTAACCCTATCCCTGTACTCGCACCCCGCCTAAACCTAACCCTCACTGGGGATTGGGAATTAGTTCTAACTAGGCAGTACTTTAACATATCTAAATCTACCATCACAGGATGGGGACGTAATGGTAGGATCAATTAGGGCTATCCCTGTACTCGCAACCCGCCTAAAACTAACCCTCACTGGGGATGTGGAATTAGTTCTAACTAGACATTACTTTAACATACCTGAACCTACCCATCACAGGATGAGAGCGTAATTCTAGGATCAATTAGGGCTATCCCTGTACTCGCAACCCGCCTAAACCTAACCCTCACTGGGGATGGGGAATTAGTTCTAACTAGACATTACTTTAACATACCTAAACCTACCCATCACAGGATGAGAGCGTAATTCTAGGATCAATTAGGGCTATCCCTGTACTCGAACCCCGCCTAAACCTAACCCTCACTGGGGATGGGGAATTAGTTCTAACTAGACATTACTTTAACATACCTAAACCTACCCATCACAGGATGAGAGCGTAATTCTAGGATCAATTAGGGCTATCCCTGTACTCGCGACCCGCCTAAACCTAACCCTCACTGGGGATTGGGAATTAGTTCTAACTAGGCATTACTTTAACATATCTAAATCTACCCATCACAGGATGGGGACGTAATGGTAGGATCAATTAGGGCTATCCCTGTACTCGCAACCCGCCTAAACCTAACCCTCACTGGGGATTGGGAATTAGTTCTAATTAGACATTACTTTAACATACCTAAACCTACCCATCACAGGATGGGAGCGTAATTCTAGGATAAATTAGGGCTATCCCGGTACGCACAACAGGGTTATGGAAATAGTTCATCTAAATTTACCTTTTGAGGGCAGGGAAGGATGCCGTGGGAGAGTGGTTAGTGGGAAGGGTGGGGGAACACGGGGACCGGGGTTCGAGACCAGTTTGGGATAGGGAGTGGGGTGTATGGATATTTTTTGTAAAGAAATTTTTGGACTTACCATGGTGGAGGAAGGTGGGATGGGAAGATAAGGGATAAGGGGTAGAGGGAGAAAAACAGAGGAGTTAGGGTATGCGATCCCCTACGGTTGTGTCTTGCTACGGTAAGTGTGATGTCGGCATGGGGTTTCGCATACCTTAGGGAGGATCATTGGTAGAAGCTTGGTACTTAGGTACCCGCCAATGAGAGCCCCGGGTCACAGGCCTTTCTCGGGTAGCCCTGGATACCTTGCGGTGTTAACGAAGGGGTTACTTGGGAGGGTGGGTAGGTATCCAGCCTCTCTGGGTCCACTTGGACAGCACGCAGGGAAGGTGGCCTTGGATTAAAGGGCCTTAATTGGTATCCAGTCTTCCATCGATGATTAGCATTAGGGGATTTTTATAGATGGGTTGAGGTTGTTGGAGGGAGGTGGAGGGGAACTTGTAGTTTTGATAAAGGAGGACGGGGGAAAGGGAGGGCAGGGTAGGTGGGTGGGGAATAGCTAAATGGGGAGGAACACACGCCGGGGGCTGATCTCCCTTGGGCGGGCCGCCTCGGAGGAGGGTGTATGGTGTTTAAAGGGCCGAAACACCCAATGATCCTGAGGTACATCACTGATGATGTGTTCTTTTTATAGAGGTACATGGATTTTCAAGTTCTTCACGTTCCGCACGTCTAAATCGAACGGTCTCAAACCATACGACTAATATGACCTTGACCTTTACCATATACCAAAATACTTCACCTCTGGGGGGGTTGCGATGCTGGATCAGGATTATCGGGCTTCGGCTTGGTTCGCTGGTCCAGAGCAAGTTCAGACCGGAAACTTCGCAATTCCTAAAAACCAGAAAAAGAAGTAAGAACTATAGTTTTCAACAGTAAAGGTTAGCCACGACCTTGTAGGATCAATTAGGGCTATCCCTGTACTCGCAACCCGCCTAAACCTAACCCTCACTGGGGATTGGGAATTAGTTCTAATTAGACATCGGACCTGGACCTTTACCGTATACCAAAATACTTCACCTCTGGGGGGGTTGCGATGCTGGATCAGGATTATCGGGCTTCGGCTTGGTTCGCTGGTCCAGAGCAAGTTCAGACCGGAAACTTCGCAATTCCTAAAAACCAGAAAAAGAAGTAAGAACTATAGTTTTCAACAGTAAAGGTTAGCCACGACCTCAATACCACACTAGGACGTACCCGTCAGACTAACCCAGCTGAATAAAAGAGATTACAATATAAAAAAGAGACCCACAAATCGGTTTGAGGATCCTCATCCCCTCCGGTCTCTCTCTTAACCCTCGGGTTTGGCAGAGAGACGGGATGGGGAGACGAATCGAACCCAGACAGGTTCGTTGGAAAATGTGAGTCCCAGACAGGTCGCACATTTTCTGATTCGTCCTTTCAAAATAGGATCTCTCAGATTGATTTCTCTCACGAGTTGACCTTCACCATAGACCAAAATACTTCACCTCTGGGGGAGTTGCGATGCTGGATCAGGATTATCAGGCTTCGGCTTGGTTCGCTGGTCCAGAGCAAGTTCAGACCGGAAACTTCGCAATTCCTAAAAACCAAAAAAGAAATACTAACGAAAAAAATAACAAGCTACCCACCTGGCCCATAAGCCAAAAAAAAGGCATTGCTCCTAGACGGGAGCCAATCACAGGCGACATAGTATAGTCTGACATGCGTCGGCCAGTGCCTTTCCTCATTCTCCCTACTACAAACCTTTCCAGACGAGTGCTGGCTTGGGGGGAGATGTTGTAATTTCCCCTAACCTAACCCTAACCCTAACCCTGTAAGACCAAAGGGGGCGGAGTTAGAGGGGGGGGCTCAACTGGGGGCTCAACTCCATAACTCAAAAAGGGGAGGAGCTAGAGGGATGGGACCACGCCCAATCGACCGGGCGTGGCCAAATTAGTATACAGGCAAAGTCTCCTCCCCCTAGGACCAAAGGGGGCGGAGTTACTGGGGGGGGCTCAACTCAGGGGGGCTCAACTTCGCAAAAGTGCCTATTACCTAACCCTAACCCTAACCCTAACCCTAACCCTAACCCTAACCCTAACCCTAACCCTAACCCTAACCCTATCCCTGTACTCGCACCCCGCCTAAACCTAACCCTCACTGGGGATTGGGAATTAGTTCTAACTAGGCAGTACTTTAACATATCTAAATCTACCATCACAGGATGGGGACGTAATGGTAGGATCAATTAGGGCTATCCCTGTACTCGCAACCCGCCTAAAACTAACCCTCACTGGGGATGTGGAATTAGTTCTAACTAGACATTACTTTAACATACCTGAACCTACCCATCACAGGATGAGAGCGTAATTCTAGGATCAATTAGGGCTATCCCTGTACTCGCAACCCGCCTAAACCTAACCCTCACTGGGGATGGGGAATTAGTTCTAACTAGACATTACTTTAACATACCTAAACCTACCCATCACAGGATGAGAGCGTAATTCTAGGATCAATTAGGGCTATCCCTGTACTCGAACCCCGCCTAAACCTAACCCTCACTGGGGATGGGGAATTAGTTCTAACTAGACATTACTTTAACATACCTAAACCTACCCATCACAGGATGAGAGCGTAATTCTAGGATCAATTAGGGCTATCCCTGTACTCGCGACCCGCCTAAACCTAACCCTCACTGGGGATTGGGAATTAGTTCTAACTAGGCATTACTTTAACATATCTAAATCTACCCATCACAGGATGGGGACGTAATGGTAGGATCAATTAGGGCTATCCCTGTACTCGCAACCCGCCTAAACCTAACCCTCACTGGGGATTGGGAATTAGTTCTAATTAGACATTACTTTAACATACCTAAACCTACCCATCACAGGATGGGAGCGTAATTCTAGGATAAATTAGGGCTATCCCGGTACGCACAACAGGGTTATGGAAATAGTTCATCTAAATTTACCTTTTGAGGGCAGGGAAGGATGCCGTGGGAGAGTGGTTAGTGGGAAGGGTGGGGGAACACGGGGACCGGGGTTCGAGACCAGTTTGGGATAGGGAGTGGGGTGTATGGATATTTTTTGTAAAGAAATTTTTGGACTTACCATGGTGGAGGAAGGTGGGATGGGAAGATAAGGGATAAGGGGTAGAGGGAGAAAAACAGAGGAGTTAGGGTATGCGATCCCCTACGGTTGTGTCTTGCTACGGTAAGTGTGATGTCGGCATGGGGTTTCGCATACCTTAGGGAGGATCATTGGTAGAAGCTTGGTACTTAGGTACCCGCCAATGAGAGCCCCGGGTCACAGGCCTTTCTCGGGTAGCCCTGGATACCTTGCGGTGTTAACGAAGGGGTTACTTGGGAGGGTGGGTAGGTATCCAGCCTCTCTGGGTCCACTTGGACAGCACGCAGGGAAGGTGGCCTTGGATTAAAGGGCCTTAATTGGTATCCAGTCTTCCATCGATGATTAGCATTAGGGGATTTTTATAGATGGGTTGAGGTTGTTGGAGGGAGGTGGAGGGGAACTTGTAGTTTTGATAAAGGAGGACGGGGGAAAGGGAGGGCAGGGTAGGTGGGTGGGGAATAGCTAAATGGGGAGGAACACACGCCGGGGGCTGATCTCCCTTGGGCGGGCCGCCTCGGAGGAGGGTGTATGGTGTTTAAAGGGCCGAAACACCCAATGATCCTGAGGTACATCACTGATGATGTGTTCTTTTTATAGAGGTACATGGATTTTCAAGTTCTTCACGTTCCGCACGTCTAAATCGAACGGTCTCAAACCATACGACTAATATGACCTTGACCTTTACCATATACCAAAATACTTCACCTCTGGGGGGGTTGCGATGCTGGATCAGGATTATCGGGCTTCGGCTTGGTTCGCTGGTCCAGAGCAAGTTCAGACCGGAAACTTCGCAATTCCTAAAAACCAGAAAAAGAAGTAAGAACTATAGTTTTCAACAGTAAAGGTTAGCCACGACCTTGTAGGATCAATTAGGGCTATCCCTGTACTCGCAACCCGCCTAAACCTAACCCTCACTGGGGATTGGGAATTAGTTCTAATTAGACATCGGACCTGGACCTTTACCGTATACCAAAATACTTCACCTCTGGGGGGGTTGCGATGCTGGATCAGGATTATCGGGCTTCGGCTTGGTTCGCTGGTCCAGAGCAAGTTCAGACCGGAAACTTCGCAATTCCTAAAAACCAGAAAAAGAAGTAAGAACTATAGTTTTCAACAGTAAAGGTTAGCCACGACCTCAATACCACACTAGGACGTACCCGTCAGACTAACCCAGCTGAATAAAAGAGATTACAATATAAAAAAGAGACCCACAAATCGGTTTGAGGATCCTCATCCCCTCCGGTCTCTCTCTTAACCCTCGGGTTTGGCAGAGAGACGGGATGGGGAGACGAATCGAACCCAGACAGGTTCGTTGGAAAATGTGAGTCCCAGACAGGTCGCACATTTTCTGATTCGTCCTTTCAAAATAGGATCTCTCAGATTGATTTCTCTCACGAGTTGACCTTCACCATAGACCAAAATACTTCACCTCTGGGGGAGTTGCGATGCTGGATCAGGATTATCAGGCTTCGGCTTGGTTCGCTGGTCCAGAGCAAGTTCAGACCGGAAACTTCGCAATTCCTAAAAACCAAAAAAGAAATACTAACGAAAAAAATAACAAGCTACCCACCTGGCCCATAAGCCAAAAAAAAGGCATTGCTCCTAGACGGGAGCCAATCACAGGCGACATAGTATAGTCTGACATGCGTCGGCCAGTGCCTTTCCTCATTCTCCCTACTACAAACCTTTCCAGACGAGTGCTGGCTTGGGGGGAGATGTTGTAATTTCCCCTAACCTAACCCTAACCCTAACCCTGTAAGACCAAAGGGGGCGGAGTTAGAGGGGGGGGCTCAACTGGGGGCTCAACTCCATAACTCAAAAAGGGGAGGAGCTAGAGGGATGGGACCACGCCCAATCGACCGGGCGTGGCCAAATTAGTATACAGGCAAAGTCTCCTCCCCCTAGGACCAAAGGGGGCGGAGTTACTGGGGGGGGCTCAACTCAGGGGGGCTCAACTTCGCAAAAGTGCCTATTACCTAACCCTAACCCTAACCCTAACCCTAACCCTAACCCTAACCCTAACCCTAACCCTAACCCTAACCCTAACCCTAACCCTAACCCTAACCCTAACCTAACCCTAACCCACCCTAACCCTAACCCTAACCCTAACCCTAACCCTAACCCTAACCCTAACCCTAACCCATTCCTGCCTAAACTTAACCCTCACAGTCCTGATGGATCAGTGGCTTATACCTAAACTTAACCGTCACAGTCCTGATGGATCAGTGGCTTATACCTAAACTTAACCGTCACAGTCCTGATGGGTTAATGGGATCTATCCCCACACCCATTCCTGCCTAAACTTAACCCTCACAGTCCTGATGGATCAGTGGCTTATACCTAAACTTAACCGTCACAGTCCTGATGGATCAGTGGCTTATACCTAAACTTAACCGTCACAGTCCTGATGGATCAGTGGCTTATACCTAAACTTAACCGTCACAGCCCTGATGGGTTAATGGGTTGGGATCTATCCCCACACCCATTCTTGCCTAAACTTAGCCCTCACAGTCCTGATGGAGCAGTGGCTTATACCTAAACTTAACCGTCACAGTCCTGATGGATCAGTGGCTTATACCTAAACTTAACCGTCACAGTCCTGATGGATCAGTGGTTTATACCTAACCCTAACTGTCACAGCCCTGATGGGTTAATGGGTTGGGATCTATCCCCACACCCATTCTTGCCTAAACTTAGCCCTCACAGTCCTGATGGATCAGTGGCTTATACCTAAACTTAACCGTCACAGTCCTGATGGATCAGTGGCTTATACCTAAACTTAACCGTCACAGTCCTGATGGATCAGTGGCTTATACCTAAACTTAACCGTCACAGTCCTGATGGATCAGTGGTTTATACCTAACCCTAACTGTCACAGCCCTGATGGGTTAATGGGTTGGGATCTATCCCCACACCCATTCCTGCCTAAACTTAACCCTCACAGTCCTGATGGATCAGTGGCTTATACCTAAACTTAACCGTCACAGTCCTGATGGATCAGTGGCTTATACCTAAACTTAACCGTCACAGTCCTGATGGGTTAATGGGATCTATCCCCACACCCATTCCTGCCTAAACTTAACCGTCACAGTCCTGATGGATCAGTGGCTTATACCTAAACTTAACCGTCACAGTCCTGATGGATCAGTGGTTTATACCTAACCCTAACCGTCACAGCCCTGATGGGTTGGGATCTATCCCCACATTCATTCTTGCCTAAACTTAGCCCTCACAGCCCTGATGGATCAGTGGCTTATACCTATACCTAACCGTCACAGTCCTGATGGATTTGTGAAATACACGGGGATCTGTCCCTACGCTCATTCTTCCCCTAATCCTACCCCTCACGACCACTGAGGGATTTGTGAGATGCATGGGGGTCGCTCTGTGCTCATCCTTTTCCTAAAAACTACCCTCACAACCCGGAGGGATTTGAGGTGCATGGGTATTTGTTCCCGCGTTTATTCTTCACTGGCATTTGGCGATGGTAGCTGGGGATAGGAGTGGAATTTACCCCTGCGTCCCCTAATTCTAAAGGTCATAGCCCGGTGGGAATGGTGACATGGGGGAGATCGGTCCTTATGTGGATCCTAGCCTTACTCTAACTATCACAGGCATGATGGATCATTGGCTCTGGTTTATTTGCTGTTTCCTTTCCGGCCTGGCGGAACGTTGGGTTTGGTGGGATAGGAACGGAAGTATTGGTTTAATAACCTCCTGTATTGGAGGTATCGTAGCTCTCTTATCATCTGGATCTAACCATCGAACCTTGATATCGATGATATGGGTCAGATCGGTCCTTACGTTGATCCTAGCCTTATTCTAACTATCACAGCCATGATGGATCAGGGGCTCGGGTTTATCTGTTTCCTTTCCGGCCTGGCGGAACGTTGGGTTTGGTGGGATAGGAACGGGAGTAATGGTTTAACAACCGACTGCAGGGATTTAACCATCGAATACTGGTATCAATGACATGGGTCTGGGTTGACCCTCGCACCCTTTATTGCCTAATCTTAGCCATCACAGCCCTGATGGACCAGGGGTGCAGGTTTATCTCCTCGGTCTGCCTCCCGGCCTGAACGACGGCTGGAGCCGGGAGCTGGCTTCCAGCTCCATGTCGGTCTAGCCGAGCGTTGGGTTTGGTGGGGGGGTAGCCATAGTAGGGGTTTTGAACTTACCCGTCAGGTGGACTTGCTGATTTCCATGCCTACGGGCTAAAACGCTGGTTCAGCGAGATTGTGTGTGTATATACCAAGACTGGGTCAGTTCTGCTCGTCACAGTGATAGAGGCTCTTCACCCACCAATGTTTTTTGCTAAAGTCGGTCGAGAGGAGGACATGATGGGTTTTATTTTCATGGGGTAGGGTGCGGGCGTGTGGGGGTTTAGTTCTAGAGTTTGGGGAAGTGTTGGGCCAGGCCCGGTCTAGCATTTCTCCCGGGGGGGAGGGTTTTTGTTTGAGGGACCCGGAACCTAGTAATGGTAGTCCCGAGAGGGGACGATGGTTGGGTCAAAAGACCACGAGCCCGTGCCTTTCCTCAGACTCCCCTTGGACCCGGACCAGTTCTAGGCCAGGGGAGCTGTTGTAATTCTTTCAAAAACCTAACCCTAACCCTAACCCTAACCCTAACCCTAACCCTAACCCTAACCCTAACCCTAACCCTAACCCTAACCCTAACCCTAACCCTAACCCTAACCCTAACCTAACCCTAACCCTAACCCTAACCCCCTGGAAATCGGACCCCTGGACATCTGACCCCTCCCCATCATCTAACCCTAACCACAATAGCCCTGGACCGACCAACACCCCTCATCCCTAAAACTTAACCGTTACAACCCCCTGTACATTTAACCCCTGGACACCTGAACCCTCTCCATCCCCTAACCCTACTCACAATAGCCCTGGACTGACCAAGAACCCTGGCAAAAAAAACTAACCCTATATAAAATAGCCCTGAGCTCAAACAGCCCGGCTTATCATACCCTGGACATTCATTTATTTATTTATTTATTTATCTAAATAAATGTATATTAGATTATTTTTCACAGGCAGACCCCTGTGTTTTTGCCACTTGGCTTATTTTACAGCCTATGTGGCCCAGGCTGATCTCTTGACCCTTTAAAGCATGCCTGTACACTTACTGGGAGGTGTTAGCAACTTTTTTTGCCACTAGGGGTCATCATTGCACCAGGAGTTGGGATCTTCTCCAGTTTTTGCACTAGATTGGGTATGGAGGATGAAGGAAGGGTGAATAATGTAAATGAATAAAAATAAAATATATAAAATATATATATATATATATATACAAATAAATAAACGTATTGATTAATACATGCATATACAAATAAATAAATAAATAAAATCATCCATAAAAAGACGTGTAGAGCAACAGGAGAGTCGGTGATGGGACCAATCCTGATCCCACACTGTTTCAAAGCGGTCAGCGGAACGGATGGACAGCGCATAACCATCTTCAGGTCCTCAGGGACCTTTAGATTGGAATTTCGTAAACCCTAACCCTAACCCTAACCCTAACCCTAACCCTAACCCTGATGGGTTAATGGGTTGGGATCTATCCCCACACCCATTCTTGCCTAAACTTAGCCCTCACAGCCCTGATGGATCAGTGGCTTATACCTAAACTTAACCGTCACAGTCCTGATGGATCAGTGGCTTATACCTAAACTTAACCGTCACAGTCCTGATGGATCAGTGGTTTATACCTAACCCTAACCGTCACAGCCCTGATTGGTTAATGGGTTGGGATCTATCCCCACACCCATTCTTGCCTAAACTTAGCCCTCACAGTCCTGATGGATCAGTGGCTTATACCTAAACTTAACCGTCACAGTCCTGATGGATCAGTGGCTTATACCTAAACTTAACCGTCACAGTCCTGATGGATCAGTGGCTTATACCTAAACTTAACCGTCACAGTCCTGATGGATCAGTGGCTTATACCTAAACTTAACCGTCACAGCCCTGATGGGTTAATGGGTTGGGATCTATCCCCACACCCATTCTTGCCTAAACTTAGCCCTCACAGCCCTGATGGATCAGTGGCTTATACCTAAACTTAACCGTCACAGTCCTGATGGATCAGTGGTTTATACCTAACCCTAACTGTCACAGCCCTGATGGGTTAATGGGTTGGGATCTATCCCCACACCCATTCTTGCCTAAACTTAGCCCTCACAGTCCTGATGGATCAGTGGCTTATACCTAAACTTAACCGTCACAGTCCTGATGGATCAGTGGCTTATACCTAAACTTAACCGTCACAGTCCTGATTGATCAGTGGTTTATACCTAACCCTAACTGTCACAGCCCTGATGGGTTAATGGGTTGGGATCTATCCCCACACCCATTCTTGCCTAAACTTAGCCCTCACAGTCCTGATGGATCAGTGGCTTATACCTAAACTTAACCGTCACAGTCTTGATGGATCAGTGGCTTATACCTAAACTTAACCGTCACAGTCCTGATGGATCAGTGGCTTATACCTAAACTTAACCGTCACAGTCCTGATGGATCAGTGGCTTATACCTAAACTTAACCGTCACAGCCCTGATGGGTTAATGGGTTGGGATCTATCCCCACACCCATTCTTGCCTAAACTTAGCCCTCACAGCCCTGATGGATCAGTGGCTTATACCTAAACTTAACCGTCACAGTCCTGATGGATCAGTGGCTTATACCTAAACCTAACCGTCACAGTCCTGATGGATTTGTGAAATACACGGGGAACTGTCCCTACACTCATCCTTCCCTTAATCCTACCCCTCACGACCACGGAGGGATTTGTGAGATGCATTGGGGTCGCTCTGTGCTCATCCTTTTCCTAAAAACTACCCTCACAACCCGGAGGGATTTGAGGTGCATGGGTATTTGTTCCCGCGTTTATTCTTCACTGGCATTTGGCGATGGTAGCTGGGGATAGGACTGGAATTTACCCCTGCGTCCCCTAATTCTAAAGGTCATAGCCCGGTGGGAATGGTGACATGGGGGAGATCGGTCCTTATGTGGATCCTAGCCTTACTCTAACTATCACAGGCATGATGGATCATTGGCTCTGGTTTATTTGCTGTTTCCTTTCCGGCCTGGCGGAACGTTGGGTTTGGTGGGATAGGAACGGAAGTATTGGTTTAATAACCTCCTGTATTGGAGGTATCGTAGCTCTCTTATCATCTGGATCTAACCATCGAACCTTGATATCGATGATATGGGTCAGATCGGTCCTTACGTTGATCCTAGCCTTATTCTAACTATCACAGCCATGATGGATCAGGGGCTCGGGTTTATCTGTTTCCTTTCCGGCCTGGCGGAACGTTGGGTTTGGTGGGATAGGAACGGGAGTAATGGTTTAACAACCGACTGCAGGGATTTAACCATCGAATACTGGTATCAATGACATGGGTCTGGGTTGACCCTCGCACCCTTTATTGCCTAATCTTAGCCATCACAGCCCTGATGGACCAGGGGTGCAGGTTTATCTCCTCGGTCTGCCTCCCGGCCTGAACGACGGCTGGAGCCGGGAGCTGGCTTCCAGCTCCATGTCGGTCTAGCCGAGCGTTGGGTTTGGTGGGGGGGGAGCCATAGTAGGGGTTTTGAACTTACCCGTCAGGTGGACTTGCTGATTTCCATGCCTACGGGCTAAAACGCTGGTTCATCAAGATTGTGTGTGTATATACCAAGACTGGGTCAGTTCTGCTCGTCACAGTGATAGAGGCTCTTCACCCACCAATGTTTTTTGCTAAAGTCGGTCGAGAGGAGGACATGATGGGTTTTATTTTTATGGGGTAGGGTGCGGGCGTGTGGGGGTTTAGTTCTAGAGTTTGGGGAAGTGTTGGGCCAGGCCCGGTCTAGCATTTCTCCCGGGGGGGAGGGGTTTTTGTTTGAGGGGCCCGGAACCTAGTAATGGTAGTCCCGAGAGGGGACGATGGTTGGGTCAAAAGAGCACGAGCCCGTGCCTTTCCTCAGACTCCCCTTGGACCCGGACCAGTTCTAGGCCAGGGGAGCTGTTGTAATTCTTTCAAAAACCTAACCCTAACCCTAATCCTAACCCTAACCCTAATCCTAACCCTAATCCTAAACCTAACCCTAATCCTAACCCTAATCCTAACCCTTCCATTATGATAACCCACTCCACAAAACCTTACCTAAAACCTACCCCTCTCGTCTTGTGTCCGAGTCAACCCTCGGTTCCACACCCCTCGCGGATCCAGCCCGGCCTGTCATACCCCTGGTGGACGCAGCCCTGGACTCCTGAAAAAAATAAAGATTACATGATTATACGAAACATAACGTGGGTTAAATGGCATAAATGGCTAACATATAAATCACTATCTTACAATAAAACAAACATTTTTTTTATATATAGACTATAGTGGATACGGGGGTGATTGCGGGTGGATTTACATCCACACACATAGTACTAAATGGACATAATTTTACATATATAACTATTATGACTTACCATATACTGTGTATACTTAGCCCTCTCGTGGTTTCTGCAATATGAATAAATAAATAAAAAATTGATGATGACATACTATTATGATTTAACATACACCGTATATACTTACCCCTCTCCTGGCTTCTGCAATATTAATAAATAAATAAATAAAAAAGTGATTATCACATATACCATTTGATGTATCATACACCGTGGTTACTTACCCCTCTCCTGGCTTCTGCAATATTAATAAATAAATAAATAAAAAATTGATTATGACACATGCTTCATAGATATAAACCGAATATATGGTGACACAGGGGATTGACTGGTTTTGGTCCTGGGCTGCCTTTAGTGGTCAGCAGAAGGCTGGACTGTGCATAGCCATTTCAGGGACCTTAGGGCCCCTGATCTTGGATTTTTCATTCCCCTAACCCTAACCCTAACCCTAACCCTAACCGATCCCCAGTATTGGACTCTATATCCTAACCCTAACCTAACCTAACCCTAACCCAAGAAAAACACAAGTCCCACCCAGCTAAGTCCCACCCAAGTCAAACACAAGTCCCACCCAAGTCAAACACAAGTCCCACCCACCTAAATCCCACCCAAGTCAAACACAAGTCCAACCCACCTAAGTCCCACCCAAGTCAAACACAAGTCCAACCCACCTAAGTCCCACCCAAGTCAAACACAAGTCCCACCCAATTCAAACACAAGTCTCACCCACCTAAGTCAAACACAAGTCCCACCCAAGTCAAACACAAGTCCCACCCAAGTCAAACACAAGTCCCACCCAATTCAAACACAAGTCCAACCCACCCAAGTCAAACACAAGTCCCACCCAATTCAAACACAAGTCTCACCCACCTAAGTCCCACCCAAGTCAAACACAAGTCCAACCCAAAAAGTCCCACCCAAGTCAAACACAAGTCCCACCCAATTCAAACACAAGTCCCACCCAATTCAAACACAAGTCCAACCCACCTAAGTCCCACCCAAGTCAAACACAAGTCCCACCCAATTCAAACACAAGTCCAACCCACCTAAGTCCCACCCAAGTCAAACACAAGTCCCACCCAATTCAAACACAAGTCCAACCCACCTAAGTCCCACCCAAGTCAAACACAAGTCCAACCCAAAAAGTCCCACCCAAGTCAAACACAAGTCCCACCCAATTCAAACACAAGTCTCACCCAACTTGACCTCTATAGGTGCAATAATAGAGGGGGTGCAATACCATATCTCAGCACCTGGTGGCTCTACAGGTACAGGACCACTCCCAATCGACTGGGCGTGGCCAAATTAGTATACAGGCGAAGTATCCGCCCCACAGGACCAAAGGGGGCGGAGTTAGAGGGGGGGGCTCAACTGGGGGCTCAACTCCATAACTCAAAAAGGGGAGGAGATAGAGGGATGGGACCACTCCCAATCGACTGGGCGTGGCCGAATTAGTATATAGGAGAAGTCTCCGCCCTGTAAGACCAAAGGGGGCGGAGTTAGAGGGGGGGCTCAACTGGGGGCTCAACTCCATAACTCAAAAAGGGGAGGAGCTAGAGGGATGGGACCACTCCCAATCGACTGGGCGTGGCCGAATTAGTATACAGGCGAAGTCTCCGCCCTGTAAGACCAAAGGGGGCGGAGTTACTGGGGGGGCTCAACTCAGGGGGGCTCAACTTCGCAAAAGTGCCTATTACCCTAACCCTAACCCTAACCCTAACCTAACACACACACACACACACACACACACACACACACACACACACACACACACACACACACACACACACACACACACACACTTTTTTGCCTCATAGCTTATATTTTTGGACCCCAGTTTCTTTTTTAATAAAGCAACTCAAATATATGTACAAATACAATTATGCAAAGAAAAAATCAGGCCTATAACAAATGCTGGAAAAGAGCAAAAAGATTCCAACAAAGCATTGAGTCCACAGATAGAGTATATTTCAGAGCAAGCTAGTTTAAAGACTGGTATTGAGAAAATGATCAGTGTATTGTACATACTGTATGCTTAGTCTTCATTTATTGTAAGTAACAGTAACATGTTTGGGTTTTGTGTATCTTTACTGGATTTTAAGATGCCTGTCGTCGAACACACACACACACACACACACACACACACACACACACACACACACACACACACACACACACACACACACACCGAGGTGCTGGGAAAAGTCATTGAGGACTTCATATCAGAAATACTGAAGTTTGCTCCACACAGAGATAAGGTAAGGCTTTTGTCATTTTTGTAGTTTGTAAAAAATTGTAAAGAAAACAATGCAAATGATATACTAATACTATGATTTGTTTCTACAGATGCCACAAGTTAAGGTGTCACTTCAGCCCGAAGCGGAGACTTCTGGACAAGAGGACACACACACACTTAAGTAGTTGTTTTACACACAAAGTGTCTCGTTATACGATTGGGAATGTTTCAGTTTGTGGAATGTTTGAGGATATAAAATGTGAAAGCAAAATCAGATATCAGTTATGATATTGTTTTCATTTAGATGTGCTGTGTGTTACAATGCACTTATCCTTGGCAAAACGTTGACAAATAAAATTTGAAAATATATTCAAATATGAAAAAAATGTGTGTAGTGTCTTACAAGTTTTTGGTGTTGACAAATATAAGTAGTAATGTTTTATCAAATGTTATTGTTTGAATTGATATTTCTTTAAAACAAATGTTCAAACCAGGGCAGTGTTGGAGGAACGTTTATATATGTTTTTCCTCACATTTTCAAGATGACAGAATTGAATGTTCCTTTAACATTTACATAAACCTAGAAAAATACATTAATACATGGAAAAAATCATTTTAAACATTTAAAGAACATTAACTAATAACATTTTCATAACATTTTCAAGATGATAGAATGGAATGTTTCTGCAACGTTTACATAAACCAATAAAAAACGTTATTAATACATTGGACATTTTAAACATTTAAAGAACATTCCGTAATAACGTTTTCGTAATGTTTTCAAAATGCTTGAATGGGTTGTTCCTGTAACGTTCGCAGAGACCCCACAAAAAACGTTCTTAACACAATTAAAAAAACTGGACGTTTTCAATGTGTACAAAACATTCCCAAATAACGTTTTCATAACTTAAAGGGAACGTTAACAAAACGTTCTGACAACAACTTTTTGTTAGCTGGGTACAAAGCCCTTCATAGCAATGATTCCCATGTTCCTCTGTTTTCCCCCATTCTCTAATTGGTCTACAGTATCATTCAGAGCTTTATAGCAGACCTCAGACTCCAGAAAATGATCATGCAACATTCTCATTGGACTTTTACTTTTCAAACCAAAATATATGCTTTTTGTATAGCCTGCCTGTTGTATTTTAAAATGTAAATATAGCCCAGAATGATCAGGGAGCCTAACTTCTATGATCTATCAGGTTTATCGCCCGCTGCTCATTTTTCCCACTAGACCCAAAGGAGTGAAAACTTTCAATTCTACACAGGTATTTAAATCTACATGTGGCGTCACAATATAATCGACCACAGCTTTACCTCTGACAGATATAGAAGTAAAATGATCCTTTTCTGGGGTTACTCTTCCATTCAAAACACAACATTTAGAATCTTTAAGAAATTCAATAAACGTTTCCCCATGTTTGTTTGAGCTTATATCCAACAGCACCCTGGAGGGAATATCATCCTCCTCAACATAATCTTTGAGGTGCGCGATGCCACTATTTAAATCTCCACACATGTAAACAGAGTCAGCCTCAGCCGCATATATTAATGAAAGTAAATGAGCAAAGAAAAGATCCACATTACGACCCCATGTCGAGGTTTCAGGGGACAAATAACAAGAGATTACTATAAACCAATATTGTGACACCACATGCTCAAAGCTAAACACAGTATTCCCTCTTAAGTCTTGTCAGTTCTCATTGAGAAATTATCCAAAGTAGTGTTTTTAACAAAAACACCCGCACCACCAGAGCCTTTAAAGGTGTCCTAGAATGAAAAATTGAACTAACCTTGCCATAGTTGAATAACAGGAGTTCAGTGCATGGACATCACATACAGTGAGTCTCAAACACCATTGCCTCCTCCTTCATATGTAAATCTTGTTTGTGAAAAACACCACAGAAAAACAGGCAAATCTCAACATAACACCGAGAGTGATGCAATCGCCGGGATCATTAATATGTACGCCCCAACATTTGCATATGCAAGCACATGTTCACTGTCTGGCGAAACTACGCAGCCGAATCATCTCTGCAGGTAAACAAGCATCATGCGAGGACAGCGAACATGGCAGATCATGGAAACAAATGTTGTGTTCCAGGCTGTGCAGGGGATGTGAAGATGTTTCATACTCTTCCCATAGATAAAACATGTCAACAGGCATGCCTGATGTTTATTTATAATCGGATACCGCAACAATTTCATTCAAAGTTGTTAGTTTGCTCAGCCCATTTCACCACGGACAGTTTTTCAAACCCGGCTTTGCTCCGCGTCTGACACTGAAGAAAGGGGCAAGTCCAGCCATATTCCTGCGAGCAGTGATTTTATCCTCTTCTTGACTGTCTAAACCATTTCTGATTAAATTGAACGTTTCTTAGAGAGACAACATTAACAATAATATCCCCGTTGTTGTTTAGATCCAACGCAAGATGCTAGTACAGTAACAATAGGATGATCCAAGTATCTTACAGAACTAAATGGCTAAATAAATCGACTTTTAAATCAGTCCTCTACTGTCAAACTCAAACTGTACAAACAACATATTTAACGCTACACAGTTCAGTTTGTGATTCAAAGTGAAGATGCTATCATTGTAAAAATCATACAGGGACACATTACAATAATTCAAATGTTTTTACAATGCTAAAAAAGTTGTGACTGCTGATGTGTATATTTAATGCTATATGCTAGTTATGGTTTAGGCTGAAGTTCTGGTATGGACGTAATGATTTTGCAGTTTCCTAATTAAAATAAAGACTTAACTTACCATTCAGAAGCGTTAATTTCCAATCTCAAAACATGTTGTTCCTCAAAATCTGCATCTTCATCAGAAACAGGCTCAAACATATAAACTTGAATGCCTAATGTCTCCATCATCATGACGGTCAGCTATCATTGAGCCGCAGTGAAACAGCCAATCAGAGCAGAACTCTGCATTAATATTCATGACCCTTCCAAATAAGGCAAAAACAGACCCTTTCATCCTGGGGAAGATTTCTAGAGTTGTAAATGGACCTGTAAAATCGTATCTGGACAATTATTGACCTTAACTAAGCCATATACCCTCTATGTAGATACCAGAGAACAATTTAAAATGTTATTTCAAATCATTCTAGGGCACCTTTAACAGCTCTTTTGTGCACAGCGCGGTTGTGCACAATCCAGGTAAAGCCATCAAGCTCAGGTACAAAATGATATCGATGAGCCTCATTTAAAGAGACTATATCTGGCTCCAGCGAAAGGAGAAGATGCGCTCTAAGTTTACAGTTATTTGGCGTCCATCCATTTACGTTCCAATGAACCAAACCAAAGTCAGTACTAATGTCGTCACACCCGTGGCCCTCTTTCCACATCATTCTCCAAACATTTAATCAGCCTCCCATTACCCGCCAAATAGTAACCCTTTGCTGATGGGATCTCTCGGAGGAGAGTTCGCAGATTGAAATCCATGAGCCGCTCAGAGGGCGATTTCGCAGACGATACATACACTCTTCTGTAGTTGTTGTGATCCTTGAGCTTAGACTTCCTACGAAGCACAGCCACTTTGTCCTGTACTGTCTCGAGCTCCGCTTTCACCAGCCCTGGTTGTCGACTTCTCGGCCTCCAATTTTGGCACCGGGTCACAGCGCAGACCCTCACGCAACAACTCCTTAACTTTGGCCTCCACGTCTTCTCCTTCTACTTGCGGCAGCCCGACAATAACCAATGAGACGTCTGGATCAAAGGGCTTGCCTTGTATTGTATTCATTTTTATTTCAATGCTTTCCATTCTGGAACTTAAAATACTAACTTCCAAATCCAAGTTGTTGCGCATTTTGTTGACCACCTTCTCCAGCTCACTTTTAAACGCGGTTTGTCCATCAGAAAGTCATTTCTCCAAACTTCAGTGGAATGTGTTTATTTTCACATCCATCTGTGTTTCAATTTTGACTTGCATGCTGTCCATTTATGTCTGCATATTGTCCATTTTAACATTTAGCTCAAGCAATTCATTCAGTAAAGAGGACTGTTCACCGTCGCAGTCCTTCTTATTGTGTTGACGCGTATTATCAGCCATGATCCAACTCCAAACAGTTCAAAATTCCCAAAAATTCAAGACACAATCTTAAATAGTCAATTAATTACTTATTTAGGCAATTTAAAAACACCTATATATAGAATAATTTGAGGATTCATAATGATCAGGAGAGGACAAAAACGTTCATGCGACCATCTTCCCAGCATGCAAAGCAAATACTGATAATAGTATTATCAGAATCTAAATAGTATTATTAGACCTAAACTGCATTTTGTTGCCTTGTACTCGTACTTGTATAATGACAATAAAGTTGAATCTAATCTAATCTAATCTAAAAATAAGTTATCTTATTCTTATATTTCTTCTGTAATTAGGCCTTTCCATTTAACTTCAAACTTTTAATCTCCTGCGGTCTTCTGATATTGTCCTGTTTATGATCATGAAGCTGTCTTGAATGAATCTGTAATGTAGAAATAAAGGTGTCTTGACTATGAACACTATATTCTGTCCCTTGACTACTCTGCAGAGCAAAGCTTCTGGTGTTGGGCCAGTGGGGCGGTCAGCATGTGGACAGGGATGTGTCTAACACTGTTCCAGACAGAGACATTCTTGCAGAGAACATATCAATTCATAAATTAAACAAATAAAATCCATTAATATTTGACCAATGATTAAAAATGATTTATTTTACTTACTAAAGGGTTAGTTCACCCAAAAACGAAAATGACCCCATGATTTACTTCCCCTCAAGTCATCAAGTGATTTTCTTCTTTCAGACGAACACAATCAGAGTTATATTAATAAATGACCTGGCTCTTCCAAGCTTTATAATGGCAGTGAATGGCAGCCCAAAATTTGAAGCCAAAAAAGCGCATCCATCCATTATAAACGTCCTCCACACGGCTCTGGTGGGTTAACCCCCTTGAGTCGGCTCTCTTTTTTTCTTATCAGTGCCAAAGAGACTCAAATAAGCTACGTCTATTCTGTTTGCATCTGTGAATATGAAATGCAAAAAGACTGTTTAGACAAGATTTATTTGGCCTGTTTTCGTTTTGTATAAATTGTATCTTAATTTTAATCAATGTTTTTTAATATAGTTGCTTCTTATTTCATAAGAAGTCAATATAACAGACAATAGCCTTAGCGCACGCGTCTCATAAATGAACTGAAGATGGAAATGATATTTGAGTATTAATTGCCTTTTTTACAGTGAATTTCTTTTGTATAAATCATATCATATAATGGGGCAGGTAAGATACCTGTGTCTCTTCTTTTATACACCTATCCTTCTCAATGTTTCTTTTTATTATTTCCATAACATGAATAATAAAAGTTATAACCATTTTCTACCTTTGATAAATCAGTTATATATATATTTGCTGTGTGCTTGTGGAAAAACATTTCTTTAGGTGCAGTTCTGATGTCTGTGTTAAATGTGCTGAAAGGCAACTGTCCTTGGGGTGTAACACACTCTGGGAGTGAGGAGGCCCCTCTGCATATGTTGTGCTATATGTCATCCTAAAGTGACCTTAGGGTCATTGGATGTCAGGTCTACGTGACTTTTTGGGGACTCAGAGAAACTGTACCTCTTTTATATGCTTTTATAATAATAATAATAATAATTTATTACATTTATATAGCGCTTTTCAAGGCACTCAAAGCGCTTTACATAGAAGGGGGGAATCTCCTCAACCACCACCAATGTGCAGCATCCACCTGGATGATGCGACGGCAGCCATTTTGCGCCAGTACGCCCACCACACACCAGCTGATTGGTGGAGAGGAGACTGAGGGATGATGCCAATCGTTTATATATATGGGGATGATTAGGAGGCCATGATGGACAGGGGCCAATGGGCAAATTTGGCCAGGATGCCGGGGTTACACCCCTACTCTTTATCGATGGGCATCCTGGGATTTTTAATGACCACAGAGAGTCAGGACCTCGGTTTAACATCTCATCCGAAGGACGGTGCTTGTTACAGTATAGTGTCCCCATCACTACACTGGGGTGTTAGGACCCACACAGACCACAGGGTGAGCACCCCCTGCTCACCCTTTTCTTACTAAATGGAATAAATTCACTTCTGTACTAGATGTAGTATCAGCATGTTTTGGAGAAGTGCCTTGTTGATAGTTAGTTAAGATGTTCCCAACCTTGAGGAAACTGTTATTCTCTGGAGCTTTTGTGTGTATGTGCGTTGTATGATCTTTGCAGATCCAGTGTTGGAGATGGACTTTTCTGCAGATGATGCCAGACCTGGAGACTCCTTTATGTGACCACTTGCGTCATTTGTGATCTAAATCTAGGACTGGGCAACAACTAGTCTACGCATTTTTAGTGATATGTGCTCCTATCTGTCTACGTGTGGAAAGTTGCTTGCGTTGCATGTTGTTAGAGCCAATCAGAATCATTCCACATGACAATAATGACGTGGTTAGACCTTGAAAACAGTATAACTGTTCAGAAATTGTATGTACGGCCGGTGCAAAGTGAATCGGGCAGCAGTTGAAGGCGGGGGCCTAGACGATCCCTGGACACGGAACCTGGCTCTTGGGACATGGAATGTCACCTCGCTGGCGGGGAAAGAGCCTGAGATTGTGCGTGAGGTTGAGAGGTTCCGACTAGAGATAGTCGGAATCACCTCCACGCACGGCTTGGGCTCTGGAACCACACTCCTCGAGAGGGGATGGACTCTTCACCACTCTGGAGTTGCCCATGGTGAGAGGCGGCGGGCTGGTGTGGGTTTGCTTATAGCCCCCCAGCTCTGCCGCCATGTGCTGAAGTTTACCCCGGTGAACGAGAGGGTCGTTTCCCTGCGCCTTCGGCTCGGGGATAGGTCTCTCACTGTTGTGTGTGCCTACGGGCCAAACAGCAGTGCAGAGTACCCGACCTTCTTGGTGTCCCTGGGAGGGGTGCTGGAGAGTGCTCCGACTGGGGACTCCGTCGTTCTACTGGGGGATTTCAACGCCCACGTGGGCAATGACAGTGAAACCTGGAGGGGCGTGATTGGGAGGAACGGCCCCCCTGATCTGAACACGAGTGGTGTTCAGTTATTGGACTTCTGTGCTAGTTACAGTTTGTCCATAACAAACACCATGTTCAAGCATAAGGGTGTCCATCAGTGCACATGGCACCAGGACACCCTAGGTCGTAGGTCAATGATCGACTTTGTGGTCGTTTTATCTGACCTGCGGCCGTTTGTCTTGGACACTCGGGTGAAGAGAGGGGCGGAGCTGTCAACTGATCACCACCTGGTGGTGAGTTGGATCCGATGGCGGGGGAGGAAGCTGGATAGACTCGGTAGACCCAAACGTACTGTGAGGGTCTGCTGGGAACTTTTGGCCGAGTCTCCTGTCAGAGAGATCTTCAACTCCTGCCTCTGGCAGAGCTTCGACCGGATCCCGAGGGAGGCTGGAGATATTGAGTCCGAATGGGCCATGTTCTCCACCTCCATTGTCAATGCGGCTGCTCGGAGCTGTGGACGCAAGGTCTCCGGTGCCTGTCGAGGCGGCAATCCCCGAACCCGGTGGTGGACACCGGAAGTAAGGGATGCCGTCAAGCTGACGAAGGAGTCCTATCGGGCCTGGCTGGCTTGTGGGACTCCTGAGGCAGCTGATAGGTACCGGCAGGCTAAACAGACTGCAGCCCGGGTGGTTGTGGAGGCAAAAACTCAGGCCTGGGAGGAGTTCGGTGAGGCCATGGAAAAGGACTATCGGCTGGCCTCAAAGAGATTCTGGCAAACCGTCCGGGATGAGATCCGCCCTGAGTACCTCAAGTCTCTGGATTGTGGGGCTGTCTTGGCTGACACGCCTCTGCAGCATCGTGTGGCGGTCGGGGACAGTGCCTCTGGGATGGCAGACCGGGGTGGTGGTCCCTCTTTTTAAGAAGGGGGACCGAAGGGGGTGTTCCAACTATAGGGGGATCACACTTCTCAGCCTCCCCGGGAAAGTCTATGCCAGGGTACTGGAGTGGAGAATTCGGCCGATAGTGGAACCTCGGATTCAGGAGGAACAGTGTGGTTTTTGTCCTGGTCGTGGAACACTGGACCAGCTCTATACCCTGTAAAGGGTGCTGGAGGCTTCATGGGAGTTTGCCCAACCAGTCCACATTTGTTTTGTGGATTTGGAGAAGGCATTCGACTGTGTCCCTCGCGGCGTCCTGTGGAGGGTGCTCAGGGAATATGGGGTCCGGGGTCCTTTGCTGAGGGCTGTCCGGTCCCTGTATGACCGAAGCAGGAGTTTGGTCCGCATTGCCGGCAGTAAGTCAGACTTGTTCCCGGTGCATGTTGGACTCCGGCAGGGCTGCCCTTTGTCGCCGGTTCTGTTCATAATTTTTATGGACAGAATTTCTAGGTGCAGCCAAGGGCCGGAGGGTGTCAGGTTTGGGGACCACACGGTTTCGTCTCTGCTCTTTGCGGATGACGTTGTCGTGTTGGCCCCTTCTAACCAGGACCTTCAGCATGCACTGGGACGGTTTGCAGCCGAGTGTGAAGCGGCTGGGATGGGGATCAGCACCTCCAAATCCGAGGCCATGGTCCTCAGTCGGAAAAGGGTGGCTTGCCCACTTCAGGTTGGTGGAGAGTTCCTGCCTCAAGTGGAGGAGTTCAAGTATCTAGGGGTCTTGTTCACGAGTGAGGAGATAGACAGGATCGGTGCAGCTTCTGCAGTAATGCGGTCGATGTACCGGTCTGTCGTGGTGAAGAAAGAGCTAAGCCGTAAGGCGAAGCTCTCGATTTACCGGTTAATCTACGTTCCTACTCTCACCTATGGTCATGAGCTTTGGGTCATGACCGAACGGACAAGATCCCGGATACAGGCGGCCGAAATGAGCTTTCTCCGCAGGGTGGCTGGGCGCTCCCTTAGAGATAGGGTGAGAAGCTCAGTCACTCGGGAGGAACTGGGAGTAGAGCCGCTGCTCCTCCACATCGAGAGGGGACAGCTGAGGTGGCTCGGGCATCTGTTCCGGATGCCTCCTGAACACCTTCCCGGGAAGGTATTTCGGGCATGTCCAACCAGGAGGAGGCCCCGGGGAAGACCAAGGACACGCTGGAGGGACTATGTCTCCCGGCTGGCCTTGGAACGCCTCGGTGTCCCCCCCGGAAGAGCTAGAGGAAGTGTCTAGGGAGAGGGAAGTCTGTGCATCTCTGCTTAGACTGCTGCCCCCGCGACCCGGCCCCGGATAAAGCGGAAGAAGATGGATGGACGGATGGGTTAGGCGGAGGTGGAGAGACTGTTAGAGAGAGTGTGGCCTACGAACTCCTTGTGAGACTTGAAACTGGCTTCTGCTGATGAAACTGCAAACTATTCTTCAGTAAATCTTTCTTGAATTAATCTAACTAATTTTTAGTCTTCATTTTTCACTACTGGTCCTGGGTCCTAAGCTGTTAGCCCAACACTTAATTTTAATCAATGTTTTTAAAACGAATTTTGTTTCATAGTGATGTTTAAATATACCCTATGTTGTTGTATTTTTGTTTTTTAGAAAGTTAATTGCTTTCTTTAAACTGAATTTAATTTTGTATAAATTGTATCTTAATTTGAATCAATGTTTTTAATATATATTAGATATAATATAATAGACTGGTATAATAAATATATTATTATATTTGATACCAATATAGCAGACAATAGCCTTAGCGCTGGCTCATGCATTTCACGTGTTTCTGACTGAAGCTGGAAATTATATTTGAGTATTGTGTGTATTTGATCGTCAGAAAATATTTGCCATTGAAATGAGTGAGCCAATGTTCAGTGTCACAATATTACTGATTTTTTAGCTCTTTCAAAAACATTTCTGATTGAAATCTTGTTTCTGTTTTTGGCAGATGATTTAGCTTGCTTTAAGTAAAATCTTTAAGTAAAAAACATTTAGATTTTTTTTTTACTGTACTTATCTAGTAAACCTAAAATCTAGTAGGCCTACCTGAAGCTCATTTATTATGCAGCTCATTATTATGCAGGTCTTTTGTTTCTCAGGAGTGATCGCATTATTATTAATGTACATACATGGTGCTCACATGTTATGGTAGCCAGTTTGTGCTGAATACAGTGTAATTACACTTTTGCCATTAATGTGTTTATAAGCAACTGAAAAATGCACAAATGTCAGAGCATGTCAAAACGTCTAAAGGGCCCCGAAACAGCTCAGACTCCTAGGAGTTAATAAAGGCCTTCTGAAGTCAATCAATGGGTTTGTGTAAGAAAAATGTCCATATTTAACACGTTATAAAGTAAATTGTATAGCTTCTGCTGGACTGCCTTCCGTATTCGACTTATGAAGAAAGCATAACTGGCGTGACGATGATGTCGGACGTAACGTTAGCGTTTTAAACTGAGAGAAGTGTCACACTTTCTGTGTGAGTTGAAGACAGAAGGTGGTCCACCGTAAGCTAGACATTTTACTTTATAATGTATTAAATATCAATATTTTTCTCACACAAACCCATCGTGTATAGCTTCAGACATCCTTTATTAACCCCTGGAGCCGTGTGGAGCACTTTTATAATGGATGGATGCACTTTTTTTGGTCTTCAAATTTTGAGGGGGTTTATGTAAGTATGAGGAAACAGCTCAACTATAAACCGGATCTAGACCAAACGAGATTAACTGTCTTCATTTAGCAAACAACATCCTCTCCATCTATTGCTCATTTCACTTCATTGCACTCGAGTCCCGGTTCATCTCACACTCACTACTCCAAAGACTGAGCTCTTGGCCCAAAATGCTACTGTGAAAGTCTGAACTATTTGGTGTTTCCCTTGCAACTGAATGGCTGCGTGTGTTGTGTGTTTGCTGACTGTATGCTGATTTGTTGCTCACTATTTGTTGAGGGTTAAACTTTAAACACATGGCTCATTGAAACATGGAAGTCTCTGGTCCCTCAATGTCTTTAAGATAAGATAAGATAAGATAAAGCTTTATTCGTCCCACAGTGGGGAAATGTCTTTGTTACAGCAGCTTAAAAAATTAAATAAAAAAATAAAAAAATAATACAAATAAATACAAATATAAAAAAATAGACGAATAAGACATACTATAATATACAAATATCTACACAACACAATGTATAAATACAGATGAGGGAAAGTACGTATTGCAGGTTGAATTGCACACAGGTAGTATTATTAAATAGTAAAAAAGTAAAAACAGTAACTATTACACCATTGAACAGTAATAGGTGTGTGTGTATTTTGGTTGATTGTTCTCTAGGAGCAGCTTTTATTGTCCAGTCTAATAGCAGCAGGAGAAAAGAGCTTCTGTATCGCTCCTCAGACACTGAGGATGTGACCGTCTGTCACTGAAGGAGCTGCTCAATGAGGTAACACTTTCGTACAGGAGGCCTTTCTGTTCTGAACTTTCTGTTCTGAAAGCAGGTTTTACGGTATGTCACGAGGCTCAGTGCAAATAGTCCATGACTGTGTGTTCTGGGTTGTTCAACTCTGGTCCTCGAGGTCCACTGTCCTAATCAGCCCTCGTGACCTCGGGTCACGCAGTCACATGGCTCATGGAGCGCTCAACACTTCTAGCGCTGTGTCAATACATTTGAATGGCTTAAGCGAATACACAACAGCATCACTATACAGGAGTTTGCAGAAATATTTGGTAAACAGTACATGTGACGAAGGACGACTCCTTTTCAGGCAGATAAACTGACTGTTTGAGAATCAGCCTATCAGAAGTGTCACTGCGCTCTGCGGCTCGCGGAGGCAGATCATCTTTAGTTTCAGTTTCGATCCACTTGGAAGAGATTGCTGACGTTAAAAGACTGTGCAGTGTTAATTCATAAATAATATAAGAAAGTTCCGCTGTACTTATTTACAAGTTTCTAGTATTGTGTGCGTGCAACTATCAGTAAGTATACTGAAGTTTGTTGTTAATTTTACCTCACTTTTACCTCAGTAATGTCGCGGCATGTTGCTATTCATTGTCATACGGTAAAATGGCGGAGCATCGCACCGCTTTTGTGTTTAATTGTTGAGAACGATGTTTATTACTGGAAGTGTTGCTCTGCAAACCTTATGTGCCTTAATTTAAATAATTTCTGTTCCTGCACGATGTGTAACATTGTTTAATTCAATGAGTAACTCTGCAGTCTATAATTATTATATGTTCAGCTGAATTTAGCATTATGTATATTGTTGCAATTAAGTGCAGTAAAGTAAGTAATCTTTGAATAGAGATAGAATGTACTGATGCATTCTAAGTTTGTATTTTCTTAGTAATAATCATTTATTGTAACACTGTATTCAAGTCATATATAACAAAACTATAACACAATTTTGATTGTGTTTGTTTATTATATACCTGTTAGGCATGTAATAATTCTTTGTTATTTATCTTGAGTTTATATTTGACATATGATTTATGTCTGTATCTTTATTTCAGAACCACACACATATACTTTGAATCTTTATTCCAATAAACATCTGAACAGAACATTTTGTATGCATTCTAATCGATGCCCCCTGGTGGTCACAACATTCCAAAGACCAATCAAATTATACAGTCCTTAACAATCAACAAAACATATGGTCCTTCGAGCCGGATTAAGTGTGGTCACCGTGGGATTGTTTAGAGATGTTCTCGGATCAGTATACACGCACAGAAGATGCTCGACCCCGCCGAGCGACCCGGCGACCAGCTTGGATGGAAGACTATGACATTCCCCCACAAGCATTGCAGCAGCCCTCTCGTTTACCTCAACAATCGGTTAGTCTGGCAGAGCAACAGCGGCCTTACGACAGCATGGTTAGACTCACAGAGAGACACGCCAGGATGACGCCTCTCACACCACCATTGCTGTATGAGGACGGGAGTGTCAGTCGGGGAGCGGAAGGCGTCTATTCACGTCAGTTTGAGTATACAGAACCCTTCTTTCAGAGTACACCTGCCTCGGCCCGATTGAGGCCTACCCAAGAAACAGCGCCTGAGGTCCTTGAAGCTCTTCATAAGCTGCAGGAAGATAATCGAAGGCTGCAGCAAAAGGTAATGGATATGCACAGGCGACTTGAAGCCCGTACTTCCCTTCCAGACTTACCTGTACTGCGACAGACAGCCCTTTCTCCTTTACCTACAACGGCTCGCCCCCAACAGCAGTATAGCATAGAGCAGGATGGCGGCGTGGACCAAACCAAGCCAATCACGCCACTTGTGCAAGTTAGTGGTCACACTCTGACTACGGATGATGATGACTTGCCACCACCACCACCTCCAGTAACAGACGTTTATCAGACACTATCACAGGACCTTATGGCAGAGCTCATAACAGCAATGAGAGACATTAGGATGACACAACAAAAGGAATCTCCCAGATATCCTGAGCCCCATCATTCAGTACCCGGGGTACAGACACCAAAGTACTGTGTACCCTACACCCCAGAAAGATGTGAGTCGCTGCACGAAGAGCTGCAACCCTCTCAGTACCATGAGGCAGTGTACCGCGGGCCTAAACCCACAATCCCTACATTCACCAAAGGGGATCCGAGAGAGTTTGCCAGACTTAAGGTTGCTCTGGAGAACCTACTGCCTGTTGATGCTACAGAGCGTTTTAAATACCAGATCCTGGTGGATCACCTGAAGTATGAGGAGGCACTTCTAATAGCGGACTCATATACAAACTCACTGCGGCCCTACACTGACACAATGACAAGCCTAATTGAGCATTATGGACAGCCTCACCAGCTAGCTCTCAAGAAAATAGCTGATCTAATGGAGGCCCCCAATATTTCACGGGGTGACTCCAGTGGGTTTAAGCGATTCGCCCTGAAAGTGAGAGCACTCGTGGCGATGTTAGACCAGCTTGGGGACATTGGAAAGACTGAGCTTCATTGTGGTTCACATGTGACACGGCTTATGTCTAAACTGCCACATGATATACGGGCCGAATTTAAGAGATTCCTGTACCCAATGCGTGTTACAATCCCAAGCCTATTGCACCTTTCTGACTGGCTTGACTACGAGCTGAAGATGCAGGAGACAGTGTATGAGCCTCTAACCAGTGAAGACAAGAGCAGAGCAGGACTTAGAACAGAGCGCCGCCGTGACACTAAGAGTGGTAAGAATACCAACATCATGCACACCACAGACCTACCCGAGGGCAAACTGACAGTAAAAAAGGCCTTATCTAGCACCAAGCAGCCAGAGAGGACAGCATACTGCCCTTACTGCTCGAACACGCAACACTTCCTAGATAAGTGTGCACCCTTTGCACAGCTTACAGTGGAACAGATAACAGCGTGGATTAAAACCAATAAGAGGTGCTGGCGATGTGGTCGCACACATCAGGCTGCACAGTGCCGACTAAGGGAAGACACCTGGAAGCTTTGCATGAAGTGAATATAAAACCTGCAGCTGAGGATACATCCTGCCTTATCAGCACAACTAATGAAGTTCTGTATGTGGACAGGAGGGCTGGAGGCAGCCAAGTCCTACTAAAAGTGAGCAAAGTGCTGCTGCGCAACGGTGAACACACCTTGGAGACATATGCCATCCTTGATGATGGATCGGAGAGGACTATTCTCCTCCCTGCAGCAGCGCAGAGTCTTAAGCTTACTGGTGAACCAGAAAATCTGATCCTCAGAACTGTTCGGCAAGATATCAGAGTTCTGCACGGCACTGCCGTGTCTTTCTTCATCTCCCCAGTAGACCATCCAAAGAAGTCCTACAAGATACACAGAGCATTCACTGCTGATCAACTGGGTCTGGCTGAACACACTTACTCACTGAAGGCACTTCAGAGGAAGCACAAACATTTAAGAGGCCTCCCTCTCCAGACTATTAACAGAGTGCAACCCCTGTTGTTAATTGGGTCAGATTATACCCACTTAATCACTCCAGTGGAGCCGGTACGTGTGGGACCCCATGGAGGACCAGCCGCAGTGAAGACAAAGTTGGGCTGGACAATTCAGGGGCCGATCAGGTATAGCAAGCATCAGACCACATCACAACAGTGTCTGCACATCTCCACCCTCTCACACCCTAACGAGCTTCTACAGAGTGTAGAGAGATTGTGGCAGCTGGATGTTCTGCCTTACAGGAGTGAAAAGCTTGTCACACGCTCCAGGCAGGATCAGGAAGCAGTCCGCCTGCTGGAGGCAAAGACCATACGAGTAGACGTTGATGGAATTCAGCGCTACGCTACTCCCCTCCTCAGGGTGAAGAACATGCCACTGCTTCAGGCACCTAAGGAGGCTGTGCTAGCTAATCTCCGCAGTACAGAGAGGCGTCTGCGGCGAGACCCTCAAAGAGCAGCAGCATACTGTGCAGAAATCGAAAAGCTGGAAAATGCGGGCTATGTAGTTAAAGTGTCAGAAGATGAGCTGAGCAAGGCAGCCCCCGTTCTTCTCTACGGGCATGGACTGTTTCGGGCCTTTCACAGTGAAGGTTGGCCATCGCCATGAGAAGAGATGGGGCATACTATTTAAATGTCTGACGACGCGTGCTGTGCATGTGGATGTTTTGTCCCGCATGGATTCAGATTCTTTTTTGATGGCCCTCCGCCGTTTTATAGCACGAAGGGGTAAACCAGCAGAGCTCTGGTCCGACCAGGGCACTAATTTTAAGGGAGGTGAAAGAGAACTCCAGGAGGCCTTCAGGTCATTACACCCCACACTCCAAACTCAACTGGCTAAACACCAGATTAGGTTTCAGTTTAACCCCCCAAGCGCACCACACTTTGGAGGAGTTTGGGAAAGGGAGGTGAGGTCTGTTAAAGCTGCACTGTATGCCACCATCCAATCACAGACTGTCCCTGAAGAGGTGCTGCAGACGGTACTTATAGAAGTAGAAGGGATCTTAAATTCAAAGCCACTGGGTTACGTATCAACAGACGTGGCTGATGCTGACCCAGTAACCCCCAACTTGCTCCTCATGGGGCGGCTAGACCCCTCTTTACCACAGGCTGTGTATGCTGAGTCTGAGCTTTTGAGTCGCCGCCGTTGGAGACATACTCAGGTGCTGGCTGACCAGTTTTGGTCCCACTTTATACGACACTACCTCCCTACTCTTCAGACTCGCTCTCAGTGGCACAAGGACCCTGCTCAGCTGCAAACTGGAACCATAGTGATGGTGGTGGACCCACAGCTGCCCAGAGCACAGTGGCCTTTAGGTCATGTCACGGAGGTTATTCCAGGAACCGATGGGAGAGTCAGGACTGCAGTAGTCAAAGTCAAGGACAAAATCTACACAAGGCCTGTCGCTCGCCTTGTAGCTCTGCCTGCCATACCTGACACTGATACGGTCAGTCCTTCTTAGAGTGGCAAATATAGTGTAACAAATTTGGGGGCGGCTGTGACGAAGGACGACTCCTTTTCAGGCAGATAAACTGACTGTTTGAGAATCAGCCTATCAGAAGTGTCACTGCGCTCTGCGGCTCGCGGAGGCAGATCATCTTTAGTTTCAGTTTCGATCCACTTGGAAGAGATTGCTGACGTTAAAAGACTGTGCAGTGTTAATTCATAAATAATATAAGAAAGTTCCGCTGTACTTATTTACAAGTTTCTAGTATTGTGTGCGTGCAACTACCAGTAAGTATACTGAAGTTTGTTGTTAATTTTACCTCACTTTTACCTCAGTAATGTCGCGGCATGTTGCTGTTCATTGTCATACGGTAAAATGGCGGAGCATCGCACCGCTTTTGTGTTTAATTGTTGAGAACGATGTTTATTACTGGAAGTGTTGCTCTGCAAACCTTATGTGCCTTAATTTAAATAATTTCTGTTCCTGCACGATGTGTAACATTGTTTAATTCAATGAGTAACTCTGCAGTCTATAATTATTATATGTTCAGCTGAATTTAGCATTATGTATATTGTTGCAATTAAGTGCAGTAAAGTAAGTAATCTTTGAATAGAGATAGAATGTACTGATGCATTCTAAGTTTGTATTTTCTTAGTAATAATCATTTATTGTAACACTGTATTCAAGTCATATATAACAAAACTATAACACAATTTTGATTGTGTTTGTTTATTATATACCTGTTAGGCATGTAATAATTCTTTGTTATTTATCTTGAGTTTATATTTGTACTGATTTATGTCTGTATCTTTATTTCAGAACCACACACATATACTTTGAATCTTTATTCCAATAAACATCTGAACAGAACATTTTGTATGCATTCTAATCGATGCCCCCTGGTGGTCACAACATTCCAAAGACCAGTCAAATTATACAGTCCTTAACAATCAACAAAACAGTACAGAATAGTGTGCATTGATTATTACGTCATTTACAGTATCATGGAGATACAACATTGTTAGATTAATGTTTTTCTTGTATTTAGCCCTCAGGGATTTCTTACTAATTGCTCACATTCACACTCATTGGTGGTCAAATGTGACCATACACCTTAACTATTTTAAAATTAAATAGCCTATATTTTAGCTCAATAATATTTATTGATTGTGCAATAATTATGGTCCATTAAGGACCACATAAAATATTTTTCTTCTAATATTTGTAATATTTATATTACAATTAGTGTAGTAATTAAGGTTAAAATAGAGAATTCCAATGCAAAGAGGAAAATTAGAGTCATTTTGTGGCTGGAAAAAAAATGTATGGCTCTTTAATAAATATACATGTAGTCTAGTTGCTCAGAAAAGTATTGCCGATCATAACTGCTTATACTTATTTGTGAAATTTTCAAATGTTAATAATAGTGATTTGTAATGAATGCAAGCAAATATAATGCACAGTAGACTATATACGTTTGAAAACGATATTTGTGAAAAAACTCTCACTCCAACCTGAATTTAAAAGTTGGCAACCCTGGATATCCAGGCCAGAGGCCAGAAAGCATTTGAAGGTCAAAGGGCATTGACTCAGGCCGCTGGCCACCTCCCCTCTCCAATCTTTCACAACATTTCCCGACATCGCATGTTTTCATGAGGCATTCCCTCAGTAGCAGGACTATAAACATCACTACAGATTTCTGATCAGCTTCAGACTCACCAGATCAAGAACAGAGACTCCAGGTAAGATGGGATTTTATGCAGTGTCAGTGTTATTGTGTTGGAGGAAAGGTTGAGCAAAGCTTCACAGCAAATCAGTCTACATGTTCACTAAAAGGAAAAGTTACATTTTTCAGAGGATAGATGTAAGAAGTGAAGAAACTGGAGAGACTAGAAAGTGCAAGGTTATATTTATTTATTTATTTATTTTTATAAATAAAAGTGCAAAACTTACAACATATGGTGAACACAGAACACAACAACAACAACAATAAAACAGCAGTAATAATAACAGCAATGAAAAATAAGCAGAAATGACAGATGATAATAATAGTAATAGTGGAAGTATTTAAATAGTAATAGCATGTATAATAATAATGATACTATTTTGTGATGGCAGCAACAGTAATATCAGTAATAATAATAACAGTAATAATACAATAATGATACTAAAGATGGTGATAAGTTGTGTTGACGGAAATAATAATATCAATAATAATAGATAACATTGATAATAATGATAATAATGATAACAACAACAGTAGTAGTACAAATATATATATATAATACCAATAGTAATAAAAACAATAGCAATGCTAAAGATGGCGATGATAACCCTTCGTGAGACGGCGACAGTGATGATAATTACTGTAATAATAATTACAGTAGTAAAAACAATAATAATTAAAGCTGCAAGCAGCATTTAGCGGGGTTCAAGCTTTTAAGGCCTTTAAGCACACAAACATCAAAAGACATACATTTTTATTCAGCAAGCATGTAACCACTTCGAAAACCAAAAGTAACTTATAAACGATCATATAAGAGATTCAAAGGGTACAGCCAACAGAACTGGGAGGAAGGAGGAATGGGAGGTCAATTGCAAATTACGAATTTAAGTAATGAAAATTAATAGGAAAAAGAAAATAATGTTTTATGTTGCTTTAAAATAAGTGAACGTTAATATGATCAATAAGTTTGCTAATGGTTCTAAGTGTTGGAAACAATAGTTTGTGAGCAAATGTAAGTCTTTAGTAATTTTAAGCAGGACCTCAACACGAACAGCATTAACACAGATGACAGATGATTGCTTAGCACAGATTGAGGAAAATAAATCAGGAGCAGTATTGTTGTATTTTATTTCACAATTACTTTTCATACTGTACATTGATTTGAAAGTGATCTGTTTAACAGGGGATTATATTGGAAGTTTTCAGTTGTGAAAGAGTTGCAATGTGGTGTACCTCAAGGAAGTTGACGTTACTATTTTCTATTTTACCAGTAAACTTCCTCTTGTTTTAAAGTGTGCATGGACAGTCACAGACAGTGTGTGTTTGTACTTGTTGGGACCTCAGGAAGAGTAACCACTGCCTAGGTATTGGCTAATGGGGATCCAAAGAAATAAATAAACTTAGATCATAGATTAAAAAAAAAGATAATTTACAGCCAATTTACCAAGGAATACTTTTTTAATGAACATTTTTAAAAGTTTTTTGGCAGGTACAGCAAAAATTTTTGTCTTGCCCAATCTTCACTACTTTTTAAAGTGTCCTCAGAGTGTGTCCATACATATGTGTGTCAAATTTGTTATAAATATCTTACTTAATTTTGAGGTTATAGACCAGGGGTGTCCAAAGTCGGTCCTCGAGGGCCACTGTCCTGCAGAGTCTAGCTCCAAGTTGCCTCAACACCCCTGTCTGAAAGTTTCTAGTATGCCTAATAAGAGCTGTTGAATTGGGCTTGGAGCTAAACTCTGTGTCACGGAGTCACCAGTAACACCTCCCACACCATCAGAGTCCAATCACCCGACTCCGCCCATCCGCTCGTTATCACCAGATTACTGAAGTCACCACACCTGCACCCGCTCATCACCACCACTTCATAAGCCTACACTTCCTTTCACTCTCTGTCTGGTCTCGTCAGAGAAACACTGACTTTATTCTCTGCACCATACTTGGACTCATCTGAATACCACGAACGTTTGATTATCCTGCTTACCTTCCACCATCAGTCATCTGTGTCCAGTCAGTTCCTCCTGTGTCCACCTTTCATCTGTACAGCAAGTATCCTCAAGTCTTCCTCATTACATCCCACTCAGTTCTACTATTCCTCTGCAAGCTTGTGTGATACCATCTCCTGTCTCCATATTTCAAATAAACATCTACTGATCTGCATTCCCTGTTGCCTCTCTCTTCTGTCCAATCCAATCCACCTTTATTTATAAAGCACTTTAAAAACAACACTGTTGACCAAAGTGCTGAACACAATCTATAAATAAACAATAACAAACAACAAAGGCGCAACAAAAATTATAAAACAATCAATAGCAATAAAAGTAAATACAACAGTAATATAAAACTAAAAAGTCAACCCTCAGACTGTGTTAAAAGCCAAAGAAAATAAATGAGTTTTAAGACGGGATTTAAAAACAGGAAGAGACTCAGTCAGTCTGATGTGCAGAGGCAGCTCATTCCAGAGTCTCGGAGCTGCCACGGCAAACGCACGGTCACCTCTGAGTTTACGTTTGGTCTTGGGGACGACCAGCAGAGCCTGGTCAGCTGACCGAAGCGAACGTAAGGGGGTGTAGGGCACAAGCAGATCAGACAGGTACTGGGGGGCCAGGCCATGCAGACATTTAAAAACAAATAAAAGAATTTTAAAATCAGTGCGAAAATGCACAGGGAGCCAGTGGAGGGATTGGAGGATGGGTGAGATATGGTCAAATTTCCGAGTTCTAGTTAAAAGACGAGCAGCTGCATTTTGGACTAGTTGTAATCTTGCCATAAGTGATTTGCTAAAACCAGTGTAAAGTGCATTGCAATAATCTAAACGAGTGGTGATAAAAGCATGGATTAAAATTTCAAAGTCATGTCGAGATAAAAACGGTTTTATTTTGGCTAGTTGCCTCAGCTGGAAGAAGCTGGTCTTCACCACTGCACTAATCTGTGCATCAAGTTTTAAATGACCGTCCAACTTGACTCCTAGGTTTGTAACCACAGGGCTAATGGCTCGGGTTAGATAACCCAGGTCAACAGGAACCGCAGTAGCTGAGTCACTAGGAGCAAATAAAACAAACTCAGTTTTGCTATCATTTAAAAACAAAAAATTCATAGCCATCCATGCTCTCACTTCATTTAGACACTCTAAAAGGGTTTTTGACTGACTTAGCGGAACATATATTTGGCAGTCGTCGGCATAAAAATGGAACGAAACATTGTGACTTCTAAGGATTGACCCCAGAGGCAACAGGTATATTGTAAAGAGCAGCGGCCCAAGGACAGACCCTTGAGGAACTCCGCACGACAGAGAAGCTGAAGAGGACACAGCATCACTGACCTGAACTGAAAAACTTCTGCCTTTCAAATAGGACATAATCCAGGCCAAGGCCAAACCCTTAATGCCCACACAGTTCTCCAGTCGAGACAATAAAATTTGATGGTCAACTGCTCAAGTCGGTCCAGACCAGGTTTCTTTAACAAGGGTTGAACAACTGCATGTTTAAAACTCATAGGTACAACTCCAGTAATTAAACTGACATTAACAATATCAAGTATGCAGGGCGCCACTGTCGGAAGAACCTCTTTAAAAAGACGAGGGGGAATCACATCATTGGGGGAGCCAGTGATCTTCATTTGACCGATAATCTTTTCTAAAAAAGGCAAGCTAACCGGCTCAAACTGGTTCAAAACAGCAGAACAGGTTACAGGAATGCCAGGGTCATACAAAGGTGGACCGATAAGGGCCCTAATGCTCTCCACCTTGTGGATAAAAAAGTGAAGAAACTCCTCACACACTTTTGATGGGTTCTCCAGGCACTGGAATTGTGGGACATTAAGAACAGTTTTGAGAGTATTAAAAAGAACTCGTGGATTGTGACCATTAGAAGAAATAATGTTAGACACATGCTTGGTCTTTTCAGCCTTTACAATTTTTTGATAAGAACGCCAACTCTCTCTAAGTATCTGAAAAGACACTTCGAGTTTATCTCTCTTCCATTTTCTTTCCGCCCTTCTGCACTCGCGTCTGGCAGCACGGGTAACATCGTTCAACCAAGGATCAGGTCTCGGTTTGGACAGCCTGGTTTTTACGGGGGCTACAGTGTCTAATGCTGCTTGGCAGGCAGCATTAAAACCACCACACAGATCTTCAACAGTAGTGTTAGGACAAAGAGAGACACGATTTAGATTAAAAACAGAGGAAAACTGAGCAGCAGTGGAAGGGTTAATTATCCGACCACGGCGCACAGGAGCGCACGGTTTAACTACGACACAAGAGAGGGAAATTTCAAATACAACAGGCTTATGATCGGAGAAAAAAGCATCGCAGACCTCAAGATTAGTAACCGTTAAGCCATGAGTTAAAACCAAGTCAAGAGTGTGCCCACGTTCCTGCGTGGGGCCAGATACACACTGTACAAGATTAAAACACTCGATGACATTTAAAAAGGCTCTTGCCATTGGCTTTTCAGGACAGCATACTTGGATGTTAAAGTCCCCTACAATAAGGAGGCAGTCATACATTGGCACAAACTCGAGAAAAAAATTGAGAAAAGTCATTGATGAAATCCTTGTTGTATTTGGGTGGCCTATATACGAGTGCGCACAGCACTGGAGATGCACCGCTCAGTTCAAACAAATTCACCTCAAAGGTGGTGAAGGATACAGCGAGTGCGAGCTGTTTACACTTAAAATTTGTTTTATAGACTGTTGCCAGTCCTCCTCCACGACCTGATGTCCTCGGGGAGTTAAAGTACAAACAGTCTGACGGTAAAAGTTCACAAAAAGCACTCGACTCACCCACAGGAATCCATGTTTCCGTTACACAGAGAAAATCCAGATCACGCGACTCAAAAAAGTCCTTCAAGATGAAAGTTTTGTTTGCTAGCGATCTAGCATTCACCAGGGCAAACCTAGCTGGATCCGGGGCTTTTGCAGCCAGTGTAGTCCGAGCAAGCGGCCGTAGATTCCGTAGAATCATTTAAGATATACATTATACCATTACCGTCCTTATATCAAGCAAAATGTCATCACATCGCCCTCATTCATCACCGCTAAATGTTTCCATGATATTGAAAATATTAATAACATTAATGTCAATAATAATTATAATAAGGAAAATACTCACAATATTACTAAAACCTTGTGTAAATATGTATAATAATAAATGAATACATAATTGTGTCAGATTTGTAATAGTTGAATGAGGTCTGATCTGGAGTCTTGTGCTTCCGATATATAGTTGGGTTAGGGTTAAAAGTGAAAAGTGAAAAATATTCTAGGGAGATGTAGTCTATGAGCACATTTTTCCAATGCGTTATGTGAATAGTGTTTCGGGATTTATACAATAATTACACAATACATATATTGAGACATAACACAAAAACAACAGAAAGCAGAAAAACAAACAAACATAAAGGTTGTGAAAAGAGAGAACTTGTAATTAGAATGTGTCTTTAGGGAATATTTGGATGATATCTACTTATCTAGATTAAAAGAAGGGGGTGAATGTGTCCAGTGGTTTTTTTGCTATTGTCTTTCATAGGTTATATGATTTCTTAATAATTGAGTCCAGTGTGTGGTGGAGATATTTGTTTTGTCTTTCCAGTGTAAGATAATTGTTTTCTTAGCAATGGCCAGAGATAGGAGTAGTGGAGCTGTGTGTTCTGTTGTATTGGGTATTATTGATGTATCACCTAACAGGCATAATGATGGGGAGAAAGGGATGTTACAGTTAAAAACTATTGAAATGGTTTTGATAACTTCCTTCCAGAATGGGCTGACAGACGGACATAACCATAGCGCATGAAGATATGTGTCCGGTGTGTTTAGAGTACAGTTTATGCATTTGTCTGTTTCAGTTATACCCATTTTAAATAGTTTTTCTTGAGTTAAATGCGTTCTGTGTATTACTTTGTATTGGATTAATAGAATATTTTTATTTATACTGAGTTTAATAATGAAAAAAATAAAATAAATAATGATGTTTTTTTATCTAGATTGTATTTTTTTGATAGCTCTGCAAATAGTATAAATGTATTGTCCTTATATAGATGATGTAAATATATAACGCCCTTCTCCAGCCAGTGTTTATTGACAAGTGGGATTTTATTAATGGTGAAGTCTGGGTTATTCCAGATTGGTGAAAGATTGTGCGGTGACAGCGATTGACCGGTTATTTTATTAGTTCCCTTTCGTTCAGTCACTATGACGTACGTTAGTGACTAACGAATGGGGGTTTCGCTTAGAAGCCTATTACCTTCGAGAATTCAACAGCGCCCAATGGCAGTGCCAATGCCGTAACTCCGCCCCACCTCGTGGGTATATAAGGAAGTACGCTGGCAACATCGCATTATGTTTCTGCTTTGGAGCCAAGAGAGATATTCACTCCTTCAAGCCTGATCTGAGTCTTTGTCAGCCTTCCAGACGAGCAGCTTTCCAGAGGCGTTTGGTTGTACGGCGTGTTCCAGCGATTACATACTGCCTGCCTGCTGATCTGCGCAGTGGTCCGCTAGACAGCTGGTGTGTAGTCCCTGGGCGCTTCGGTGTTCTCTGCGAGGCTATCCTCTCACAAAAAGAGCTTACACGTGACGCGTCCTTTTCAGGATGTCTCATCCGTGTACTTCTGGGTGTGGCCGGTCGCTTTCCTCTTCCGATGGGCATAAACACTGCTTGGTATGTTTGGGCTTACAGCATGCTCAAGCAGCGTTTATGGATGAGTCATGTTCCCACTGCAGGAACATGACCATCGCGGTGTTGCGGTCG
Organism: Romanogobio albipinnatus; assembly: GCA_023566225.1. Taxonomy (NCBI): domain Eukaryota; kingdom Metazoa; phylum Chordata; class Actinopteri; order Cypriniformes; family Gobionidae; genus Romanogobio; species Romanogobio albipinnatus. The sequence continues at coordinate 174,543 of CM042252.1, read as the reverse complement.
AGACTCCATGACCTTCGTAGTGAAGTGAGAGTCCCCTCTACCACACCCCAATCTACTGAGTCCCCGAGGCCCAGTACTTCGGCTGGTGGTCAGGGTGACCTGAGGGTTACGGTGTGGAACAAAGCCCCGACGCTCATGCCTCGGGCCACACCCCCTCTTGCACACTGCAACCCGCGAGTGTCCAGACGCAGATCGCGGGGCCTGTTTCGGCCCCCCCGCGTATCTCGTTTGGCACTCCGGATGAGGATGCGATGTCAGTCACCGCATCACAAGGTGGGCTAGAGTCCTCTGAGGATGATGACTCGGCTGTGTTGCCGCCCTCGAGCGTTCCAGCATTGCCCGAGTCGGACCCAGAGCTGACAGCCATGCTGTCTCGGGCAGCCGCGAGTCTCGGGATAGAGTGGAACCCTCCGCCCTGTCCCGAGCGCTCTCGGCTCGATGATTGGTTTTTGGGAGAGTGCGCTGACACCCGTCAGTCCCCGCCCCCAATTCCTTTCTTTCCCGAGCTGCATGAGGAACTCACGTGGTCCTGGAAGTCCCCGTTGTCTTCCCGCGACCGTTCGGCGACTTCCTCCGCCTTCTCTGCCCTTGATGGGGCTGCGGCCAACGGGTACACTGGGGTCCCCCCGGTTGAACGGTCTGTTGCGATGCAACTGTGTCCACAGAGCGCTTCGACCTGGCGTGGCGACCCTAAGCACCCCTCCAAAGCCTGTCGATTCACATCAACCTTGGTGGCGAAATCGCACAGAGCCGCGGGGCTGGCTGCCGCCTCTTTGCATGCCATGGCGATCCTTCAGGTCTACCAGGCCAGGGTCCTCAAGGACATGCACGAGGGCAGAGTTGATCCGGGGCTCTTAAATGAGCTGCGTGCCGCCACCGACCTCGCTCTCCGGGCGACGAAGGTGACCGCACGCTCCCTGGGTCAAGTAATGTCCACAAACGTGGTCCAGGAGAGACACCTGTGGCTGAACCTGGCTGATATGCGGGACACCGAGCGAACCCGTTTCCTCGATGCCCCCATATCCCAGGCCCGCCTCTTCGGCGGGGCGGTTGAGGACTTCACCCTACAGTTCTCAATTGACCAGAAGCAGACTGAGGCTATTAAACATGTACTGCCCCGGCGGCCAGCTGCTGCCTCCACCCAGCCGCCGGCACAGTCGCCTCAGTCTGCTCCACGCCGAGGACGCCCTCCTAAGGCTCCCGCCCCTCCCGCCCGGCCCAAGCAGCAGCGGCCTGGTTCTCAGAACTGCTACTCCTTGCGACAGCCCCTCCCTGGCCTATTCCTCTGAGACCGGACCTCCTTACTCAGAGACGGTTCACCCTTTGGCACCCTTTGGCACCCGCATCCGGCGTTCTGGAAGCTCCACGTGTGGCTTCTGGACGGGACACGGCAGGTTTGAGTAGTCTTCCACCTGCGGTGGTCGCTACCATCACTTCCGCTAGAGCTGAGTCTACACAATGTCTCTATGCATTGAAGTGGAACCTCTTCGTCACATGGTGTTCTTCCCGCCAAGAAGACCCCTGGAAATGCCCGATCGGGTCCGTGCTATCGTTTCTCCAGGAGGGAGTGGAGCGAAGGCTGTCTCCCTCCACCCTTAAGGTGTACATGGCTGCAATATCTGCCTACCACGATCTCCTGGGAGACAAAAAGGTAAGTCAGCACGACCTGATCATCAGGTTCCTGAGGGGGGCGAGGAGACTGAATCCTCCTTGCTCTCCTCTCGTTCCCTCTTGGGACCTCGCAGTAGTCTTAAGTGCTCTGCAGAGGCCTCCCTTTGAGCCTTTGCGGTCGGTTGATATTTAGTTTCTGTCGATGAAGACAGCTCTGCTGACCGCATTGGCCTCTCTTAAGAGGATAGGGGACCTGCAGGCATTTTCGGTTGATGAAGCGTGCCTGGAGTTCGGACCGGCTAACTCTCACGTGATCCTGAGACCCCGGCCCGGATATGTGCCCAAGGTTCCCACCACTCCGTTCCGAGACCAGGTGGTGAACCTGCAAGCGCTGCCTTTCGAGGAGGCAGACCCAGCCTTGGCATTGCTCTGTCCAGTATGCGCTCTCCGCGCCTATGTAGACAGCACGCAGTGTTTCAGGACCTCAGACCAGCTCTTTGTCTGTTATGGTGGAGAGCGGAAGGGTAGTGCTCTCTCAAAGCAAAGGCTGTCTCACTGGATAGTGGACACCATTGTTTTGGCTTACCAGCAGCAAGGTCGACCATGTCCCCTTGGGGTCAGGGCACACTCCACCCGGAGTGTGGCCTCCTCTTGGGCTTTAGCGCATGGCACCTTGATAACAGACATCTGCAGAGCTGCAGGCTGGGCGACACCTAACACATTCGCCAGATTCTACAATCTCCGAGTGGAGCCAGTGTCCGACTATGTACTCGCCCCTACGGGTGGCCGTTAATGGGCCAGGCTCAGGTGTCTTTGCTTGCTCGCCATTCCACTCCACGGACTGGATACATGCAATATTTTTCCTCAGGTGAGCTCCCCGAGAGCCCTGAGCTCCTCCAGCACTGCTGACGCCGACATCAGTTCAGTCTGCTCCTTCAAACCCAGACCCTCATGTCCGGCCAGGTGCTCCGTGTGCATGGTTCCCCTCCGGCGACCCCCACACGAGTATTTCCACCGTAAGCCTCCTCAGTGAGCAGGTGTCTTTCCCTTGGCAAGTCCCTGCCACCCCTAGGGTTAAAAATCCACCCTCTGGCTGGTACCCTAGAGTTCTTCCATATGCAGCCCTTAGCGGGTCATATGTGCATTCTCTAAGTCCTCCCCACGGGTAGGCATCTTGGCATTCCCTCACTGGGATATGCTTCCCAGTGTACCTTGGTATTCCTGTGATAAGTGGAGTCCTTCGTCCGTAACTAGTCTTACGACAGGGTACTCACACTTACGCAGGGCACTGGAAGACAGCTGAGTGGCGTTGTTATATTGGAACCCCCATTCATTAGTCACTAACGTGCGTCGTAGTGACTGAACGAAAGGGAACGTCTCGGTTACGTATGTAACCCTCGTTCCCTGAGGAGGGAACGGAGACGTACGTTTCCTTTGCCACATCAGCTGTGCTGCCTGGAACGCGGAGTTCAGTCTTGTCTCCTGCAGCAGTAACATAATGCGATGTTGCCAGCGTACTTCCTTATATACCCACGAGGTGGGGCGGAGTTACGCATGCAAATTCCGCATGCCCATGGCATTGGCACTGCCATTGGGCGCTGTTGAATTCTCGAAGGTAATAGGCTTCTAAGTGAAACCCCCATTCGTTAGTCACTAACGTACGTCTCCGTTCCCTCCTCAGGGAACGAGGGTAACATACGTAACCGAGACGTTTTCCACCAAGCCATTAGTGTAGTCTGGATTGCGGTGTTTAGAAATAGACTGTGTTTTTTAATGGTATTATTAAAACGTGGTAAGTCGGATATTGGGATTTCTTGGCATGCTGTTTGTTCTAATTGCATCCATGGGTTGTGGTGGTGGTCGTTATTTATCCATTTGGTTAGGTGTTGTATCTGTGCTGAAAGATAGTAGTATTGAAAGTTAGGTGCTGATAATCCTGATAGGTTTTAGTAATGTTCGTAATGCAATTCTAGGTTTCTGATTTTTCTAATAGAAATTGTTTATTGTGCTGTCTAACGTATTGAACCATTTTTTAGAGGGTTGTATAAGGATCATTGTAAAAAGATAGTTTATTTTCGGTAATACAGACATTCTGATTGTGGCTATTCTTCCTATAATTGATAGCGGTAGGTTCATCCATCTCTTTAAGTCATTTTCTGTCGTTTTAATGCCGGGGTGAAATTGAGATCTGATATATTTGGGGAGAAGTGTATTCCTAAATATGTAATGTTACCTATCCTAAACTGATTATTTTTAAAGATAATAGTGCCGAAGTCTTTATATAATGGGAGTATTACTGATTTATCCCAATTTATGGAGTAGTCGGATATATTTGAGTAGTTGTTGAAAAGTTTAATGATTTCTGACAATGATTTTTCTGGTTTCTGTATGTATAGTATAATGTTGTCTGCATATAATTATATTTTATGTTCAGTATTGTTTGATTTTTAACCTTTAATATTTTTATTTTGTCTGATAGCTATTGCCAATGGTTCTATAAATAGTGCAAAAAGTAACGGCGATAGTGGGCACCCCTGTCTGGTGCCTCTTTGCAGTTTAAATGGTGATGATGTAATGTCATTGGTGATAACTGAAGCTGTTGGTGTACTGTATAACAACTTGATCCAGTGTATGAAATTATTACCAAAGCCATATTTTTCTAATGTAGTGTAGAGAAATTTCTAGTTTACCTTGTCGAATGCCTTTTCGGCGTCAAGTGAGATGATAGCCGTAGGCTATGTGTTTTTTGTTTAGCAGAATTATTATGGATAAGAGTTGGAGTGATTAATTCTAGACGATTTGCTAATGTTTTACTAATTATTTTCACATCTGTGAAAAGTTACGTTTTTCAGAGGATAGACGTAAGAAGTGAAGAAACTGGAGAGACTAGAAAGTGCAAAGAGTTTTTCCCCCCTAAAAAAATGTGTGATTAACCTTTCAAACATATGGGAGGGAAAATGGCCGGAGGCTTCGGTTTTGTCCCGTCTTTTAATCTGTGTTAATCAGCGAGTTCTTCAATCCACTGTGGCGGCGAGCAGACCGCACGTCAGAAGCAGAGGTGTGTGTGTTGATCTGAGCTCTCATTGGTCTGTCACCGCTCGTCAATGTCAAAATATTTGAGAAAACCAATCAAATCAGAGTAGGCAGGCTTTATGTTCATAGAAGCTGCTGAGGCTGAGCGCGAATCTTAGCAGCACGACTCGACGTCAAGCGAGAGATATGAAGCTAAACTACACATTTCATATCTGACAGCGGCTTCTGGAAGTCAGAAATGGTGAACAAATGACACAAATATTCAGGCAAATTAATAAACTTTTGTCTAATTTCTCCATTTTGATTTGATGTAATTTATAATTTAATTAACAAACAAGAAATATTAACAAATTAATATTAGTAATAAATGTGTGCATATTGTAAATGTAATAATTCCACGTGTAGCTCTCAGTAAATAAAAAAGCTCAGTTTTTTTCAGCCTGTATTGGACATAAAATTAGTAATGAATGTGGGCATATTGTGAATTAATTTAATAAATTGAGTTAGGCTACCTAGCTTTCCTGTTAGCCTTCGGTAAATTAACATGTCTACAAAAATGATTAATAAAACATATACATATCAGTTAAACATATGTTTACTTTCTTCACTGACAAAAATGGTGAAACTTTATCAGTCATATCTGCCCACTGACATGGTTTTCAAGCAATTGTTATAAAATTATTGGCGTTCAGAACAGCTTAAAATGCACATGCAGATCATAGAAATCAAAATTTTCTCAAGGGGTCATGCCCCCCAAACCCCCCTAACTTCACGTTTGGGATCTCATTGATTATAAACCTGCCTACATTGTATGATTAAGGGATGTACAATATGTTCAATATGGTCATGTAGAATGAGGCATTCATATTTGCTTTATAGGTATAAGTAATAATACACAGCCAATATCCTAATATGCATACTAATAAGCTACTAGTTAATAGTGAGAATTGGATCCTAAACTAAAGTCTTACCAATTTTTTTTTTCATATACTCACTGGGGGCTGATTCCCCCTAAAATGAAAATCCTAGAAACGCCCCTGTATTTAACTATTATATTATATTTTAACTATTATATTAGTTTGTGTGACCCGGGCTGGCAGAATGAGTTGTAATGCTAATTATGAGCTCCTGGCAAAACAAGTGGAAAATGTCAATTTTAGTCGACCCTGTGTTTTCTGAGAGGTCTACCTTCCTGAATCTTGGGGAAAGAACAATATCTGATGTGCAGCATTATATCTGAGCGTTACAGTGGGTTAGGGTCAGTGTTCACTAATGCCAACACGTAATGATTTAGAAGTTCTGCCAACGTAAGCGAGACCGCATGGACAGTGTATAAGATAAATCATATGTGTGGATGAGCAAGTAATCGTCCCATGTATCGAAATATTCTGACCAGTGTGTGGATGACTGAAAGATTTACATTAGTGTGTAAAAGTCCACTGGGCACAGTTACCACAGCGATAATTACCAGAAGGAAGAGTCGGGAGACCAGTTTTCACCTTACAAGACGGAAAATCAGATTTTACAACCATCACACAAATTACTTTGACGTTTGAAGACCGAACGAGGACCTTCTTTAAATACACTAGAATAATATAGCTCACTAGAAATAAAATGCCAATGCCTGTGTAAAGCTTTACAGAATTCCCCAACCAATGCTGAGTATTTGACATCATTTAGGGCCATCCTTAACATGTCAAGTCAAGTACCCTTCTTTTATATAGCGCTTTTGCAACACAGATGCTTCAAAGCAGCTTTACAGTGATGATAGGAAATTAATTTTGTTTTTGAAGAGAAATTGTAATTAATTTATGTTGTAAAAACTGATTAGTTTTTTAATTTGGTGCCATTTGAACAACATCATCCTCAATTAAAACAGAAAACCCCCGATGCGTTCCGGACCCCATCCGTACGGTAACAGCTTCTGGTGACTTCAGATACTCTTCTTTTGATTCATTTATGTTCTTTTGATAAATGTCAGGATCCGCTGACACTAACTAGAGTGCGATATACCCTAGTGCTTTTGTGTGTGCGTTGCATGATCGTGCAGGCCCAATATTGAAGATGGACGATTTCTGCACACGACACCAGACCTGAAGACGCCTTTCTAGGGCCATCATTGTGATCTAAAACTAAAATACATTTACATTTATATTTATGCATTTGGCAGACGCTTTTATCCAAAGCGACTTACAGTGCCCTTATTACAGGGACAATCCCCCTGGAGCAACATGGAGTAAAGTGCCTTGCTCAAGGACACACTGGTGGTGACCGCTGGGATCGAACCAGCAACCTTCTGCATATCAGTTCCATGGTTTAACCCACCGGACCACCATCTCACATTTCTAAATCTAGTCATGGGGCGCCAACTAGTCTACCAAGTTTAGTGATATGTTCTGCTATCTATCCTTGTGTGGAAATTTACGGTGACTGTGCATTTTCTCTGCCTATCAGAATCATTCAACATGGCAATAATGACGTGGTTAGACCTTAAAAACAGTACAACTGTTCAGAAATTGTATGTACGTGAGGCGGAGACGGGGAGACTGGCAGAGGGAGCGCGGCCTACGAACTCCTTGTGAGCTGGCTTCTGCTGATGAAACTGCAAACTATTCTTCAGTAAATTTTTCTTGAATTAATCTAACTCCTGACTGTGAGTCTTCATTTTTCACTACTGGTCCTGGGTCCTAAGCTGTTGCCCCAACAAAACTATACCATCATCTTCCCCTCGCAAACCCCTAAAAAGGGGATTCCGTGAAAACGGTGACAGCATGTGTGCAAGCATTACGTGTTCAGCCAATAGGGCAAGCGTGTTTAGATATGTGTGTGTGCATATGTGTTTTTTATCTGTACAGAGGGAAGGGAAGGGAAGGGAACAGGAAGAGTTGAGTCACACGGTCTCTCTGACTCTTCAGGGATGAGTTGGTCGTGTCTAGTGCAGGTCCAGCATCTGATCTGGATCCGGCCCGGATCCGGCTGACTGCAGTAAACCTCGGGATAAACAGAGAGACTAGCATTAGCGTAGATGCCATTCTTCTGATGATGTCACGAGTACATCAGGTGTTATGGGAAGTGTTCCCGGTTCCGGCTGACCTAGTTAATGCAGCCTAACAATCATTTCATTGAGAAAGTGTTTTATGTGTATGCCACAGTAAAGAGATGTGTGTTTAGTCTAGATTTAAACTGACAGAGTGTGTCTGCTTCCTGAACAATGCTAGGAAGAGTTCCAGAGTTTAGGAGCTAAATAGGAAAAGGATCGAGCGCCTGCAGTTGATTTGGATATTCTCGGTATGATCAACTGGCCAGAGTTTAGAGAGCGCAGTAGACGTGATGGAGTATAATGTGTTAAGAGCTCGCTCAAGTACTGGAGATAAACCATTTAGTGCTTTGTGAGTAATGAGCAAGATTTTAAAATGTATGCAATGTTTAATAGGCAGCCAGTGCAGTGTTGACAGAAGCGGCTAATATGGTCACACTTCCTGGTTCTAGTAAGAACTGGAGCTGCTGCGTTTTGGACCAGCTGGAGTTTGTTTATTAGGCGAGCAGGGCAACCACCCAGTAGAGCATTACAATAATCTACAGCTCATGAACGCATCAACTCACTGTTCAGCATTTGGCATTGAGAGCATGAGCCGTAATTTAGATATATTTTTAAGATGGTAGAATGCAATTCTCATTGTTTGTTGTTTCTGATTGTGCACACCTGTGCGGTTGATTATCATTCCATGTGTATTTAAGCACTCCGTTTTCCTCAGTTCAAGGTTCTGCGTTGTTAATGTTAATGCGTATTTAACCATCTGGGGTCGATTAACGTGCTGACAGCTTCACAGTGTTAAACAGGAAAATAATGCAACAGATGATAATCAACCGCACAGGTGTGCACAATTAGAAACAACAAACAATGAGAACTCAGACAAATGGTCACAGGGACAACAAAGCAGAATATGACAATGAAACTAAACTAGAACAGGTTGTGGTATGCCTCTCCTTCACTGACCTTCACTGACATTCACACAGGTCTCCTTGTTGATGATTCCAAGATGGCGGCACTTATGATGTCCCTGAAGCAGCCGAGCTGGATCTGCTGTACATGTTTATGGTTGGCATCCCTAGCTGTGGTGAATGCACAGGTAAGTGCACTCCCTCAGACAAAATGTGGACGTTTAAACAGATGTATTTCATGAGATTAAGGATAAAAAAATCTTTGTATATGATTTGATGAACCATTCTTCTAAAAATAGGTTTTAAATGAAGACACCAAAGGAAACACAAAATATTCAGGTAAGACTGAAATGTTACAAAATGTGAATGTGCTATAAACAATATCACATTTAAAATCATTATAAGGACAAATTGTCTCAGCTTACGTATGTAACCCGGTTCCCTAAGAGGGGAGCGAGAGGCTGCGTCATGGTATTGATGCTATGGGAATGCCTGCTGCAGAACCGGTGTCTGAAGCATGTGTGCCAAAAAACACATAAATTCTGACCTGAATTCAATTATTTGGAGGGGTGTCCCAACACTTTTGGCAATATAGTGTATATATGTTCTAGCACTGCCCAAATCAAACCCGACTGTGTGGGGTTTTTTAATCCGTTTGCTGTCTTGTACACATATCGAAGTATGACTGAAACAACGTGATCTGAGCTGTTTTCTTGGTTGTGTTTGTAAAGAAATGCGCACTAAGCTGCTGTGGCGCCGTACAAACACATCCGGTGTGAATACTCTCACGCGTCTGCAGCTGCAATGACAGTGTAGTTACGCTGATGTTAAGCTGTGTGAAACGACCGTGAAAGATAACAGCTCATAGATTCCAATCTCTTAACTGAGGATGTTGACACAGTTTTAAATTCCTGCACAAGAAAATTGTATGACCAGCTATCCGATTGTACTTCAGTCAATCGGATAGCTTCTTCCCTTCACTGCATGAATCGCCATAGCAAGAGAAGGTCTTCCTTCAGACAATTAGAATCTGGGTATTCTGTGACATACATGTCCATTTATGGTCTCTGTGACATGTCACACTATGTCACCAGACCCCAATCACTTCATGGCCACAGGTGTATAAATCAAGCACTAGGCATGCAGACGCTTCTACAAACATTTGTGAAAAAATGGGTCTCTCTCAGGAGCTTGGCATCCAGCAACTGTGGAGCTGGAATAGTGAGGGTGATACATAGGGGACAATGGGTTGACTCCTTGTAGGCGAACATGTCCACTTCCGCTTGACCGTGCCTCTGCCATATGGACTCCAACACCTGTGGGTGGAGTTGTCATTCCCCGGGCCCTCGTCTTGACAGGGTATCTGCTCCCATATTTGCATGCCCCAGAATGTAAATTGCCCTCTGGGAGAGCAGTTTGGTTTCTGCCCAGAGCAGGAGTAGGGCCTGAATAGGGGGTTCAAACACAGTCCGCTCCGGTGATTGATGTAAGAGACTCTATTGTAAGTTGCTTTGGATAAGAGCATGTGTTGAATTTGTAAATGTAAATCTAGCATTTTATATGATTTTATATATTCTGACTGGAAGGTTGAAAGTTTGATTCTGTAATTGTCTATTCTCTTTGCATCTTTATTTTATAATGGATTTCTTCAGCTCTCCGTGTTTTCACTGTTATACTGTAGGGGGCGCTATTACATATCTTCTGACGAGTACAGAATCTCCTGATTAAAACACAGGTGAAGAAGAAGCAGACAAGCGATATCAAGTCAAGTCAACTTTATTTATATAGCGCTTTTTACAATGCAGATTGTTTCAAAGCAGCTTCACAGTGTTAAACAGCCATACAGCCGCTCCGGGGGAAAATGTGATGTCATCAGCTCAGTTCAATTATCATACAGTGACAATGTGGGCATTAGATTGCTTTGGATCAGTAATTTAGTTTATATGGTTAATTTAGTTTACTAATTAGTTTTATTTGGATATTTAGTTGAAAAAATTTAAGTTGATATCATATGTAATCACATGTATTATGTAAAATAATGCGAACATCAACATTAAACATCATATAAATCAAAACGGCCTAGTGTTACTGAGTGAAATATCACCCCAGGACGAGCTAAAGGACTGTGAAACTCTGGTGATGGACTCCATCTACTCCATCTGTGTTTTGATTGTTCATTGTTCTGAATCCCATCTGGATGTAGTCTTTGACAAAAACATGTTTTCTCTGCTTTTTACTCAAAATGTTGATTTTCTTTTTATTAAACTTACCCGTTGTTGTGAATTTCCTTTTCCTCGTTTGAAGAAGAGACCAGGAGACATTGGGATATCTTTAAAGCAGACGTTACTTGTTTATTGAGAACCGTGCTGTTCTTCGGCTGAGGTTCCAATACAATGCAAATGTTGTATAGGAAATAGGGACACACCCCAAACGTTCCTGCCATATCAGTCCTGATTCAATCAGCATAACAGTGTCATTCAAATGCATAGATGCTAATCCAATCACTCAGGGCTCCAAGAGCCATTAAAGACAAATGGTGCTCATTTTACTTACAATGAAGAGAAAACAGGAACTGGCCTGGAAGATTTGCATAGCAGACTAATTAATCTGATCTTAAATGCTAAATACAATGTACTTTCTTAAATTTGTAATCTTACACCGTATTAAAGTGTTAAAAAAAAGGAATACATGAAACTAGAATAAAACCTTTTATAAGCATTGGGTCTGTTCTTTCTTTTGATAAATTGCATGTTCAAATAATCATACAACAAAATATTCTGGGGGTCAGAATCCTTTGTGTAAATTGTAAAAAATGCTGGTGGTGGCTGGCAACTTTAAAGGGTCATGAAACCCCCCTGCTGCAGCAGTGTTTTTCAGAAATGTTTTCAGAAATGAAGATGGACAGACTTTTCCCCTTTTAATTAGTTAAGTGTGTAAGCACGGAACAAAATTTGCCTCAGAATATTTAAAAATAAAAACCATCAAATAAATTTAGAAATGCAATGTAATGGGGCTTCCGGTAATGGCAGCGGACTGATCAGTCGCGTTTTTAACTCTCCCGTTCCACGTTCCTGCTGTTCTTTATTTACCGTCTCCCATCTTTCTCAAAAGTCATTATTTAGTTGCTTTATTGTTTCTTTATCATGCCCAAGCCGTCAAAACAGAACAAGCCGGACCATTCCCGAGGTTTTACGGAAGAATGTACTGATTCGAGCGATGCTAGTGCTAGCAGTAGCCATGCGGTTAGCAATGAGAGCTCGTTACCTGATTTATCACATGGGGCTTTGCTGAAACACATTGCCGAAGTTGTTGCAAAAAGGTCGGAACACGCAAAAGATGCTGAATGACTCTTTTGTTAAGCTGGAGTCGGGGCTGGACGTGAAAGTTGATTGCATCATCAAACGCATCGATGAGGTTGCTGCAGCCACCGACTCCCTTGAGACGCGCCAGGCTGAAACAGAAACTCGTATCTCCGTCCTGGAAGATGACATTGCTCCACTTAAAGGGAAATTGGCCGCACTCGAGAAGCTTAACTCGGCACTTACGGAGAAGGTTACGGATCTAGAGGGGCATTCCAGACGGGACAACATCAGAATCCTTAACCTCAAGAAGTCCGTCGAGGGAAGTGACCCCATACTTTTCTTTGAAACTTTAATTCCAAAGCTGCTTGAGCTGTCAGTCCCGAATATCGCAATTGACCGCGCACACCGAGGGCTCGGTACTCCTTCGGATGGTCGGCCTCGACCTGTTATTATCAAGATTCATCGCTCTAGAGACGTCGCTACAATTCTGACCGCTGCTAGACGCAAAGGCCAGCTTCAATACGAGGACAACCTCTCCGTATCGCTCCTGACATATCGCCCACAGTTCGTGCCGCGAGGAGAGCCTTCAATTCGATCTGCGCTGAGCTTATTAAGAAAGGCATCCGCTTCCAAATGAACTTCCCAGCCGTGTTGGTCTTCAAAGCAAACGGCACGCAGAAAACCTTCAGAGACCCGAAAGACGTCAAAGCCTTTATGGACGGTAATTTGTGAACTATTTTGGCTTTTCGTTTTACCGGTAATATGATCCATGCAACGGTTATGTTTATTCAATGATGGGTGTATGCCGAAAGGAATGGGAGAGTTTTCACATGTGTAAACCGTTATTATCGTGAAGTTTTTGATTTAAGCTGGGATATTGAACAGGTGCATATCTTTTTCTGTACTTTTAATGATTAATAGATCCTAGTTTTATGTTTGTTTCACAGGAGTTCTAGTCATGGTTGTGGTCAATCTTCTCCTTGTTCGGTTTTTGTTTTTGTTTTTTTCTAATGTTAGGTTTTCAAAGCCTGAACCAGAGAAGTTCCTATTTCCTCCCCATCTTTTTCCCCTATGGAAAGTTTGTTTTTCTTGTTTACTGCATAGTTTACCTTGCTATTACTTTTTAAATGGTTGATGGTGCCAAGTTGAATATTCTCAGCCTCAATGCAAGGGGCCTGAATAACCCAGTGAAACGAGTTGCTGTTTTGGACTTTTTGCGGAAACAAAGAATTAATATAGCCTTCCTACAAGAGACTCATCTGTTAAAAAGGGATACAAATCGAATGTCTAATCGCTTTTTCCGGGTTGTTGCTTGCTCGTCAGCTTTAAACAAATCGAAAGGGGTGGCAATCATATGTCAGCGTAATTTTTTGGCTTTTTCTGACCATAATGCAGTGATTGCGTCTGTGTTGTTAAATTCAAATCCAGCTCGGGCCCCTAGATGGCGTTTTAACACCTCGCTACTCCGAGACGAAGCATTTAAAACCAAGTTTTCAAGTCAACTATCAGATTTTGTAAATATAAATAAAGGCTCTGTGGATGACCCAAGGACAGTCTGGGATGCTGTTAAAGGTTTTATCAGAAATTTTACTGTATGTTATGCCTCCAACATAAGGAAAGCTCGTTCATCCAGATTACACAATTTAGAGTCTAAATTATCAGCATTAGATAGCCTATTACAACAAAGTTATGATGAGGAGGTTAGGCTTCAATTTGACCTTGTGAAAAAAGAGATAAATGCTGTTATGAAACAGCGGGCCGAATTTTTTATTCATAGGACGCGACAGTTGTACTATTTTAATGGGGCTAGACCCAGCCGTTTATTAGCCCTTAGATTGCGTTTCCAATGAACATTTTGCAGATATTGGCACAATTAAGACAAAAAATTGTGATATTCTTAGTGAACCCTCACAAGTTAATGTTACTTTCCGTAGCTTTTATGCGGATTTATATAGCTCTGAGATATCACATAATCAGGATACTTGTGACAATTTTCTAAACAAAACACTACTTCCTAAACTGTCTGAGGAAGACTCTCTAGAATTAAATACCCCCATTACTTTAGCTGAGCTTAAGGAGGCTGCTTTTGATATGTGTAGCGGTAAATCCCCTGGGTTGGATGGAATTCCACCAGAATTTTATACCACGTTCTGGGACAGTCTGGGCCCCCTACTCTTTGATATGATTCAAGCCGCTATTGAGAGAGGGTCCTTTTCCAGAGATGTGAATATTGCAGTTATTACACTTTTGCTCAAAAAAGACAAGGACCCCAATGATTGTTCAAAATATAGGCCTCTGTCACTTCTAAATGCTGACTTGAAAATTTATGCTAAATTGCTCGCAGTTGTTCTTCACTGTTCAACATAGCCAGAGGTTCCCGACAGGGATGCCCTCTAAGCCCGCTTCTTTTTGCACTTTCGCTAGAGCCACTGGCCCAGATAATACGCATAGATAAAGGTATCACCCCAATCACAATGTGTGGGACCAACCATCATATTTCTTTGTATGCAGATGACATCCTTCTTTTTTTTAGGCAATCCACTGCAGTCCATTCCTAACATTTGAACTATTTTTGACAGTTTTGGCGAGATTTCCGGATATAGAATAAATTGGACCAAGTAGGCACTTCTTCCACTAAATGACGCAATGAGAAACTTAGCACTACCCTCAGGTATACCAGTGGTCAAACAACTTAAGTATTTGGGCATTATGATTGGTGCTTCTTTGCAGTATATAATTAAGACCAACTATGAGGGCATCCTGTCTAAAATTTCTTGTAACTTGGATAATTGGTCATCACTTCTAAACTCCCTTAGATCGCGCATCTCGATTATCAAAATGAATGTACTCCCTCAAATTAACTTTGGGAGTTCTATGCTGCCCTTGCCTTCCCCTTCTCGTATTTGGGATAGGCTACAGAGCATAATTACCAAATTTGTATGGAATGGCAAACGCCCACATCTGAAACTTTCCACGATGCAACGAGATAGATTCGCGGGTGGACTTGCACTTCCGAATTTTAAGTTATATCACTGGGCTTTTACACTACATCCCCTGCTTAGCTGGTATAATGACAAAATGGATGTTTCATGGCGTTCCTTGGAGGGAAATCTAGTTCTTCCTCTGAAGTTAGATGAAGTTTTATTTGCCAATATTCCTTTAAAAAAGTGTACGCTCCGTTTCGGTCCTTTAGTGTCACATGCTCTGTCGGTCAGGAGAGCAGCAGAAAAAGCTTGTAATATCCGTTCTAATTGGAATCCCTACTCTCCTATCTTTAATAATGATGGTTTGCTAATTGGTAAGCGCCCAATAAAGATTGGCCAGTGTCAACAGTGGTTCGACAAAGGAATTCACTCCTTGGGTGATTTAATAGGTGATAAAGGCCTTCACTCCTTTGAAGAACTTTCCATTCAATTTAACCTTCAGAGCTCTACCTTTTTTTTTTTACTTACAGTTGAGGGCAGCCATGAAGGCTTATGGGGTTCCTTGGTTGGCTCCTCTTGAAGATCACCCTTTACTTAAAGTGTTACGTGAGACACGGGGAACGAGAGGGTTGGTTTCTAAATTATATAATTTTTTTATGGAAAAAATGCAGCCTCCTCTGACAATAGACTCTTCATGGCGGGCAGATATTCCTGACCTTTCCCCCAGTTTTAATTGGGACAGTGTTTGGGTGATGGTAATGCATGCCTCAAGGAATCCGGATCATCAACAAATCCATTTTTTTATTCATAGGACTTATATGACTCCACGAAAACTCTATAGTATGAAGCTTAAACCTGACCCTAATTGCACGCTGTGCCATACAGGGGAAATTGGTACTTTTTTTCACATGATTTGGGAATGCCCTGGGGTTGCTTACTTTTGGAATATGGTTAAAGAAAGTTTGTCCACTTTATTGAATGTTTCAGCCCCTTTGTCCCCATCTGTTTTTATTTTAGATGATCTTTCTGATATCCAACTTAACAAAACTCAGAAACGAGTGTTTTTAGCTTGTTTTAACAGCCGCTAAGAAAATAGTAGCAACGAGATGGAAACCTCCACATTCTCTTAAAAAGCAGTATTGGGTTCTCACATTTATAGTGTAAAACCCCTCTGGTTTTATGGTCTTTTTATTTTATTTTTTTTATTGTTCTTGTTCATCTGGTTAATTTCCTTTTTCCATTTTATTAATCATATATTCCAACTGTCGTAGATTTCTTTCAGCTCTATTCTACGTTTTTTTTTTAATGGATATTTTCTAACAATTCTAATAATCTGTAGTACTTATATATATTCAGAAGTATATTCTGTATGTTTGTTTATTATTTATTCATTATATATCATTTTTCTGTATCTTTGTTATCCCACTGATATGTATATATATATATATATATTATTTTAATTAATTAATTTATTTATTTTAATTAATTAATTTATTTATTTTAATTAATTAATTAATTTATTTTTATTATTATTATTTAAAAAATTTTTTTTTTTTTTTTTTTTTTAATTATTAATTTACTCATTTTTATCTATTATTATTTGTATCTTTTTTCATACTGGGATAATTGCTGATTGTTTGTCTTCGATATGTCATGTTTAAACGAAATTAAAACAATAAAAATTTGATAACAAAAAGAAATGCAATGTAATAACAGTAAAATAATAATAAATATACTTCATATCCTTGAAATTATTTAAACAAAAAACATTCACAACAGAGATGTTCTGTAAAGAAAAACTATTGTGCTAAAAATATAGACTGGATTACTAATATTATAATACTACAGTATAATACTACTATATATAACATTAAGTGAAGATCTTGGGTGTGACCCCAGACTAGTGGGTTACACACCCAAGATTTTATATATTTTTGCATGTATGTAATTGTTACCCACATTACTAGATTGTTTTTGCAGTGAGGGAGAACAACCCTGCATTACAATATGCATACTAACCATCATAAATAGTATGTAAGATTAGTAATCCAGTCTATATTATATAGACACAATAGTTTAGCACAATAGTTTTTTTACAGAACATCTCTGTATTCTCATAATTCTCATAATTATTCACTATCACCAGATGTAATTGTGTTCATATATGTCATAAATATATATAAATATGAACTTTTATTTGTTATTTACTGCAGCCTTAACATCAAAGCCCATTGAAGTGGCAGCTCTAGGAAGATCTCTGTCTCCTGGTATGCTGTATGACCTCCGCACGGATTCCTTCATTCCAGGTGCTTTACCAACCTAAAATAAATAAATAAAAGTTTATTTTCCCCTCTTCAACAAATATTGCATCACTAGTGCTTGTGTAACAACACGATAAAACCTGCATGATTCTTCAACAGTGCATTGCGTCCTCATTCGTGACTGTTAAAGCCATTTCTCATTTCAGGAGTTACTCTGTGGGATAAGAAGTCACTGAGTGAAGATTTGGACACCCGTCCACAGCCCATGACAGATTTGAAGTTCAGCAGCTCTGACTCTCTCTCTAGTAAGGCCAGTCTCCTGGATGTAAGTGCTTCCCTGAAGGCCAGCTTCTTAGGAGGGCTGGTGGAGGTGGGAGGATCTGCCAAGTTTCTGCGTGACACCAAATCCTCAAACCAACAGTCCAGAGTAACAATGTCTTACAGTGAAACTTCCAGATACGAACAGCTCACTATGACTCATCTGGGCCACATCACCTACCCTCAGGTGTTTGACCAGAAAACTGCAACTCATGTGGTCACGGCTGTACTGTACGGAGCTCAGGCCTTCATGGTGTTTGATCGGACAGTTTCAGAAGAGGAAAAAAAGCAGAAGATTGAGGGAGAACTGAATATCATGGTCAAGAGCATCCCTGGATTTTCTATTGAGGGAAAAGGAGCTATTAATATGACAGATGGTGATAAGCAAAAGGCTGAGAGCATTGCTTGCACATTTTATGGTGACGTCCGTCTTGAGCAGAGCCCCACCACTTACATGGAGGCCGTAGAGGTGTACAAGAAGCTCCCCGCTATCCTGAAGGAGAATCCACAGAATGCAGTTCCAATAAGAGTCTGGCTCTATCCTCTTTCTCTACTGGATTCAAAAGCAGCTCAGCTGGAGAGAGAAATCAACACACGTCTGGTTTCCAACACTGAAGATATAATGGAGGAGCTGGGAGAAGTAGAGAGGACATACAACGACCTCTCCAGAAAAACACTGGTGAATGCTTTCAGTGATATCAAAGAGAGGCTGCATTCATTTCAGAGATCATTTAGCATTTACAAGACAATGCTCCTGAAAGCAGTGGCCAGGGTCTTGCCTGCTATACGAGGAGGAGAGATGGAGGAGAAGTCACTGGAAGACGTCCTGAAGATCCACTACAGCTCCCCTTTTACAGCTGACAGGCTTAACCAGTGGATAGATGGTGCACAGACTGAACTTAACCTCTTGAATTCTCACACGAAGATGCTGGAGGGAATCAAACCTGAAGACTCAGATCATCTCAGCATCATCCTCTTTAATCTTAATATTGATGTTGTGGTGTGCTTGACCTTCACATCTCTGAAGTATGAAGACCCGTATCTTTCAACCCTGAAGGAGTTTCTGGAATCTGACAAGTTTAAAGAGCTAGATGGGGAACAAAGCATGGTTTCTGTGGCATCTGTCAGAAAGTGGTTCAACGATCCTGCTGTCATCGCAAAGATGAGAGAGAACTTATCTCTTTTCAGAAGTTTTTCAGAGGCTAATAAAGATGAAAAGAGATACAGATTCATTATGTCTGCCACCCCCGATCCATCCAGTCCAGGCTCCTCCATCCGTCTGTATGAAAAAGGGCAGCTGACAGACACTCAGTTCCAGCCCGTGTCGAAGCCTCCCCCTCCAGAAGTGAAGGAGGTCCTGGAGCGCAGTGTGTCCCTGAAACTGCAGAAGTCCCCGAGTGGAAAAACTGTGCGGTACAGAGTGGAGTACCGGCAGCTGAATGAGGAACAGTGGCATGTCATAAACACACCTGATGAAGACTTTACTCTGACTGGGTTGAAGTTCAGAAAGCAGTACATGATCCGCTACAGGATAGTGGGTAAAGTGGGAGTGAGTGAAGCCAGTGACACTGTCGGCCCCATACCCTCTTCAGGTGAGTGCCATATGCACATTTCTTTGCATTAATCTTTATCTTTAAAAAAATAATAATCATTTGCTTCATTCACTCAATGTTTGCATTGACAACAATATTTCCTAACAGGTGTGGATATTAATAATTATAGGGTACAATATTAATGTAACAGGTTGTAAAGCGTTTCCCAGTTGACTGTATATGTGAACGTATTATTTGTCTCGTTCATGTTGTCACAAAATGTGTTTGATGTCAGATGTAGGCTGCTGTACTACTGTAGAGATCATGGGCAGATGGAACAAACACTTCTCTGTATGAAAACCAAAAGGACAGTTAAAAATATAGCTAACATAAAAATAAATGGCTCATAATTAAAACAAAACAAACAAACAAATAATCAACTTAGAACACAAAAACTGTTAAGCTCACTATCATGGCATTTCTGCAGAAAGACCTCAGTCATCGCTGAAAACGACATGATTGATTAATATAAATAATATCTTTAACAAATGCAAAACTCATCATTTATATTCTTTAATAATAATAATTATTAATTATTCATAATAAATGCAAAGCATACAGAAGTTCATTGTGAATCTATAAAATAATGTATGATAAGTTCAAGCTTCAATGATAAAAGAGAAAGCCGTGAGCAGATTCAGTATTTTTAAATATACTGTATGAATGAGTTCAGCACATCATGACAGTAATATTACAGACAGCACAACTCTCTCACCATGTAGAGGACGGAGTGCAGTTCTAGCAGGTCCAGTTGTCTCCAGCAGGGGGTGTGTGTGTGCTCGGGGTGTTGGGCAATGCCCCTGTGTCAGCAGATGCTCTGTCCTGTTGGATAGTCGGGTCATGCTTGTGCAATCCTGTAAACATAAGAGCAGTTCTCAGTCAAACCGACTCATTCCTCTCTTCACATGGTTTTTGTATAGGGGAGCGCGGGCACGACCTGACGCGGGTTAGTTGTAACACGCATGGTTTAACCCTTTCCACACATGCCAGGATGACCAACCTTAGTGTATTTACTAGTTGCCACATCAACATTATTTAGAGAGAAAAGAAACGCGCCAAAATGTAAAAATCTTTGGAAGATTTCACTGAACATGTATTTAACCATAGCAAAAGTACATTTCTTCAGTTTATTTTTCATCTCTGTTTTTTGTGTTTGTTTAAAATAAGACAAATCTGATATGACATTAATCTTATATCTGTTATATTATATCTGAACATTTGAGAAAGTTCTTTAATGCTGATCTAACAGCAGAAGACACGAGCCGTGGGTTAAAGCCCAGTTGTGCAGGGGGGGCATGTGGTCTGACTGAGCCCTATTAGAACTACACTATTATATTCTATACCTTTATGAAGAAACCATGAGAAAAGGGTGAAGAATGACTGAGAGTCAGTGTTATTGGTGTGTAGTAACTCTGTACTGTACAGCTCTGTTCACTTTTACACTTATTTCCAGAAAAATGTTTCCACAGCTTTTTACTTACACTATAAAAGAAAAAGAAACGGAAGAACCAAGAACATATTGAACAAGTGTTTTATGAAAGGGTGAACAAAAACCAGTAAATAAATAAAGATAACAAACTTAGATAACCAAATCGTCAGGAGAGGGCAAGGCCAAAATAACAAACACAACTAACCCTTCCTAAAGAGCTTTAAACAAAATAAATTCTCTAATAAAAGAAACCAAAAGTAATAACAGTTATCATACCTAAAAATAATAAACAGGAGGAAAGATTTAGGAGTGGGTAAACCCAAATAAATGTCTAATGGCCCGTCGTTGTGCTCACAGCACAGATTCACGATATACAAACCGCAGTTAAAGCCCGGATGAGTCTGGGACAGCAGAAGAGGGACTCGTCCCGAGCTCCGCCTCACTGCTGCTTTATATCCGTCACACTGAAGCCACGCTCCCGCTAGTCAAGATCTGCTGCGGATGGTTAGCAGCGCCACATGTCCGAGGGTGCGTCTCAATCAGCTCTAGCTCAGGGCACTGATCAGGACAGAAGTCAATGGGCTGATCACTGATCAGTGCCCTGGCTACTGAGCTAGAGCTGATTGAGACGCACCCAGAGAGAGAGAGAGAGAGAAAGAGGGAGGGGAGAAAAACATCATTACAATATTCAATAGCAATTACATCACGGGACGCAACAGTACAGAGTTACTACACACAGTACAGAGTTACTACACACAGTACAGAGTTACTACACACAGTACAGAGTTACTACACATAGTACAGAGTTACTACACACAGTACAGAGTTATACACACAGTACAGAGTTACACACACAGTACAGAGTTATACACACAGTACAGAGTTACTACACACAGTACAGAGTTACTACACACAGTACAGAGTTACTACACACAGTACAGAGTTACTACACATAGTACAGAGTTACTACACACAGTACAGAGTTATACACACAGTACAGAGTTACTACACACAGTACAGAGTTACTACACACAGTGCAGAGTTACTACACACAGTGCAGAGTTACTACACACAGTACAGAGTTACTACACACAGTACAGAGTTACACACACAGTACAGAGTTACTACACACAGTACAGAGTTACTACACACAGTACAGAGTTACTACACACAGTACAGTGTTATACACACAGTACAGAGTTACTACACACAGTACAGAGTTACTACACACAGTGCAGAGTTACTACACACAGTACAGAGTTACTACACACAGTGCAGAGTTACTACACACAGTACAGAGTTACTACACACAGTGCAGAGTTACTACACACAGTACAGAGTTACTACACACAGTACAGAGTTACACACACAGTACAGAGTTACTACACACAGTACAGAGTTACTACACACAGTACAGAGTTACTACACACAGTACAGCGTTATACACACAGTGCAGAGTTACACACACAGTACAGAGTTACTACACACAGTACAGAGTTACTACACACAGTACAGAGTTACTACACACAGTACAGAGTTACACACACAGTACAGAGTTACTACACACAGTACAGAGTTACTACACACAGTACAGCGTTATACACACAGTACAGAGTTACTACACACAGTGCAGAGTTACACACACAGTACAGAGTTACTACACACAGTACAGAGTTACTACACACAGTACAGAGTTACTACACACAGTACAGAGATACACACACAGTACAGAGTTACTACACACAGTACAGAGTTACTACACACAGTACAGCGTTATACACACAGTACAGAGTTACTACACACAGTACAGAGTTACTACACACAGTACAGAGTTATGCACACAGTACAGAGTTACTACACACAGTACAGAGTTACACACACAGTACAGAGTTACTACACACAGTACAGAGTTACTACACACAGTACAGAGTTACTACACACAGTACAGCGTTATACACACAGTACAGAGTTACTACACACAGTACAGAGTTACTACACACAGTACAAAGTTATACACACAGTACAGAGTTACTACACACAGTACAGAGTTACTACACACAGTACAGAGTTATACACACAGTACAGAGTTACTACACACAGTACAGAGTTATACACACAGTACAGAGTTACTACACACAGTACAGAGTTACTACACACAGTACAGCGTTATACACACAGTACAGAGTTACTACACACAGTACAGAGTTACTACACACAGTACAGAGTTATACACACAGTACAGAGTTACTACACACAGTACAGAGTTACTACACACAGTACAGCGTTATACACACAGTACAGAGTTACTACACACAGTACAGAGTTACTACACACAGTACAGAGTTACTACACACAGTACAGCGTTATACACACAGTACAGAGTTACTACACACAGTACAGCGTTACTACACACAGTACAGAGTTACTACACACAGTACAGCGTTATACACACAGTACAGAGTTATACACACAGTAGAGTTACTACACACAGTACAGAGTAACTACACACAGTACAGAGTAACTACACACAGTACAGAGTTACTACTGTTGAAGAATTCTCTTTCTATAAAAATTTCTTCACAAAGGATCATTGATTTCAGAAGAGGCTTTATTCATACCAACCACCACAACAAAGCCTGAGTCGGCCACCGGCCCTCCTTTGCCACTGTATTTTCTGTCATATATATACCATAGTTGTCCTCCTTTTATGGTATCACTCTTCAACCACCTGGCTCACATATCACCACATTCTAAGTTCTTATTCTGTAGGACACAAATCTTCTGCTGTCATCTAAAGGACATTCTCAAAGTCAGCTCTGAACACACTCAGCACACATTTGGACACACTTGAAATGTCAGCACACATTTGAACATAATAGTGTCTTTTCATTAGCCTTAAACTGCTAATTTTTAAATAATAAAATCTTCTACATTCCCCCCTCTGGGGCTTGTCTAAGCCCCACCTTCATTAACCTTTTCCCAGATGTGTAGTTTCAGAATCCAGTTTTTTCAGTTATTCTACCTAATGACTTAAAATAAGTCACTCAGTTTCACTACCAATGACTAGATTATGCAACCACACTCCGGAGGAATATTAGAACCAAACATCTCCTTCCAGATTTTGCTTTGTTCTCTTTTTCAGGAATTGAGTAAAAGATTATAATTTCCCTAATTCCTATGTCTAATCATCAATACATTGTTATTAGCATGAGTGTGCAATTTGTTCAGCCTTGCCTGTGGTTGTCACAGTTATGTAGAACAATCAAACATCAAACCATGCATTATACTATTAAAAGTTATTTTTATATCATCGTCATCTTCTTCAACCCAGATACTTTGCGCATCGTAGAGGGTCACCTTTGGGGGGGGGGGTTAGGCTAGCACATACACCCAAGGTCTGGCTCATCATTCATCTTCTTCGTCCTCATTGGAGGTACTTGAATCAACTTCCAATACTTTCAAAATCCAGTTTGATTTATCAAGCCAGTCCTTATTATCCCTTTAGGTTTTCATTGTCCTGAATGCCCTCAGATACACCTGGTCACCTGGGACAACTGGACAAGATGTTTCTGTCTCCTCACTGGGCTGCTTTCTTTTTTTTATATAGCTTTACATATTGCAGATAGTTTCCTCATATAAGATCTTAATTCCATTTGCAATTGTTCTAACGGCGGTCCTTTGTAGGGAGTTCTGCAATATGGTTCAGGCATGGGTCGACCCGTAAGCATTTCATGCGGTTAGTTTGCATGCGACAACTCATTAGTGCAAGAGGTAGCGCATCAAGTTTAATTTAATTTAGTTTAATTTAATTTACTCAGTTTAATTTAGTACTTTCACATATTTTGCTAATTTTGGCCTTGAGTACTAAATTAGTTCTTTCAACAATACCCTCAGCTCTGAACACACTCAGCACACATTTGAACATAATAGTGTCTTTTCATTAGCCTTAAACTGCTAATTTTTAAATAATAAAATTATACACACAGTACAGAGTTACTACACACAGTACAGAGTTACACACACAGTACAGAGTTACTACACACAGTACAGAGTTACACACACAGTACAGAGTTACACACACAGTACAGAGTTACTACACACAGTACAGAGTTACACACACAGTACAGAGTTACTACACACAGTACAGAGTTACACACACAGTACAGAGTTACTACACACAGTACAGAGTTACTACACACAGTACAGAGTTACTACACACAGTACAGAGTTACACACACAGTACAGAGTTACTACACACAGTACAGAGTTACTACACACAGTACAGAGTTACACACACAGTACAGAGTTACTACACAGAGTACAGAGTTACTACACACAGTACAGAGTTACACACACAGTACAGAGTTACACACACAGTACAGAGTTACTACACACAGTACAGAGTTACTACACACAGTACAGAGTTACACACACAGTACAGAGTTACTACACAGAGTACAGAGTTACTACACACAGTACAGAGTTACACACACAGTACAGAGTTACTACACACAGTGCAGAGTTACTACACACAGTACAGAGTTACACACACAGTACAGAGTTACTACACACAGTACAGAGTTACTACACACAGTACAGAGTTACTACACACAGTACAGAGTTATACACACAGTAGAGTTACTACACACAGTACAGAGTTACTACACACAGTACAGAGTTACTACACACAGTACAGAGTTATACACACAGTAGAGTTACTACACACAGTACAGAGTTACACACACAGTACAGAGTTACTACACACAGTACAGAGTTACTACACACAGTACAGAGTTACTACACACAGTACAGAGTTACACACACAGTACAGAGTTACCACACACAGTACAGAGTTACACACACAGTACAGAGTTACTACACACAGTACAGAGTTACTACACACAGTGCAGAGTTACTACACACAGCACAGAGTTACTACACACAGTACAGAGTTACACACACAGTACAGAGTTACTACACACAGTACAGAGTTACTACACAGAGTACAGAGTTACTACACACAGTACAGAGTTACTACACACAGTACAGAGTTACACACACAGTACAGAGTTACACACAAAGTACAGAGTTACTACACACAGTACAGAGTTACTACACAGAGTACAGAGTTACTACACACAGTACAGAGTTACTACATACAGTGCAGAGTTACACACACAGTACAGAGTTACTACACACAGTGCAGAGTTACTACACACAGTACAGAGTTACTACACACAGTACAGAGTTACTACACACAGTACAGAGTTACACACACACAGTACAGAGTTACTACACACAGTACAGAGTTACTACACACAGTACAGAGTTACTACACACAGTGCAGAGTTACTACACACAGTGCAGAGTTACACACACAGTACAGAGTTACTACACACAGTACAGAGTTACTACACACAGTGCAGAGTTACTACACACAGTGCAGAGTTACTACACACAGTGCAGAGTTACTACACACCATATTCTCTGTGGTCAGTTTTGGGTTATTGGCTTAAAGCACGTTTCGCCCGTTCAAGTCTATCGGCTAAATACAGTTTCTGACATTAAATGCCCATACTCTGTGACTTTAATAGACACTATTCATAACAATGCATTTGTGAATATTGAGGACATAATATTAGCTATCACATAATAGAGTCAAATGGGAAATATTTTGCAAAACAGTTACACATTTATTAATATATTTTCAAAATGAAAAAGATAAAGGTGCAGTGTGTAGTATTTATGAGGATCTATTGACAGAAATGCAATATAATATGCAGAACTATGTGTTCAGTGGTGTATAAAGACCTTACATGTGTGTTTTTATTGCCTTAGAATGAGCCGTTTCTATCCACACACACACCGGTCCGCTGTGTCCCAGACTGTTCTGTCCCTATTCAGTCTAGGGTTAAAGGAACAGAATAAGATTGGTGTGATGTGTGGAGGCAGCAATGTTCAGTTCCCAACACCAATGCTTTAACAAAAACACTGAAAACAACTGAAAACAAATACAGGAGGATTGAGGCTTCAAGGCCAAAACAACAAACATAAACCCTCTATATACTATTAGGAAGACATGAACTAAACTACAAAAGAAAAGAAAACAAAAGTACAATACAAATACACTAACTCTAGCAAACCTGACAGGAGAACACAGAACATAAAGAAACTGGCCCCGCCTCTCTACTAACCTTTCCCCAAGAATTAACAATATAAACTTGGGAAATAAAAGACCATAACAAAAGTAAATACAAACAGATAATAACACACCAACCCCCACACACACCCACACACACACCCACACACCCCCCCCCCCCCCCCCACACACACACACACACCCCATACAACCCCCCAGCTACTCTCTGCTGTCTCAGAGGAACACATCTGTGTGCTTATCTCATTATAATCACTGCATCACTGATAATCTCTAGTGGTTTAATCCCAGTCTCATGAAGCGATGCCATTACTTTATGATGAAAGTGAAGTCTGAGTCGTGTTCCCTCTCCAGCCCAATCTGTGATCAGCTGATGTCTACAGGAGCCACATCTAATGTGGTCACATGTCAATAGTGTCAAACCCTCAGTAGTGCTCGAGTCAGGATTAGGGCTCTGGAAACAGCAGGAACATTTCTCTAAATATCTTCTGTGTTGGAGGATTTCTGCATATGTTAGCAATGGATGCAGAATCAGTTTCTCTAGTTATGATAATCACACTCTTCATGTCTGTTGATTTCCACAGACCCTGATCCCAAGACCAGAGACGACTTCCTGCAATGTAAGAACACAAGCAGAGAAACTCATGAGTGTGTGTTCATGAGTGTGTGTTCATGAGTGTGTGTTCATGAGTGTGAGTTCATGAGTGTGTGTTCATGAGTGTGTGTTCATGAGTGTGTGATCATGAGTGTGATCATGAGTGTGTTCATGAGTGTGTGTTCATGAGTGTGTGTTCATGTGTGTGTGTGATCATGAGTGTGTGTTCATGAGTGTGTGTTCATGAGTGTGTTCATGAGTGTGTGTTCATGAGTGTGTGTTCATGAGTGTGTGTTCATGAGTGTGTGTTCATGAGTGTGTGGTCATGAGTGTGGTCATGAGTGTGTTCATGAGTGTGTGTTCATGAGTGTGTGTTCATGAGTGTGTGTTCATGAGTGTGTGTTCATGAGTGTGTTCATGAGTGTGTGTGTTCATGAGTGTGTGTGTTCATGAGTGTGTGTTCATGAGTGTGTGTTCATGAGTGTGTGTTCATGAGTGTGTGTTCATGAGTGTGTTCATGAGTGTGTGTTCATGAGTGTGTGTTCATGAGTGTGTGTTCATGAGTGTGTGTTCATGAGTGTGTGATCATGAGTGTGTTCATGTGTGTGTGATCATGAGTGTGTGTTCATGAGTGTGTGTTCATGAGTGTGTTCATGAGTGTGTTCATGAGTGTGTTCATGAGTGTGTGTTCATGAGTGTGTTCATGAGTGTGTGTTCATGAGTGTGTGTTCATGAGTGTGTGTTCATGAGTGTGTGTTCATGAGTGTGGTCATGAGTGTGTTCATGAGTGTGTGTTCATGAGAGTGTGTTCATGTGTGTGTGTGTTCATGAGTGTGTGTTCATGAGTGTGTTCATGAGTGTGTGTTCATGAGTGTGTGTTCATGAGTGTGTGTTCATGAGCGTGTTCATGAGTGTGTGTTCATGAGTGTGTTCATGAGTGTGTGTTCATGAGTGTGTTCATGAGTGTGTTCATGAGTGTGTGTTCATGAGTGTGTGTTCATGAGTGTGGTCATGAGTGTGTTCATGAGTGTGTGTTCATGAGTGTGTGTACATGAGTGTGTTCATGAGTGTGTGTTCATGAGTGTGTGTTCATGAGTGTGTGTTCATGAGTGTGTGTATGAGTGTGTGTTCATGAGTGTGTGTTCATGAGTGTGTGTTCATGAGTGTGTGTTCATGAGAGTGTGTTCATGAGTGTGTGTTCATGAGTGTGTTCATGAGTGTGTGTTCATGAGTGTGTGTTCATGAGTGTGTGTTCATGAGTGTGTGTTCATGTGTTTGTGTTCATAAGTGTGTGTTCATGAGTGTGTGTTCATGAGTGTGTTCATGAGTGTGTGTTCATGAGTGTGTGTTCATGAGTGTGTGTTCATGAGTGTGAGTTCATGAGTGTGTGTTCATGAGTGTGTGTTCATGAGTGTGATTTCATGAGTGTGTGTTCATGAGTGTGTTCATGAGTGTGTGTTCATGAGTGTGTGTTCATGAGTGTGTGTTCATGAGTGTGTGTTCATGAGTGTGTTCATGAGTGTGTGTTCATGAGTGTGTGTTCATGAGTGTGTGTTCATGAGTGTGTGTTCATGAGTGTGTGTTCATGAGTGTGTTCATGAGTGTGTGTTCATCAGTGTGTGTTCATGAGTGTGTTCATGAGTGTGTGTTCATGAGTGTGTTCATGAGTGTGTGTTCATGTGTTTGTGTTCATGAGTGTGTGTTCATGAGTGTGTGTTCATGAGTGAGTGTTCATGGGTGTGTTCATGGGTGTGTTCATGAGTGTGTGTTCATGAGTGTGTTCATGAGTGTGTTCATGAGTGTGTTCATGAGTGTGTGTTCATGAGTGTGTGTTCATGAGTGTGTGTTCATGAGTGTGTGTTCATGAGTGTGTTCATGAGTGTGTTCATGAGTGTGTGTTCATGAGTGTGTTCATGAGTGTGTGTTCATGAGTGTGTGTTCATGTGTTTGTGTTCATGAGTGTGTGTTCATGAGTGTGTGTTCATGAGTGTGTGTTCATGAGTGTGTGTTCATGAGTGTGTGTTCATGGGTGTGTTCATGGGTGTGTTCATGAGTGTGTTCATGAGTGTGTTCATGAGTGTGTGTTCATGAGTGTGTTCATGAGTGTGTGTTCATGTGTTTGTGTTCA
The DNA here is from genome assembly GCA_023566225.1 of Romanogobio albipinnatus. Lineage (NCBI taxonomy): Eukaryota > Metazoa > Chordata > Actinopteri > Cypriniformes > Gobionidae > Romanogobio > Romanogobio albipinnatus. Next base: position 145,251 of record CM042252.1, on the reverse strand, counting down.
TGAGTGTGTGTTCATGAGTGTGTTCATGAGTGTGTTCATGAGTGTGTGTTCATGAGTGTGTTCATGAGTGTGTGTTCATGAGTTTGTGTTCATGAGTGTGTTCATGTGTGTGTGTTCATGAGTGTGTTCATGAGTGTGTTCATGAGTGTGTTCATGAGTGTGTTCATGAGTGTGTGTTCATGAGTGTGTGTTCATGAGTGTGTGTTCATGAGTGTGTGTTCATGAGTGTGTTTATGAGTGTGTGTTCATGAGTGTGTGTTCATGAGTGTGTGTTCATGAGTGTGTGTTAATGAGTGTGTGTTCATGAGTGTGTTCATGAGTGTGTGTTCATGAGTGTGTGTTCATGGGTGTGTTCATGAGTGTGTTCATGAGTGTGTTCATGAGTGTGTTCATGAGTGTGTTTTCATGTGTGTTAATGAGTGTGTTTGTGAGTGTGTTCGTGAGTGTGTTCATGAGTGTGTTCATGAGTGTGTTCATGAGTGTGTTCATGAGTGTGTTTTCATGTGTGTTAATGAGTGTGTTTGTGAGTGTGTTCGTGAGTGTGTTCGTGAGTGTGTTCATGAGTGTGTTCATGAGTGTGTTCATGAGTGTGTGTTCATGAGTGTGTTCATGAGTGTGTGTTCATGAGTGTGTTCATGTGTGTGTTCATGAGTGTGTTCATGAGTGTGTGTTCATGAGTGTGTTCATGAGTGTGTTCATGAGTATGTGTTCATGAGTGTGTGTTCATGAGAGTGTGTTCATGAGTGTGTGTTTATGAGTGTGTGTTCATGAGTGTGTTCATGAGTGTGTGTTCATGAGTGTGTTCATGTGTTTGTGTTCATGAGTGTGTGTTCATGAGTGTGTGTTCATCAGTGTGTGTTCATGAGTGTGTTAATGAGTGTGTGTTCATCAGTGTGTGTTCATGAGTGTGTTAATGAGTGTGTGTTCATGAGTGTGTGTTCATGATTGTGTTCATGAGTGTGTTCATGAGTGTGTGTTCATGAGTGTGTTCATGAGTGTGTGTTCATGAGTGTGTGTTCATGAGTGTGTTCATGAGTGTGTTCACGAGTGTGTGTTCATGAGTGTGTGTTCATGAGTGTGTTCATGAGTGTGTGATCATGAGTGTGTTCATGAGTGTGTGTTCATGAGTGTGTGTTCATGTGTGTGTGATCATGAGTGTGTGTTCATGAGTGTGTGTTCATGAGTGTGTTCATGAGTGTGTGTTCATGAGTGTGTGTTCATGAGTGTGTGTTCATGAGTGTGTTCATGAGTGTGTGTTCATGAGTGTGTGTTCATGAGTGTGTGTTCATGAGTGTGTGTTCATGAGTGTGTGTTCATGAGTGTGTGTTCATGAGTGTGTTCATGAGTGTGTGTTCATGAGTGTGGTCATGAGTGTGTTCATGAGTGTGTGTTCATGAGAGTGTGTTCATGAGTGTGTGTTCATGAGTGTGTGTTCATGAGTGTGTTCATGAGTGTGTGTTCATGAGTGTGTGTTCATGAGTGTGTGTTCATGAGTGTGTGTTCATGAGTGTGTGTTCATGAGTGTGTGTTCATGAGTGTGTGTTCATGAGTGTGTGTTCATGAGCGTGTGTTCATGAGCGTGTTCATGAGTGTGTGTTCATGAGTGTGTTCATGAGTGTGTTCATGAGTGTGTGTTCATGAGTGTGTTCATGAGTGTGTGTTCATGAGTGTGTGTTCATGAGTGTGTGTTCATGAGTGTGTGTTCATGAGTGTGGTCATGAGTGTGTGTTCATGAGTGTGTTCATGAGTGTGTTCATGAGTGTGTGATCATGAGTGTGTTCATGAGTGTGTGTTCATGAGTGTGTGTTCATGAGTGTGTTCATGAGTGTGTGTTCATGAGCGTGTGTTCATGAGCGTGTGTTCATGAGTGTGTGTTCATGAGTGTGTGTTCATGAGTGTGTTCATGAGTGTGTGTTCATGAGTGTGTGTTCATGAGTGTGTGTTCATGAGTGTGTTCATGAGTGTGTGTTCATGAGTGTGTGTTCATGAGTGTGTGTTCATGAGAGTGTGTTCATGAGTGTGTGTTCATGAGTGTGTGTTCATGAGTGTGTGTTCATGAGTGTGTGAGTGTTCATGAGTGTGTGTTCATGTGTTTGTGTTCATGTGTTTGTGTTCATGAGTGTGTGTTCATGAGTGTGTGTTCATGAGTGTGTGTTCATGAGTGTGTGTTCATGAGTGTGTGTTCATGAGTGTGTGTTCATGAGTGTGTGTTCATGAGTGTGTGTTCATGAGTGTGTGTTCATGAGTGTGTGGTCATGAGTGTGTTCATGAGTGTGTGTTCATGAGAGTGTGTTCATGAGTGTGTGTTCATGAGTGTGTGTTCATGAGTGTGTGTTCATGAGTGTGTGTTCATGAGTGTGTGTTCATGAGTGTGTGTTCATGAGTGTGTGTTCATGAGTGTGTGTTCATGAGTGTGTGTTCATGAGTGTGTGTTCATGAGCGTGTTCATGAGTGTGTGTTCATGAGTGTGTTCATGAGTGTGTGTTCATGAGTGTGTGTTCATGAGTGTGTTCATGAGTGTGTGTTCATGAGTGTGTGTTCATGAGTGTGTTCATGAGTGTGTGTTCATGAGTGTGGTCATGAGTGTGTTCATGAGTGTGTGTTCATGAGTGTGTGTTCATGAGTGTGTGTTCATGAGAGTGTGTTCATGAGTGTGTGTTCATGAGTGTGTTCATGAGTGTGTTCATGAGTGTGTGTTCATGAGTGTGTTAATGAGTGTGTGTTCATGAGTGTGTGTTCATGAGTGTGTGTTCATGAGTGTGTTCATGAGTGTGTTCATGAGTGTGTGTTCATGAGTGTGTTCATGAGTGTGTTCATGAGTGTGTGTTCATGAGTGTGTGTTCATGAGTGTGTGTTCATGAGTGTGTGTTCATGAGTGTGTTCATGAGTGTGTTCATGAGTGTGTGTTCATGAGTGTGTTCATGAGTGTGTGTTCATGAGTGTGTGTTCATGAGTGTGTGTTCATGAGTGTGTGTTCATGTGTTTGTGTTCATGAGTGTGTGTTCATGAGTGTGTGTTCATGAGTGTGTGTTCATGAGTGTGTGTTCATGAGTGTGTGTTCATGAGTGTGTTCATGAGTGTGTGTTCATGAGTGTGTGTTCATGAGAGTGTGTTCATGATTGTGTTCATGAGTGTGTGTTTATGAGTGTGTGTTCATGAGTGTGTGTTCATGAGTGTGTTCATGTGTTTGTGTTCATGAGTGTGTGTTAATGAGTGTGTGTTCATCAGTGTGTGTTCATGAGTGTGTGTTCATGAGTGTGTGTTCATGATTGTGTTCATGATTGTGTTCATGAGTGTGTGTTCATGACTGTGTTCATGAGTGTGTGTTCATGAGTGTGTGTTCATGTGTTTGTGTTCATGAGTGTGTTTGAAGTGTGTGTTCATGAGTATGTTCATGAGTGTGTTCATGAGTGTGTGTTCATGAGTGTGTGTTCATGAGTGTGTTCATGAGTGTGTTCATGAGTGTGTGTTCATGAGTGTGTGTTCATGAGTGTGTTCATGAGTGTGTTCATGAGTGTGTTCATGAGTGTGTGTTCATGAGCGTGTGTTCATGAGTGTGTTAATGAGTGTGTTCATGAGTGTGTGTTCATGAGTGTGTTCATGAGTGTGTTCATGAGTGTGTGTTCATGAGTGTGTGTTCATGAGTGTGTGTTCATGAGTGTGTGTTCATGTGTTTGTGTTCATGAGTGTGTGTTCATGAGTGTGTGTTCATGAGTGTGTGTTCATGAGTGTGTGTTGATGAGTGTGTGTTAATGAGTGTGTTGATGAGTGTGTGTTCATGATTGTGTGTTCATAAGTGTGTGTTCCTGAGTGTGTGTTGATGAGTGTGTGTTGATGAGTGTGTGTTGATGAGTGTGTGTTGATGAGTGTGTGTTCATGAGTGTGTGTTCATGAGTGTGTGTTCATGAGTGTGTGTTCATGAGTGTGTGTTCATGAGTGTGTGTTCATGAGTGTGTGTGTTCATGAGTGTGTTCATGAGTGTGTTCATGAGTGTGTACATGAGTGTGTGTTCATGAGTGTGTGTTCATGAGTGTGTTCATGAGTGTGTACATGAGTGTGTGTTCATGAGTGTGTGTTCATGAGTGTGTGTTCATGAGTGTGTGTTCATGAGTGTGTGTTGATGAGTGTGTGTTGATGAGTGTGTGTTGATGAGTGTGTGTTCATGAGTGTGTGTTCATGAGTGTGTTCATGAGTGTGTTCATGAGTGTGTTCATGAGTGTGTGTTAATGAGTGTGTTCATGAGTGTGTTCATGAGTGTGTTCATGAGTGTGTGTTCATGAGTGTGTTCATGAGTGTGTGTTCATGAGTGTGTTCATGAGTGTGTTCATGAGTGTGTGTTCATGAGTGTGTTCATGAGTGTGTGTTCATGAGTGTGTGTTAATGTGTTTGTGTTCATGAGTGTGTGTTCATGAGTGTGTGTTCATGAGTGTGTGTTCATGAGTGTGTGTTCATGAGTGTGTGTTCATGAGTGTGTGTTCATGAGTGTGTTCATGAGTGTGTTCATGAGTGTGTGTTCATGAGTGTGTGTTCATGAGAGTGTGTTCATGATTGTGTTCATGAGTGTGTGTTTATGAGTGTGTGTTCATGAGTGTGTGTTCATGAGTGTGTTCATGTGTTTGTGTTCATGAGTGTGTGTTAATGAGTGTGTGTTCATCAGTGTGTGTTCATGAGTGTGTGTTCATGAGTGTGTGTTCATGAGTGTGTGTTCATGATTGTGTTCATGATTGTGTTCATGAGTGTGTGTTCATGACTGTGTTCATGAGTGTGTGTTCATGAGTGTGTGTTCATGTGTTTGTGTTCATGAGTGTGTTTGAAGTGTGTGTTCATGAGTATGTTCATGAGTGTGTTCATGAGTGTGTGTTCATGAGTGTGTGTTCATGAGTGTGTTCATGAGTGTGTTCATGAGTGTGTGTTCATGAGTGTGTGTTCATGAGTGTGTTCATGAGTGTGTTCATGAGTGTGTTCATGAGTGTGTGTTCATGAGCGTGTGTTCATGAGTGTGTTAATGAGTGTGTTCATGAGTGTGTGTTCATGAGTGTGTTCATGAGTGTGTTCATGAGTGTGTGTTCATGAGTGTGTGTTCATGAGTGTGTGTTCATGTGTTTGTGTTCATGAGTGTGTGTTCATGAGTGTGTGTTCATGAGTGTGTGTTGATGAGTGTGTGTTAATGAGTGTGTTGATGAGTGTGTGTTCATGATTGTGTGTTCATAAGTGTGTGTTCCTGAGTGTGTGTTGATGAGTGTGTGTTGATGAGTGTGTGTTCATGAGTGTGTGTTCATGAGTGTGTGTTCATGAGTGTGTGTTCATGAGTGTGTGTTCATGAGTGTGTGTGTTCATGAGTGTGTTCATGAGTGTGTTCATGAGTGTGTTCATGAGTGTGTACATGAGTGTGTGTTCATGAGTGTGTGTTCATGAGTGTGTTCATGAGTGTGTACATGAGTGTGTGTTCATGAGTGTGTGTTCATGAGTGTGTGTTCATGAGTGTGTGTTCATGAGTGTGTGTTGATGAGTGTGTGTTGATGAGTGTGTGTTGATGAGTGTGTGTTCATGAGTGTGTGTTCATGAGTGTGTTCATGAGTGTGTTCATGAGTGTGTTCATGAGTGTGTGTTAATGAGTGTGTTCATGAGTGTGTTCATGAGTGTGTTCATGAGTGTGTGTTCATGAGTGTGTTCATGAGTGTGTTCATGAGTGTGTTCATGAGTGTGTTCATGAGTGTGTTCAGGAGTGTGTGTTCAGGAGTGTGTGTTCATGAGTGTGTGTTCATGAGTGTGTGTTCATGAGTGTGTGTTCATGAGTGTGTGTTCATGAGTTTATGTTCATGAGTGTGTGTTCATGAGTGTGTGTTCATGAGTGTGTTCATGAATGTGTGTTCATGAGTGTGTTCTTGAGTGTGTTCATGAGTGTGTGTTCATGAGTGTGTGTTCATGAGTGTGTGTTCATGAGTGTGTTCATGAGTGTGTGTTCATGAGTGTGGTCATGAGTGTGTGTTCATGAGTGTGTGTTCATGAGTGTGTGTTCACGAGTGTGTGTTCATGAGTGTGTGTTCATGAGTGTGTGTTCATGAGTGTGTGTTCATGAGTGTGTTCATGAGTGTGTGTTCATGAGTGTGTTCATGAGTGTGTGTTCATGAGTGTGTGTTCATGTGTTTGTGTTCATGAGTGTGTGTTCATGAGTGTGTTCATGAGTGTGTGTTCATGAGTGTGTTCATGAGTGTGTGTTCGTGAGTGTGTGTTCATGAGTGTGTGTTCATGAGTGTGTGTTCATGAGTGTGTTCATGAGTGTGTTCATGAGTGTGTACATGAGTGTGTACATGAGTGTGTTCATGAGTGTGTGTTCATGAGTGTGTGTTCATGAGTGTGTTCATGAGTGTGTGTTCATGAGTGTGTGTTGATGAGTGTGTTCATGAGTGTGTGTTCATGAGTGTGTGTTCATGAGTGTGTGTTCATGAGTGTGTTCATGAGTGTGTGTTCATGAGTGTGTGTTCATGAGTGTGTGCTTATGAGTGTGTTAATGAGTGTGTGTTCATGAGTGTGTGTTCATGAGTGTGTGTTGATGAGTGTGTTCATGAGTGTGTGTTCATGAGTGTGTGTTGATGAGTGTGTGTTCATGAGTGTGTGTTCATGAGTGTGTTCATGAGTGTGTGTTCATGAGTGTGTGTTCATGAGTGTGTGTTCATGAGTGTGTGTTCATGAGTGTGTTCATGAGTGTGTGTTCATGAGTGTGTGTTCATGAGTGTGTTCATGAGTGTGTGTTCATGAGTGTGTTCATGAGTGTGTGTTCATGTGTTTGTGTTCATGAGTGTGTGTTCATGAGTGTGTGTTCATGAGTGAGTGTTCATGGGTGTGTTCATGGGTGTGTTCATGAGTGTGTGTTCATGAGTGTGTTCATGAGTGTGTTCATGAGTGTGTGTTCATGAGTGTGTGTTCATGAGTGTGTGTTCATGAGTGTGTGTTCATGAGTGTGTTCATGAGTGTGTTCATGAGTGTGTGTTCATGAGTGTGTGTTCATGAGTGTGTGTTCATGTGTTTGTGTTCATGAGTGTGTGTTCATGAGTGTGTTCATGAGTGTGTGTTCATGAGTGTGTGTTCATGAGTGTGTGTTCATGAGTGTGTGTTCATGGGTGTGTTCATGAGTGTGTGTTCATGAGTGTGTTCATGAGTGTGTTCATGAGTGTGTGTTCATGAGTGTGTTCATGAGTGTGTGTTCATGAGTGTGTGTTCATGTGTTTGTGTTCATGAGTGTGTGTTCATGAGTGTGTTCATGAGTGTGTTCATGAGTGTGTGTTCATGAGTGTGTTCATGAGTGTGTTCATGAGTGTGTGTTCATGAGTTTGTGTTCATGAGTGTGTTCATGTGTGTGTGTTCATGAGTGTGTTCATGAGTGTGTTCATGAGTGTGTTCATGAGTGTGTTCATGAGTGTGTGTTCATGAGTGTGTGTTCATGAGTGTGTGTTCATGAGTGTGTGTTCATGAGTGTGTTTATGAGTGTGTGTTCATGAGTGTGTGTTCATGAGTGTGTGTTCATGAGTGTGTGTTAATGAGTGTGTGTTCATGAGTGTGTTCATGAGTGTGTGTTCATGAGTGTGTGTTCATGGGTGTGTTCATGAGTGTGTTCATGAGTGTGTTCATGAGTGTGTTCATGAGTGTGTTTTCATGTGTGTTAATGAGTGTGTTTGTGAGTGTGTTCGTGAGTGTGTTCATGAGTGTGTTCATGAGTGTGTTCATGAGTGTGTTCATGAGTGTGTGTTCATGAGTGTGTTCATGAGTGTGTGTTCATGAGTGTGTTCATGTGTGTGTTCATGAGTGTGTTCATGAGTGTGTGTTCATGAGTGTGTTCATGAGTGTGTTCATGAGTATGTGTTCATGAGTGTGTGTTCATGAGAGTGTGTTCATGAGTGTGTGTTTATGAGTGTGTGTTCATGAGTGTGTTCATGAGTGTGTGTTCATGAGTGTGTTCATGTGTTTGTGTTCATGAGTGTGTGTTCATGAGTGTGTGTTCATCAGTGTGTGTTCATGAGTGTGTTAATGAGTGTGTGTTCATCAGTGTGTGTTCATGAGTGTGTTAATGAGTGTGTGTTCATGAGTGTGTGTTCATGATTGTGTTCATGAGTGTGTGTTCATGAGTGTGTGTTCATGAGTGTGTTCATGAGTGTGTGTTCATGAGTGTGTGTTCATGAGTGTGTTCATGAGTGTGTTCATGAGTGTGTGTTCATGAGTGTGTGTTCATGAGTGTTTTCATGAGTGTGTGATCATGAGTGTGTTCATGAGTGTGTGTTCATGAGTGTGTGTTCATGTGTGTGTGATCATGAGTGTGTGTTCATGAGTGTGTGTTCATGAGAGTGTGTTCATGAGTGTGTGTTCATGAGTGTGTGTTCATGAGTGTGTGTTCATGAGTGTGTTCATGAGTGTGTGTTCATGAGTGTGTGTTCATGAGTGTGTGTTCATGAGTGTGTGTTCATGAGTGTGTGTTCATGAGTGTGTGTTCATGAGCGTGTTCATGAGTGTGTGTTCATGAGCGTGTTCATGAGTGTGTGTTCATGAGTGTGTTCATGAGTGTGTGTTCATGAGTGTGTTCATGAGTGTGTTCATGAGTGTGTGTTCATGAGTGTGTGTTCATGAGTGTGGTCATGAGTGTGTTCATGAGTGTGTGTTCATGAGTGTGTGTTCATGAGTGTGTGTTCATGAGTGTGTGTTCATGAGTGTGTTCATGAGTGTGTGTTCATGAGTGTGTGTTCATGAGTGTGTGTTCATGAGTGTGTTCATGAGTGTGTGTTCATGAGTGTGTGTTCATGAGTGTGTGTTCATGAGTGTGTTCATGAGTGTGTGTTCATGAGTGTGTGTTCATGAGTGTGTGTTCATGAGTGTGTGTTCATGAGAGTGTGTTCATGAGTGTGTGTTCATGAGTGTGTGTTCATGAGTGTGTGTTCATGAGTGTGTGTTCATGAGTGTGTGAGTGTTCATGAGTGTGTGTTCATGTGTTTGTGTTCATGTGTTTGTGTTCATGAGTGTGTGTTCATGAGTGTGTGTTCATGAGTGTGTGTTCATGAGTGTGTGTTCATGAGTGTGTGGTCATGAGTGTGTTCATGAGTGTGTGTTCATGAGAGTGTGTTCATGAGTGTGTTCATGAGTGTGTGTTCATGAGTGTGTTCATGAGTGTGTGTTCATGAGTGTGTGTTCATGAGTGTGTGTTCATGAGTGTGTGTTCATGAGTGTGTTCATGAGTGTGTGTTCATGAGTGTGTTCATGAGTGTGTGTTCATGAGTGTGTGTTCATGAGTGTGTGTTCATGAGTGTGTGTTCATGAGTGTGTTCATGAGTGTGTGTTCATGAGTGTGTGTTCATGAGTGTGTGTTCATGAGTGTGTTCATGAGTGTGTGTTCATGAGTGTGGTCATGAGTGTGTTCATGAGTGTGTGTTCATGAGTGTGTGTTCATGAGAGTGTGTTCATGAGTGTGTGTTCATGAGTGTGTTCATGAGTGTGTTCATGAGTGTGTGTTCATGAGTGTGTGTTCATGAGTGTGTGTTCATGAGTGTGTGTTCATGAGTGTGTTCATGAGTGTGTTCATGAGTGTGTGTTCATGAGTGTGTTCATGAGTGTGTGTTCATGAGTGTGTGTTCATGTGTTTGTGTTCATGAGTGTGTGTTCATGAGTGTGTTCATGAGTGTGTGTTCATGAGTGTGTTCATGAGTGTGTGTTCATGAGTGTGTTCATGAGTGTGTGTTCATGAGTGTGTGTTCATGTGTTTGTGTTCATGAGTGTGTGTTCATGAGTGTGTGTTCATGAGTGTGTGTTCATGAGTGTGTGTTCATGAGTGTGTGTTCATGAGTGTGTTCATGAGTGTGTGTTCATGAGTGTGTTCATGAGTGTGTTCATGAGTGTGTGTTCATGAGTGTGTGTTCATGAGTGTGTGTTCATGAGTGTGTGTTCATGAGTGTGTGTTCATGAGTGTGTTCATGAGTGTGTGTTCATGTGTGTGTGTTCATGAGTGTGTGTTCATGAGTGTGTGTTCATGGGTGTGTTCATGAGTGTGTGTTCATGAGTGTGTTCATGAGTGTGTTCATGAGTGTGTGTTCATGAGTGTGTGTTCATGAGTGTGTGTTCATGAGTGTGTGTTCATGAGTTTGTTCATGAGTGTGTGTTCATGAGTGTGTTCATGAGTGTGTGTTCATGAGTGTGTGTTCATGTGTTTGTGTTCATGAGTGTGTGTTCATGAGTGTGTGTTCATGAGTGTGTGTTCATGAGTGTGTTCATGAGTGTGTTCATGAGTGTGTGTTCATGAGTGTGTTCATGATTGTGTTCATGAGTGTGTGTTCATGAGTTTTTGTTCATGAGTGTGTTCATGTGTGTGTGTTCATGAGTGTGTGTTCATGAGTGTGTGTTCATGAGTGTGTGTTCATGAGTGTGTGTTCATGAGTGTGTTCATGAGTGTGTGTTCATGAGTGTGTGTTCATGAGTGTGTGTTCATGGGTGTGTTCATGAGTGTGTTCATAAGTGTGTTCATGAGTGTGTTTTCATGTGTGTTAGTGAGTGTGTTCGTGAGTGTGTTAGTGAGTGTGTTCGTGAGTGTGTTCATGAGTGTGTTCATGAGTGTGTTCATGAGTGTGTTCATGAGTGTGTTCATGAGTGTGTGTTCATGAGTGTGTGTTCATGAGTGTGTTCATGAGTGTGTTCATGAGTGTGTGTTCATGAGTGTGTTCATGAGAGTGTGTTCATGATTGTGTTCATGAGTGTGTGTTTATGAGTGTGTGTTCATGAGTGTGTGTTCATGAGTGTGTTCATGTGTTTGTGTTCATGAGTGTGTGTTAATGAGTGTGTGTTCATCAGTGTGTGTTCATGAGTGTGTGTTCATGAGTGTGTGTTCATGATTGTGTTCATGATTGTGTTCATGAGTGTGTTCATGAGTGTGTGTTCATGACTGTGTTCATGAGTGTGTGTTCATGAGTGTGTGTTCATGTGTTTGTGTTCATGAGTGTGTTTGAAGTGTGTGTTCATGAGTATGTTCATGAGTGTGTTCATGAGTGTGTGTTCATGAGTGTGTGTTCATGAGTGTGTTCATGAGTGTGTTCATGAGTGTGTGTTCATGAGTGTGTTCATGAGTGTGTTCATGAGTGTGTTCATGAGTGTGTGTTCATGAGCGTGTGTTCATGAGTGTGTTAATGAGTGTGTTCATGAGTGTGTGTTCATGAGTGTGTTCATGAGTGTGTTCATGAGTGTGTGTTCATGAGTGTGTGTTCATGAGTGTGTGTTCATGAGTGTGTGTTCATGTGTTTGTGTTCATGAGTGTGTGTTCATGAGTGTGTGTTCATGAGTGTGTGTTGATGAGTGTGTGTTGATGAGTGTGTGTTAATGAGTGTGTACATGAGTGTGTTGATGAGTGTGTGTTGATGAGTGTGTGTTGATGAGTGTGTGTTCATGAGTGTGTGTTCATGAGTGTGTGTTCATGAGTGTGTGTTCATGAGTGTGTGTTCATGAGTGTGTGTTCATGAGTGTGTGTTCATGAGTGTGTGTGTTCATGAGTGTGTTCATGAGTGTGTTCATGAGTGTGTTCATGAGTGTGTACATGAGTGTGTGTTCATGAGTGTGTGTTCATGAGTGTGTTCATGAGTGTGTACATGAGTGTGTGTTCATGAGTGTGTGTTCATGAGTGTGTGTTCATGAGTGTGTGTTGATGAGTGTGTGTTGATGAGTGTGTGTTGATGAGTGTGTGTTCATGAGTGTGTGTTCATGAGTGTGTTCATGAGTGTGTTCATGAGTGTGTGTTAATGAGTGTGTTCATGAGTGTGTGTTCATGAGTGTGTTCATGAGTGTGTTCATGAGTGTGTTCATGAGTGTGTTCAGGAGTGTGTGTTCAGGAGTGTGTGTTCATGAGTGTGTGTTCATGAGTGTGTGTTCATGAGTGTGTGTTCATGAGTTAGTGTTCATGAGTTTATGTTCATGAGTGTGTGTTCATGAGTGTGTGTTCATGAGTGTGTTCATGAGTGTGTGTTCATGAGTGTGTTCTTGAGTGTGTTCATGAGTGTGTGTTCATGAGTGTGTGTTCATGAGTGTGTTCATGAGTGTGTGTTCATGAGTGTGGTCATGAGTGTGTGTTCATGAGTGTGAGTTCATGAGTGTGTTCACGAGTGTGTGTTCACGAGTGTGTGTTCATGAGTGTGTGTTCATGAGTGTGTTCATGAGTGTGTGTTCATGAGTGTGTGTTCATGAGTGTGTGCTTATGAGTGTGTTAATGAGTGTGTGTTCATGAGTGTGTGTTGATGAGTGTGTTCATGAGTGTGTGTTCATGAGTGTGTGTTGATGAGTGTGTGTTTATGAGTGTGTGTTCATGAGTGTGTTCATGAGTGTGTTCATGAGTGTGCGTTGATGAGTGTGTGTTCATGAGTGTGTGTTCATGAGTGTGTGTTCATGAGTGTGTGTTGATGAGTGTGTGTTCATGAGTGTGTTCATGAGTGTGTGTTCATGAGTGTGTTCATGAGTGTGTACATGAGTGTGTACATGAGTGTGTTCATGAGTGTGTGTTCATGAGTGTGTGTTCATGAGTGTGTTCATGAGTGTGTGTTCATGAGTGTGTGTTGATGAGTGTGTTCATGAGTGTGTGTTCATGAGTGTGTGTTCATGAGTGTGTGTTCATGAGTGTGTTCATGAGTGTGTGTTCATGAGTGTGTGTTCATGAGTGTGTGCTTATGAGTGTGTTAATGAGTGTGTGTTCATGAGTGTGTGTTGATGAGTGTGTTCATGAGTGTGTGTTCATGAGTGTGTGTTGATGAGTGTGTGTTTATGAGTGTGTGTTCATGAGTGTGTTCATGAGTGTGTTCATGAGTGTGCGTTGATGAGTGTGTGTTCATGAGTGTGTGTTCATGAGTGTGTGTTCATGAGTGTGTGTTGATGAGTGTGTGTTCATGAGTGTGTTCATGAGTGTGTGTTCATGAGTGTGTGTTCATGAGTGTGTGTTCATGAGTGTGTTCATGAGTGTGTTCATGAGTGTGTGTTCATGAGTGTGTTCATGAGCGTGTGTTCATGAGTGTGTTAATGAGTGTGTTCATGAGTGTGTTCATGAGTGTGTTCATGAGTGTGTGTTTATGAGTGTGTGTTCATGTGTTTGTGTTCATGAGTGTGTGTTCATGAGTGTGTGTTCATGAGTGTGTGTTCTTGAGTGTGTGTTGATGAGTGTGTGTTGATGAGTGTGTGTTGATGAGTGTGTGTTGATGAGTGTGTGTTGATGAGTGTGTGTTGATGAGTGTGTTCATGAGTGTGTTCATGAGTGTGTTCATGAGTGTGTGTTAATGAGTGTGTTCATGAGTGTGTTCATGAGTGTGTGTTCATGAGTGTGTTCATGAGTGTGTTCATGAGTGTGTTCATGAGTGTGTTCATGAGTGTGTTCATGAGTGTGTGTTCATGAGTGTGTGTTGATGAGTGTGTGTTGATGAGTGTGTGTTCATGAGTGTGTGTTGATGAGTGTGTGTTCATGAGTGTGTGTTCATGAGTGTGTGTTCATGAGTGTGTTCATGAGTGTGTTTATGAGTGTGTTCATGAGTGTGTTCATGAGTGTGTGTTCATGAGTGTGTGTTCATGAGTGTGTGTTCATGAGTGTGTGTTCATGAGTGTGTTAATGAGTGTGTTCATGAGTGTGTACATGAGTGTGTACATGAGTGTGTTCATGAGTGTGTGTTCATGAGTGTGTGTTCATGAGTGTGTTCATGAGTGTGTGTTCATGAGTGTGTGTTGATGAGTGTGTTCATGAGTGTGTGTTCATGAGTGTGTGTTGATGAGTGTGTGTTCATGAGTGTGTTGATGAGTGTGTGTTCATGAGTGTGTTCATGAGTGTGTTCATGAGTGTGTGTTCATGAGTGTGTGTTCATGAGTGTGTGTTGATGACTGTGTGTTCATGAGTGTGTTCATGAGTGTGTGTTCATGAGTGTGTTCATGAGTGTGTGTTCATGAGTGTGTTCATGAGCGTGTGTTCATGAGCGTGTGTTCATGAGTGTGTGTTAATGAGTGTGTTAATGAGTGTGTTCATGAGTGTGTGTTCATGAGTGTGTTCATGAATGTGTTCATGAGTGTGTTCATGAGTGTGTGTTCATGAGTGTGTGTTGATGAGTGTGTGTTCATGAGTGTGTGTTCATGAGTGTGTTCATGAGTGTGTTCATGAGTGTGTTCATGAGTGTGTGTTCATGAGTGTGTGTTGATGAGTGTGTGTTCATGAGTGTGTTAATGAGTGTGTTCATGAGTGTGTACATGAGTGTGTACATGAGTGTGTTCATGAGTGTGTGTTCAAGAGTGTGTATTCATGAGTGTGTTCATGAGTGTGTGTTCATGAGTGTGTGTTGATGAGTGTGTTCATGAGTGTGTGTTCATGAGTGTGTGTTGATGAGTGTGTGTTCATGAGTGTGTTGATGAGTGTGTGTTCATGAGTGTGTTCATGAGTGTGTGTTCATGAGTGTGTGTTCATGAGTGTGTGTTCATGAGTGTGTGTTGATGAGTGTGTGTTCATGAGTGTGTTCATGAGTGTGTGTTCATGAGTGTGTTCATGAGTGTGTTCATGCGTGTGTGTTCATGAGCGTGTGTTCATGAGCGTGTGTTCATGAGTGTGTTAATGAGTGTGTTCATGAGTGTGTGTTCATGAGTGTGTTCATGAGTGTGTTCATGAGTGTGTTCATGAGTGTCTTCATGAGCGTGTTCATGAGTGTGTGTTCATGAGTGTGTGTTCATGAGTGTGTGTTCATGAGTGTGTGTTCATGAGTGTGTGTTCATGAGTGTGTTCATGAGTGTGTGTTCATGAGTGTGTTTATGAGTGTGTGTTCATGAGTGTGTTCATGAGTGTGTTCTTGAGTGTGTGTTCATGAGTGTGTGTTCATGAGTGTGTGTTCATGTGTTTGTGTTCATGAGTGTGTGTTCATGAGTGTGTTCATGAGTGTGTGTTCGTGAGTGTGTTCATGAGTGTGTGTTGATGACTGTGTGTTCATGAGTGTGTTCATGAGTGTGTTCATGAGTGTGTGTTCATGAGTGTGTTCATGAGTGTGTGTTCATGAGTGTGTTCATGAGCGTGTGTTCATGAGCGTGTGTTCATGAGTGTGTGTTAATGAGTGTGTTAATGAGTGTGTTCATGAGTGTGTGTTCATGAGTGTGTTCATGAATGTGTTCATGAGTGTGTTCATGAGTGTGTGTTCATGAGTGTGTGTTGATGAGTGTGTGTTCATGAGTGTGTGTTCATGAGTGTGTGTTGATGAGTGTGTGTTCATGAGTGTGTGTTCATGAGTGTGTTCATGAGTGTGTTCATGAGTGTGTTCATGAGTGTGTGTTCATGAGTGTGTGTTGATGAGTGTGTGTTCATGAGTGTGTTAATGAGTGTGTTCATGAGTGTGTACATGAGTGTGTACATGAGTGTGTTCATGAGTGTGTGTTCAAGAGTGTGTATTCATGAGTGTGTTCATGAGTGTGTGTTCATGAGTGTGTGTTCATGAGTGTGTTCATGAGTGTGTGTTCATGAGTGTGTGTTGATGAGTGTGTGTTCATGAGTGTGTTGATGAGTGTGTGTTCATGAGTGTGTTCATGAGTGTGTGTTCATGAGTGTGTGTTCATGAGTGTGTGTTCATGAGTGTGTGTTGATGAGTGTGTGTTCATGAGTGTGTTCATGAGTGTGTGTTCATGAGTGTGTTCATGAGTGTGTTCATGAGTGTGTGTTCATGAGCGTGTGTTCATGAGCGTGTGTTCATGAGTGTGTTAATGAGTGTGTTCATGAGTGTGTGTTCATGAGTGTGTTCATGAGTGTGTTCATGAGTGTGTTCATGAGTGTGTTCATGAGTGTCTTCATGAGCGTGTTCATGAGTGTGTGTTCATGAGTGTGTGTTCATGAGTGTGTGTTCATGAGTGTGTGTTCATGAGTGTGTTCATGAGTGTGTGTTCATGAGTGTGTTTATGAGTGTGTGTTCATGAGTGTGTTCATGAGTGTGTTCTTGAGTGTGTGTTCATGAGTGTGTGTTCATGAGTGTGTGTTCATGTGTTTGTGTTCATGAGTGTGTGTTCATGAGTGTGTTCATGAGTGTGTGTTCGTGAGTGTGTTCATGAGTGTGTGTTCATGTGTTTGTGTTCATGAGTGTGTGTTCATGAGTGTGTTCATGAGTGTGTGTTCATGAGTGTGTGTTCATGAGTGTGTGTTCATGAGTGTGTGTTCATGAGTGTGTTCATGAGTGTGTGTTCATGAGTGTGTGTTCATGAGTGTGTGTTCATGAGTGTGTTCATGAGTGTGTTAATGAGTGTGTTCATGAGTGTGTACATGAGTGTGTTCATGAGTGTGTGTTCATGAGTGTGTGTTCATGAGTGTGTTCATGAGTGTGTGTTCATGAGTGTGTGTTGATGAGTGTGTTCATGAGTGTGTGTTCATGAGTGTGTGTTGATGAGTGTGTTCATGAGTGTGTGTTCATGAGTGTGTGTTGATGAGTGTGTGTTCATGAGTGTGTTCATGAGTGTGTTCATGAGTGTGTTCATGAGTGTGTTCATGAGTGTGCGTTGATGAGTGTGTGTTCATGAGTGTGTTCATGAGTGTGTTCATGAGTGTGCGTTGATGAGTGTGTGTTCATGAGTGTGTGTTCATGAGTGTGTGTTGATGAGTGTGTGTTCATGAGTGTGTTCATGAGTGTGTTCATGAGTGTGTGTTCATGAGTGTGTTAATGAGTGTGTTCATGAGTGTGTTCATGAGTGTGTGTTCATGAGTGTGTGTTCATGTGTTTGTGTTCATGAGTGTGTGTTCATGAGTGTGTGTTCATGAGTGTGTGTTCATGAGTGTGTTCATGAGTGTGTGTTCATGAGTGTGTGTTCATGAGTGTGTGTTCATGAGTGTGTGTTGATGAGTGTGTGTTAATGAGTGTGTACATGAGTGTGTTGATGAGTGTGTGTTGATGAGTGTGTGTTCATGATTGTGTGTTGATGAGTGTGTGTTCCTGAGTGTGTGTTGATGAGTGTGTGTTGATGAGTGTGTGTTGATGAGTGTGTGTTGATGAGTGTGTGTTGATGAGTGTGTGTTGATGAGTGTGTGTTCATGAGTGTGTGTTCATGAGTGTGTGTTCATGAGTGTGTGTTCATGAGTGTGTGTTCATGAGTGTGTTCATGAGCGTGTGTTCATGAGCGTGTGTTCATGAGTGTGTTAATGAGTGTGTTCATGAGTGTGTGTTCATGAGTGTGTTCATGAGTGTGTTCATGAGTGTGTTCATGAGTGTGTGTTCATGAGTGTGTGTTCATGAGTGTGTGTTCATGAGTGTGTGTTCATGAGTGTGTGTTCATGAGTGTGTTCATGAGTGTGTTCATGAGTGTGTTCATGAGTGTGTGTTCATGAGTGTGTGTTGATGAGTGTGTGTTCATGAGTGTGTTAATGAGTGTGTTCATGAGTGTGTACATGAGTGTGTACATGAGTGTGTTCATGAGTGTGTGTTCAAGAGTGTGTATTCATGAGTGTGTTCATGAGTGTGTGTTCATGAGTGTGTGTTCATGAGTGTGTTCATGAGTGTGTGTTCATGAGTGTGTGTTGATGAGTGTGTGTTCATGAGTGTGTTGATGAGTGTGTGTTCATGAGTGTGTTCATGAGTGTGTGTTCATGAGTGTGTGTTCATGAGTGTGTGTTCATGAGTGTGTGTTGATGAGTGTGTGTTCATGAGTGTGTTCATGAGTGTGTGTTCATGAGTGTGTTCATGAGTGTGTTCATGAGTGTGTGTTCATGAGCGTATGTTCATGAGCGTGTGTTCATGAGTGTGTTAATGAGTGTGTTCATGAGTGTGTGTTCATGAGTGTGTTCATGAGTGTGTTCATGAGTGTGTTCATGAGTGTGTTCATGAGTGTCTTCATGAGCGTGTTCATGAGTGTGTGTTCATGAGTGTGTGTTCATGAGTGTGTGTTCATGAGTGTGTGTTCATGAGTGTGTGTTCATGAGTGTGTTCATGAGTGTGTGTTCATGAGTGTGTTTATGAGTGTGTGTTCATGAGTGTGTTCATGAGTGTGTTCTTGAGTGTGTGTTCATGAGTGTGTGTTCATGAGTGTGTGTTCATGTGTTTGTGTTCATGAGTGTGTGTTCATGAGTGTGTTCATGAGTGTGTGTTCGTGAGTGTGTTCATGAGTGTGTGTTCATGTGTTTGTGTTCATGAGTGTGTGTTCATGAGTGTGTTCATGAGTGTGTGTTCATGAGTGTGTGTTCATGAGTGTGTGTTCATGAGTGTGTGTTCATGAGTGTGTTCATGAGTGTGTGTTCATGAGTGTGTGTTCATGAGTGTGTGTTCATGAGTGTGTTCATGAGTGTGTTAATGAGTGTGTTCATGAGTGTGTACATGAGTGTGTTCATGAGTGTGTGTTCATGAGTGTGTGTTCATGAGTGTGTTCATGAGTGTGTGTTCATGAGTGTGTGTTGATGAGTGTGTTCATGAGTGTGTGTTCATGAGTGTGTGTTGATGAGTGTGTTCATGAGTGTGTGTTCATGAGTGTGTGTTGATGAGTGTGTGTTCATGAGTGTGTTCATGAGTGTGTTCATGAGTGTGTTCATGAGTGTGTTCATGAGTGTGTGTTCATGAGTGTGTTCATGAGTGTGTTCATGAGTGTGCGTTGATGAGTGTGTGTTCATGAGTGTGTGTTCATGAGTGTGTGTTGATGAGTGTGTGTTCATGAGTGTGTTCATGAGTGTGTTCATGAGTGTGTGTTCATGAGTGTGTTCATGAGTGTGTGTTCATGAGTGTGTTCCTGAGTGTGTGTTCATGAGTGTGTGTTCATGTGTTTGTGTTCATGAGTGTGTGTTCATGAGTGTGTGTTCATGAGTGTGTGTTCATGAGTGTGTTCATGAGTGTGTGTTCATGAGTGTGTGTTCATGAGTGTGTGTTCATGAGTGTGTGTTGATGAGTGTGTGTTGATGAGTGTGTGTTAATGAGTGTGTACATGAGTGTGTTGATGAGTGTGTGTTGATGAGTGTGTGTTCATGATTGTGTGTTGATGAGTGTGTGTTCCTGAGTGTGTGTTGATGAGTGTGTGTTGATGAGTGTGTGTTCATGAGTGTGTGTTGATGAGTGTGTGTTCATGAGTGTGTGTTCATGAGTGTGTGTTCATGAGTGTGTGTTCATGAGTGTGTGTTCATGAGTGTGTGTTCATGAGTGTGTTCATGAGCGTGTGTTCATGAGCGTGTGTTCATGAGTGTGTTCATGAGCGTGTGTTCATGAGCGTGTGTTCATGAGTGTGTTAATGAGTGTGTTCATGAGTGTGTGTTCATGAGTGTGTTCATGAGTGTGTTCATGAGTGTGTTCGTGAGTGTGTGTTCATGAGTGTGTGTTCATGAGTGTGTGTTCATGAGTGTGTTCATGAGTGTGTTCATGAGTGTGTGTTCATTAGTGTGTGTTCATGAGTGTGTGTTCATGAGTGTGTGTTCATGAGTGTGTGTTCATGAGTGTGTTCATGAGTGTGTTCATGAGTGTGTTCTTGAGTGTGTTCATGAGTGTGTGTTCATGAGTGTGTGTTCATGAGTGTGTGTTCATGAGTGTGTGTTCATGAGTGTGTTCATGAGTGTGTGTTCATGAGTGTGTGTTCATGAGTGTGTTCATGAGTGTGTGTTCATGAGTGTGTGTTCATGAGTGTGTGTTCATGTGTTTGTGTTCATGAGTGTGTGTTCATGAGTGTGTTCATGAGTGTGTGTTCATGAGTGTGTTCATGAGTGTGTGTTCATGAGTGTGTGTTAATGAGTGTGTTCATGAGTGTGTTCATGAGTGTGTGTTCATGAGTGTGTTCATGAGTGTGTTCATGAGTGTGTTCATGAGTGTGTTCATGAGTGTGTTCATGAGTGTGTTCATGAGTGTGTGTTCATGAGTGTGTGTTGATGAGTGTGTGTTCATGAGTGTGTGTTCATGAGTGTGTGTTGATGAGTGTGTGTTCATGAGTGTGTGTTCATGAGTGTGTGTTCATGAGTGTGTTCATGAGTGTGTTTATGAGTGTGTTCATGAGTGTGATCATGAGTGTGTGTTCATGAGTGTGTGTTCATGAGTGTGTGTTCATGAGTGTGTTAATGAGTGTGTTCATGAGTGTGTACATGAGTGTGTACATGAGTGTGTTCATGAGTGTGTGTTCATGAGTGTGTGTTGATGAGTGTGTGTTCATGAGTGTGTGTTCATGAGTGTGTGTTCATGAGTGTGTGTTCATGAGTGTGTGTTCATGAGTGTGTTCATGAGCGTGTGTTCATGAGTGTGTGTTCATGAGTGTGTTCATGAGCGTGTGTTCATGAGCGTGTGTTCATGAGTGTGTTAATGAGTGTGTTCATGAGTGTGTGTTCATGAGTGTGTTCATGAGTGTGTTCATGAGTGTGTTCGTGAGTGTGTGTTCATGAGTGTGTGTTCATGAGTGTGTGTTCATGAGTGTGTTCATGAGTGTGTTCATGAGTGTGTGTTCATTAGTGTGTGTTCATGAGTGTGTGTTCATGAGTGTGTGTTCATGAGTGTGTGTTCATGAGTGTGTTCATGAGTGTGTTCATGAGTGTGTTCTTGAGTGTGTTCATGAGTGTGTGTTCATGAGTGTGTGTTCATGAGTGTGTGTTCATGAGTGTGTGTTCATGAGTGTGTTCATGAGTGTGTGTTCATGAGTGTGTGTTCATGAGTGTGTTCATGAGTGTGTGTTCATGAGTGTGTGTTCATGAGTGTGTGTTCATGTGTTTGTGTTCATGAGTGTGTGTTCATGAGTGTGTTCATGAGTGTGTGTTCATGAGTGTGTTCATGAGTGTGTGTTCATGAGTGTGTGTTAATGAGTGTGTTCATGAGTGTGTTCATGAGTGTGTGTTCATGAGTGTGTTCATGAGTGTGTTCATGAGTGTGTTCATGAGTGTGTTCATGAGTGTGTTCATGAGTGTGTGTTCATGAGTGTGTGTTGATGAGTGTGTGTTCATGAGTGTGTGTTCATGAGTGTGTGTTGATGAGTGTGTGTTCATGAGTGTGTGTTCATGAGTGTGTGTTCATGAGTGTGTTCATGAGTGTGTTTATGAGTGTGGTCATGAGTGTGATCATGAGTGTGTGTTCATGAGTGTGTGTTCATGAGTGTGTGTTCATGAGTGTGTTAATGAGTGTGTTCATGAGTGTGTACATGAGTGTGTACATGAGTGTGTTCATGAGTGTGTGTTCATGAGTGTGTGTTCATGAGTGTGTTCATGAGTGTGTGTTCATGAGTGTGTGTTGATGAGTGTGTTCATGAGTGTGTGTTCATGAGTGTGTGTTGATGAGTGTGTGTTCATGAGTGTGTTGATGAGTGTGTGTTCATGAGTGTGTTCATGAGTGTGTTCATGAGTGTGTGTTCATGAGTGTGTGTTCATGAGTGTGTGTTGATGACTGTGTGTTCATGAGTGTGTGTTCATGAGTGTGTTCATGAGTGTGTGTTCATGAGTGTGTTCATGAGCGTGTGTTCATGAGCGTGTGTTCACGAGTGTGTGTTAATGAGTGTGTTAATGAGTGTGTTCATGAGTGTGTGTTCATGAGTGTGTTCATGAGTGTGTTCATGAGTGTGTTCATGAGTGTGTGTTCATGAGTGTGTGTTGATGAGTGTGTGTTCATGAGTGTGTGTTCATGAGTGTGTTCATGAGTGTGTTCATGAGTGTGTTCTTGAGTGTGTTCATGAGTGTGTGTTCATGAGTGTGTGTTCATGAGTGTGTGTTCATGAGTGTGTTCATGAGTGTGTGTTCATGAGTGTGTGTTCATGAGTGTGTTCATGAGTGTGTGTTCATGAGTGTGTGTTCATGAGTGTGTGTTCATGTGTTTGTGTTCATGAGTGTGTGTTCATGAGTGTGTTCATGAGTGTGTGTTCATGAGTGTGTTCATGAGTGTGTGTTCATGAGTGTGTGTTAATGAGTGTGTTCATGAGTGTGTTCATGAGTGTGTGTTCATGAGTGTGTTCATGAGTGTGTTCATGAGTGTGTTCATGAGTGTGTTCATGAGTGTGTTCATGAGTGTGTGTTCATGAGTGTGTGTTGATGAGTGTGTGTTCATGAGTGTGTGTTCATGAGTGTGTGTTGATGAGTGTGTGTTCATGAGTGTGTGTTCATGAGTGTGTGTTCATGAGTGTGTTCATGAGTGTGTTTATGAGTGTGTTCATGAGTGTGATCATGAGTGTGTGTTCATGAGTGTGTGTTCATGAGTGTGTGTTCATGAGTGTGTTAATGAGTGTGTTCATGAGTGTGTACATGAGTGTGTACATGAGTGTGTTCATGAGTGTGTGTTCATGAGTGTGTGTTGATGAGTGTGTGTTCATGAGTGTGTGTTCATGAGTGTGTGTTCATGAGTGTGTGTTCATGAGTGTGTGTTCATGAGTGTGTTCATGAGCGTGTGTTCATGAGTGTGTGTTCATGAGTGTGTTCATGAGCGTGTGTTCATGAGCGTGTGTTCATGAGTGTGTTAATGAGTGTGTTCATGAGTGTGTGTTCATGAGTGTGTTCATGAGTGTGTTGATGAGTGTGTTCGTGAGTGTGTGTTCATGAGTGTGTGTTCATGAGTGTGTGTTCATGAGTGTGTTCATGAGTGTGTTCATGAGTGTGTGTTCATTAGTGTGTGTTCATGAGTGTGTGTTCATGAGTGTGTGTTCATGAGTGTGTGTTCATGAGTGTGTTCATGAGTGTGTTCATGAGTGTGTTCTTGAGTGTGTTCATGAGTGTGTGTTCATGAGTGTGTGTTCATGAGTGTGTGTTCATGAGTGTGTGTTCATGAGTGTGTTCATGAGTGTGTGTTCATGAGTGTGTGTTCATGAGTGTGTTCATGAGTGTGTGTTCATGAGTGTGTGTTCATGAGTGTGTGTTCATGTGTTTGTGTTCATGAGTGTGTGTTCATGAGTGTGTTCATGAGTGTGTGTTCATGAGTGTGTTCATGAGTGTGTGTTCATGAGTGTGTGTTAATGAGTGTGTTCATGAGTGTGTTCATGAGTGTGTGTTCATGAGTGTGTTCATGAGTGTGTTCATGAGTGTGTTCATGAGTGTGTTCATGAGTGTGTTCATGAGTGTGTGTTCATGAGTGTGTGTTGATGAGTGTGTGTTCATGAGTGTGTGTTCATGAGTGTGTGTTGATGAGTGTGTGTTCATGAGTGTGTGTTCATGAGTGTGTGTTCATGAGTGTGTTCATGAGTGTGTTTATGAGTGTGTTCATGAGTGTGATCATGAGTGTGTGTTCATGAGTGTGTGTTCATGAGTGTGTGTTCATGAGTGTGTTAATGAGTGTGTTCATGAGTGTGTACATGAGTGTGTACATGAGTGTGTTCATGAGTGTGTGTTCATGAGTGTGTGTTCATGAGTGTGTTCATGAGTGTGTGTTCATGAGTGTGTGTTGATGAGTGTGTTCATGAGTGTGTGTTCATGAGTGTGTGTTGATGAGTGTGTGTTCATGAGTGTGTTGATGAGTGTGTGTTCATGAGTGTGTTCATGAGTGTGTTCATGAGTGTGTGTTCATGAGTGTGTGTTCATGAGTGTGTGTTGATGACTGTGTGTTCATGAGTGTGTTCATGAGTGTGTGTTCATGAGTGTGTTCATGAGTGTGTGTTCATGAGTGTGTTCATGAGCGTGTGTTCATGAGCGTGTGTTCACGAGTGTGTGTTAATGAGTGTGTTAATGAGTGTGTTCATGAGTGTGTGTTCATGAGTGTGTTCATGAGTGTGTTCATGAGTGTGTTCATGAGTGTGTGTTGATGAGTGTGTGTTCATGAGTGTGTGTTCATGAGTGTGTGTTGATGAGTGTGTGTTCATGAGTGTGTGTTCATGAGTGTGTTCATGAGTGTGTTCATGAGTGTGTTCATGAGTGTGTGTTCATGAGTGTGTGTTCATGAGTGTGTGTTCATGAGTGTGTTAATGAGTGTGTTCATGAGTGTGTACATGAGTGTGTACATGAGTGTGTTCATGAGTGTGTGTTCAAGAGTGTGTATTCATGAGTGTGTTCATTAGTGTGTGTTCATGAGTGTGTGTTGATGAGTGTGTTCATGAGTGTGTGTTCATGAGTGTGTGTTGATGAGTGTGTGTTCATGAGTGTGTTGATGAGTGTGTGTTCATGAGTGTGTTCATGAGTGTGTGTTCATGAGTGTGTGTTCATGAGTGTGTGTTCATGAGTGTGTGTTGATGAGTGTGTGTTCATGAGTGTGTTCATGAGTGTGTGTTCATGAGTGTGTTCATGAGTGTGTTCATGAGTGTGTGTTCATGAGCGTGTGTTCATGAGCGTGTGTTCATGAGTGTGTTAATGAGTGTGTTCATGAGTGTGTGTTCATGAGTGTGTTCATGAGTGTGTTCATGAGTGTGTTCATGAGTGTGTTCATGAGTGTCTTCATGAGCGTGTTCATGAGTGTGTGTTCATGAGTGTGTGTTCATGAGTGTGTGTTCATGAGTGTGTGTTCATGAGTGTGTGTTCATGAGTGTGTGTTCATGAGTGTGTTCATGAGTGTGTGTTCATGAGTGTGTTTATGAGTGTGTGTTCATGAGTGTGTTCATGAGTCTGTTCTTGAGTGTGTGTTCATGAGTGTGTGTTCATGAGTGTGTGTTCATGTGTTTGTGTTCATGAGTGTGTGTTCATGAGTGTGTTCATGAGTGTGTGTTCGTGAGTGTGTTCATGAGTGTGTGTTCATGAGTGTGTGTTCATGTGTTTGTGTTCATGAGTGTGTGTTCATGAGTGTGTTCATGAGTGTGTGTTCATGAGTGTGTTCATGAGTGTGTGTTCATGAGTGTGTGTTCATGAGTGTGTGTTCATGAGTGTGTTCATGAGTGTGTGTTCATGAGTGTGTGTTCATGAGTGTGTGTTCATGAGTGTGTTCATGAGTGTGTTAATGAGTGTGTTCATGAGTGTGTACATGAGTGTGTTCATGAGTGTGTGTTCATGAGTGTGTGTTCATGAGTGTGTTCATGAGTGTGTGTTCATGAGTGTGTGTTGATGAGTGTGTTCATGAGTGTGTGTTCATGAGTGTGTGTTGATGAGTGTGTTCATGAGTGTGTGTTCATGAGTGTGTGTTGATGAGTGTGTGTTCATGAGTGTGTTCATGAGTGTGTTCATGAGTGTGTTCATGAGTGTGTTCATGAGTGTGCGTTGATGAGTGTGTGTTCATGAGTGTGTGTTCATGAGTGTGTGTTGATGAGTGTGTGTTCATGAGTGTGTTCATGAGTGTGTTCATGAGTGTGTGTTCATGAGTTTGTTCATGAGTGTGTGTTCATGAGTGTGTTCATGAGTGTGTTCCTGAGTGTGTGTTCATGAGTGTGTGTTCATGTGTTTGTGTTCATGAGTGTGTGTTCATGAGTGTGTGTTCATGAGTTTGTGTTCATGAGTGTGTTCATGAGTGTGTGTTCATGAGTGTGTGTTCATGAGTGTGTGTTGATGAGTGTGTGTTGATGAGTGTGTGTTGATGAGTGTGTGTTAATGAGTGTGTACATGAGTGTGTTGATGAGTGTGTGTTGATGAGTGTGTGTTCATGATTGTGTGTTGATGAGTGTGTGTTCCTGAGTGTGTGTTGATGAGTGTGTGTTGATGAGTGTGTGTTGATGAGTGTGTGTTCATGAGTGTGTGTTGATGAGTGTGTGTTGATGAGTGTGTGTTCATGAGTGTGTGTTCATGAGTGTGTGTTCATGAGTGTGTGTTCATGAGTGTGTTCATGAGCGTGTGTTCATGAGCGTGTGTTCATGAGTGTGTTAATGAGTGTGTTCATGAGTGTGTGTTCATGAGTGTGTTCATGAGTGTGTTCATGAGTGTGTTCATGAGTGTGTTCTTGAGTGTGTTCATGAGTGTGTGTTCATGAGTGTGTGTTCATGAGTGTGTGTTCATGAGTGTGTTCATGAGTGTGTGTTCATGAGTGTGTTCATGAGTGTGTGTTCATGAGTGTGTTCATGAGTGTGTGTTCATGAGTGTGTGTTCATGAGTGTGTGTTCATGTGTTTGTGTTCATGAGTGTGTGTTCATGAGTGTGTGTTCATGAGTGTGTGTTCATGAGTGTGTGTTCATGAGTGTGTGTTCATGAGTGTGTGTTCATGAGTGTGTGTTCATGAGTGTGTGTTCATGAGTGTGTGTTCATGAGTGTGTGGTCATGAGTGTGTTCATGAGTGTGTGTTCATGAGAGTGTGTTCATGAGTGTGTGTTCATGAGTGTGTGTTCATGAGTGTGTGTTCATGAGTGTGTGTTCATGAGTGTGTGTTCATGAGTGTGTGTTCATGAGTGTGTGTTCATGAGTGTGTGTTCATGAGTGTGTGTTCATGAGTGTGTGTTCATGAGCGTGTTCATGAGTGTGTGTTCATGAGTGTGTTCATGAGTGTGTGTTCATGAGTGTGTGTTCATGAGTGTGTTCATGAGTGTGTGTTCATGAGTGTGTGTTCATGAGTGTGTTCATGAGTGTGTGTTCATGAGTGTGGTCATGAGTGTGTTCATGAGTGTGTGTTCATGAGTGTGTGTTCATGAGTGTGTGTTCATGAGAGTGTGTTCATGAGTGTGTGTTCATGAGTGTGTTCATGAGTGTGTTCATGAGTGTGTGTTCATGAGTGTGTTAATGAGTGTGTGTTCATGAGTGTGTGTTCATGAGTGTGTGTTCATGAGTGTGTTCATGAGTGTGTTCATGAGTGTGTGTTCATGAGTGTGTTCATGAGTGTGTTCATGAGTGTGTGTTCATGAGTGTGTGTTCATGAGTGTGTGTTCATGAGTGTGTGTTCATGAGTGTGTTCATGAGTGTGTTCATGAGTGTGTGTTCATGAGTGTGTTCATGAGTGTGTGTTCATGAGTGTGTGTTCATGAGTGTGTGTTCATGAGTGTGTGTTCATGTGTTTGTGTTCATGAGTGTGTGTTCATGAGTGTGTGTTCATGAGTGTGTGTTCATGAGTGTGTGTTCATGAGTGTGTGTTCATGAGTGTGTTCATGAGTGTGTGTTCATGAGTGTGTGTTCATGAGAGTGTGTTCATGATTGTGTTCATGAGTGTGTGTTTATGAGTGTGTGTTCATGAGTGTGTGTTCATGAGTGTGTTCATGTGTTTGTGTTCATGAGTGTGTGTTAATGAGTGTGTGTTCATCAGTGTGTGTTCATGAGTGTGTGTTCATGAGTGTGTGTTCATGAGTGTGTGTTCATGATTGTGTTCATGATTGTGTTCATGAGTGTGTGTTCATGACTGTGTTCATGAGTGTGTGTTCATGAGTGTGTGTTCATGTGTTTGTGTTCATGAGTGTGTTTGAAGTGTGTGTTCATGAGTATGTTCATGAGTGTGTTCATGAGTGTGTGTTCATGAGTGTGTGTTCATGAGTGTGTTCATGAGTGTGTTCATGAGTGTGTGTTCATGAGTGTGTGTTCATGAGTGTGTTCATGAGTGTGTTCATGAGTGTGTTCATGAGTGTGTGTTCATGAGCGTGTGTTCATGAGTGTGTTAATGAGTGTGTTCATGAGTGTGTGTTCATGAGTGTGTTCATGAGTGTGTTCATGAGTGTGTGTTCATGAGTGTGTGTTCATGAGTGTGTGTTCATGAGTGTGTGTTCATGTGTTTGTGTTCATGAGTGTGTGTTCATGAGTGTGTGTTCATGAGTGTGTGTTCATGAGTGTGTGTTGATGAGTGTGTGTTAATGAGTGTGTTGATGAGTGTGTGTTCATGATTGTGTGTTCATAAGTGTGTGTTCCTGAGTGTGTGTTGATGAGTGTGTGTTGATGAGTGTGTGTTGATGAGTGTGTGTTGATGAGTGTGTGTTCATGAGTGTGTGTTCATGAGTGTGTGTTCATGAGTGTGTGTTCATGAGTGTGTGTTCATGAGTGTGTGTTCATGAGTGTGTGTGTTCATGAGTGTGTTCATGAGTGTGTTCATGAGTGTGTACATGAGTGTGTGTTCATGAGTGTGTGTTCATGAGTGTGTTCATGAGTGTGTACATGAGTGTGTGTTCATGAGTGTGTGTTCATGAGTGTGTGTTCATGAGTGTGTGTTCATGAGTGTGTGTTGATGAGTGTGTGTTGATGAGTGTGTGTTGATGAGTGTGTGTTCATGAGTGTGTGTTCATGAGTGTGTTCATGAGTGTGTTCATGAGTGTGTTCATGAGTGTGTGTTAATGAGTGTGTTCATGAGTGTGTTCATGAGTGTGTTCATGAGTGTGTGTTCATGAGTGTGTTCATGAGTGTGTGTTCATGAGTGTGTTCATGAGTGTGTTCATGAGTGTGTGTTCATGAGTGTGTTCATGAGTGTGTGTTCATGAGTGTGTGTTAATGTGTTTGTGTTCATGAGTGTGTGTTCATGAGTGTGTGTTCATGAGTGTGTGTTCATGAGTGTGTGTTCATGAGTGTGTGTTCATGAGTGTGTGTTCATGAGTGTGTGTTCATGAGTGTGTTCATGAGTGTGTTCATGAGTGTGTGTTCATGAGTGTGTGTTCATGAGAGTGTGTTCATGATTGTGTTCATGAGTGTGTGTTTATGAGTGTGTGTTCATGAGTGTGTGTTCATGAGTGTGTTCATGTGTTTGTGTTCATGAGTGTGTGTTAATGAGTGTGTGTTCATCAGTGTGTGTTCATGAGTGTGTGTTCATGAGTGTGTGTTCATGAGTGTGTGTTCATGATTGTGTTCATGATTGTGTTCATGAGTGTGTGTTCATGACTGTGTTCATGAGTGTGTGTTCATGAGTGTGTGTTCATGTGTTTGTGTTCATGAGTGTGTTTGAAGTGTGTGTTCATGAGTATGTTCATGAGTGTGTTCATGAGTGTGTGTTCATGAGTGTGTGTTCATGAGTGTGTTCATGAGTGTGTTCATGAGTGTGTGTTCATGAGTGTGTGTTCATGAGTGTGTTCATGAGTGTGTTCATGAGTGTGTTCATGAGTGTGTGTTCATGAGCGTGTGTTCATGAGTGTGTTAATGAGTGTGTTCATGAGTGTGTGTTCATGAGTGTGTTCATGAGTGTGTTCATGAGTGTGTGTTCATGAGTGTGTGTTCATGAGTGTGTGTTCATGTGTTTGTGTTCATGAGTGTGTGTTCATGAGTGTGTGTTCATGAGTGTGTGTTGATGAGTGTGTGTTAATGAGTGTGTTGATGAGTGTGTGTTCATGATTGTGTGTTCATAAGTGTGTGTTCCTGAGTGTGTGTTGATGAGTGTGTGTTGATGAGTGTGTGTTCATGAGTGTGTGTTCATGAGTGTGTGTTCATGAGTGTGTGTTCATGAGTGTGTGTTCATGAGTGTGTGTGTTCATGAGTGTGTTCATGAGTGTGTTCATGAGTGTGTTCATGAGTGTGTACATGAGTGTGTGTTCATGAGTGTGTGTTCATGAGTGTGTTCATGAGTGTGTACATGAGTGTGTGTTCATGAGTGTGTGTTCATGAGTGTGTGTTCATGAGTGTGTGTTCATGAGTGTGTGTTGATGAGTGTGTGTTGATGAGTGTGTGTTGATGAGTGTGTGTTCATGAGTGTGTGTTCATGAGTGTGTTCATGAGTGTGTTCATGAGTGTGTTCATGAGTGTGTGTTAATGAGTGTGTTCATGAGTGTGTTCATGAGTGTGTTCATGAGTGTGTGTTCATGAGTGTGTTCATGAGTGTGTTCATGAGTGTGTTCATGAGTGTGTTCATGAGTGTGTTCAGGAGTGTGTGTTCAGGAGTGTGTGTTCATGAGTGTGTGTTCATGAGTGTGTGTTCATGAGTGTGTGTTCATGAGTGTGTGTTCATGAGTTTATGTTCATGAGTGTGTGTTCATGAGTGTGTGTTCATGAGTGTGTTCATGAGTGTGTGTTCATGAGTGTGTTCTTGAGTGTGTTCATGAGTGTGTGTTCATGAGTGTGTGTTCATGAGTGTGTGTTCATGAGTGTGTTCATGAGTGTGTGTTCATGAGTGTGGTCATGAGTGTGTGTTCATGAGTGTGTGTTCATGAGTGTGTGTTCACGAGTGTGTGTTCATGAGTGTGTGTTCATGAGTGTGTGTTCATGAGTGTGTGTTCATGAGTGTGTTCATGAGTGTGTGTTCATGAGTGTGTTCATGAGTGTGTGTTCATGAGTGTGTGTTCATGTGTTTGTGTTCATGAGTGTGTGTTCATGAGTGTGTTCATGAGTGTGTGTTCATGAGTGTGTTCATGAGTGTGTGTTCGTGAGTGTGTGTTCATGAGTGTGTGTTCATGAGTGTGTGTTCATGAGTGTGTTCATGAGTGTGTTCATGAGTGTGTACATGAGTGTGTACATGAGTGTGTTCATGAGTGTGTGTTCATGAGTGTGTGTTCATGAGTGTGTTCATGAGTGTGTGTTCATGAGTGTGTGTTGATGAGTGTGTTCATGAGTGTGTGTTCATGAGTGTGTGTTCATGAGTGTGTGTTCATGAGTGTGTTCATGAGTGTGTGTTCATGAGTGTGTGTTCATGAGTGTGTGCTTATGAGTGTGTTAATGAGTGTGTGTTCATGAGTGTGTGTTCATGAGTGTGTGTTGATGAGTGTGTTCATGAGTGTGTGTTCATGAGTGTGTGTTGATGAGTGTGTGTTCATGAGTGTGTGTTCATGAGTGTGTTCATGAGTGTGTGTTCATGAGTGTGTGTTCATGAGTGTGTGTTCATGAGTGTGTGTTCATGAGTGTGTTCATGAGTGTGTGTTCATGAGTGTGTGTTCATGAGTGTGTTCATGAGTGTGTGTTCATGAGTGTGTTCATGAGTGTGTGTTCATGTGTTTGTGTTCATGAGTGTGTGTTCATGAGTGTGTGTTCATGAGTGAGTGTTCATGGGTGTGTTCATGGGTGTGTTCATGAGTGTGTGTTCATGAGTGTGTTCATGAGTGTGTTCATGAGTGTGTGTTCATGAGTGTGTGTTCATGAGTGTGTGTTCATGAGTGTGTGTTCATGAGTGTGTTCATGAGTGTGTTCATGAGTGTGTGTTCATGAGTGTGTGTTCATGAGTGTGTGTTCATGTGTTTGTGTTCATGAGTGTGTGTTCATGAGTGTGTTCATGAGTGTGTGTTCATGAGTGTGTGTTCATGAGTGTGTGTTCATGAGTGTGTGTTCATGAGTGTGTGTTCATGGGTGTGTTCATGAGTGTGTGTTCATGAGTGTGTTCATGAGTGTGTTCATGAGTGTGTGTTCATGAGTGTGTTCATGAGTGTGTGTTCATGAGTGTGTGTTCATGTGTTTGTGTTCATGAGTGTGTGTTCATGAGTGTGTTCATGAGTGTGTTCATGAGTGTGTGTTCATGAGTGTGTTCATGAGTGAGTTCATGAGTGTGTGTTCATGAGTTTGTGTTCATGAGTGTGTTCATGTGTGTGTGTTCATGAGTGTGTTCATGAGTGTGTTCATGAGTGTGTTCATGAGTGTGTTCATGAGTGTGTGTTCATGAGTGTGTGTTCATGAGTGTGTGTTCATGAGTGTGTGTTCATGAGTGTGTTTATGAGTGTGTGTTCATGAGTGTGTGTTCATGAGTGTGTGTTCATGAGTGTGTGTTAATGAGTGTGTGTTCATGAGTGTGTTCATGAGTGTGTGTTCATGAGTGTGTGTTCATGGGTGTGTTCATGAGTGTGTTCATGAGTGTGTTCATGAGTGTGTTCATGAGTGTGTTTTCATGTGTGTTAATGAGTGTGTTTGTGAGTGTGTTCGTGAGTGTGTTCATGAGTGTGTTCATGAGTGTGTTCATGAGTGTGTTCATGAGTGTGTGTTCATGAGTGTGTTCATGAGTGTGTGTTCATGAGTGTGTTCATGTGTGTGTTCATGAGTGTGTTCATGAGTGTGTGTTCATGAGTGTGTTCATGAGTGTGTTCATGAGTATGTGTTCATGAGTGTGTGTTCATGAGAGTGTGTTCATGAGTGTGTGTTTATGAGTGTGTGTTCATGAGTGTGTTCATGAGTGTGTGTTCATGAGTGTGTTCATGTGTTTGTGTTCATGAGTGTGTGTTCATGAGTGTGTGTTCATCAGTGTGTGTTCATGAGTGTGTTAATGAGTGTGTGTTCATCAGTGTGTGTTCATGAGTGTGTTAATGAGTGTGTGTTCATGAGTGTGTGTTCATGATTGTGTTCATGAGTGTGTGTTCATGAGTGTGTGTTCATGAGTGTGTTCATGAGTGTGTGTTCATGAGTGTGTGTTCATGAGTGTGTTCATGAGTGTGTTCATGAGTGTGTGTTCATGAGTGTGTGTTCATGAGTGTTTTCATGAGTGTGTGATCATGAGTGTGTTCATGAGTGTGTGTTCATGAGTGTGTGTTCATGTGTGTGTGATCATGAGTGTGTGTTCATGAGTGTGTGTTCATGAGAGTGTGTTCATGAGTGTGTGTTCATGAGTGTGTGTTCATGAGTGTGTGTTCATGAGTGTGTTCATGAGTGTGTGTTCATGAGTGTGTGTTCATGAGTGTGTGTTCATGAGTGTGTGTTCATGAGTGTGTGTTCATGAGTGTGTGTTCATGAGCGTGTTCATGAGTGTGTGTTCATGAGCGTGTTCATGAGTGTGTGTTCATGAGTGTGTTCATGAGTGTGTGTTCATGAGTGTGTTCATGAGTGTGTTCATGAGTGTGTGTTCATGAGTGTGTGTTCATGAGTGTGGTCATGAGTGTGTTCATGAGTGTGTGTTCATGAGTGTGTGTTCATGAGTGTGTGTTCATGAGTGTGTGTTCATGAGTGTGTTCATGAGTGTGTGTTCATGAGTGTGTGTTCATGAGTGTGTGTTCATGAGTGTGTTCATGAGTGTGTGTTCATGAGTGTGTGTTCATGAGTGTGTGTTCATGAGTGTGTTCATGAGTGTGTGTTCATGAGTGTGTGTTCATGAGTGTGTGTTCATGAGTGTGTGTTCATGAGAGTGTGTTCATGAGTGTGTGTTCATGAGTGTGTGTTCATGAGTGTGTGTTCATGAGTGTGTGTTCATGAGTGTGTGAGTGTTCATGAGTGTGTGTTCATGTGTTTGTGTTCATGTGTTTGTGTTCATGAGTGTGTGTTCATGAGTGTGTGTTCATGAGTGTGTGTTCATGAGTGTGTGTTCATGAGTGTGTGGTCATGAGTGTGTTCATGAGTGTGTGTTCATGAGAGTGTGTTCATGAGTGTGTTCATGAGTGTGTGTTCATGAGTGTGTTCATGAGTGTGTGTTCATGAGTGTGTGTTCATGAGTGTGTGTTCATGAGTGTGTGTTCATGAGTGTGTGTTCATGAGTGTGTTCATGAGTGTGTGTTCATGAGTGTGTTCATGAGTGTGTGTTCATGAGTGTGTGTTCATGAGTGTGTGTTCATGAGTGTGTTCATGAGTGTGTGTTCATGAGTGTGTGTTCATGAGTGTGTGTTCATGAGTGTGTTCATGAGTGTGTGTTCATGAGTGTGGTTCATGAGTGTGTTCATGAGTGTGTGTTCATGAGTGTGTGTTCATGAGTGTGTGTTCATGAGTGTGTGTTCATGAGTGTGTTCATGAGTGTGTTCATGAGTGTGTGTTCATGAGTGTGTGTTCATGAGTGTGTGTTCATGAGTGTGTGTTCATGAGTTGTGTTCATGAGTGTGTTCATGAGTGTGTGTTCATGAGTGTGTTCATGAGTGTGTGTTCATGAGTGTGTGTTCATGTGTTGTGTTCATGAGTGTGTTCATGAGTGTGTGTTCATGAGTGTGTGTTCATGAGTGTGTTCATGAGTGTGTGTCATGAGTGTGTTCATGAGTGTGTGTTCATGAGTGTGTGTTCATGAGTTGTGTGTTCATGAGTGTGTGTTCATGAGTGTGTGTTCATGAGTGTGTGTTCATGAGTGTGTGTTCATGAGTGTGTGTTCATGAGTGTGTTCATGAGTGTGTGTTCATGAGTGTGTTCATGAGTGTGTGTTCATGAGTGTGTGTTCATGAGTGTGTGTTCATGAGTGTGTGTTCATGAGTGTGTGTTCATGAGTGTGTTCATGAGTGTGTGTTCATGTGTGTGTGTTCATGAGTGTGTGTTCATGAGTGTGTGTTCATGAGTGTGTGTTCATGAGTGTGTGTTCATGAGTGTGTTCATGAGTGTGTTCATGAGTGTGTGTTCATGAGTGTGTGTTCATGAGTGTGTGTTCATGAGTGTGTGTTCATGAGTTTTGTTCATGAGTGTGTGTTCATGAGTGTGTTCATGAGTGTGTGTTCATGAGTGTGTGTTCATGTGTTTGTGTTCATGAGGTGTGTTCATGAGTGTGTGTTCATGAGTGTGTGTTCATGAGTGTGTTCATGAGTGTGTTCATGAGTGTGTGTTCATGAGTGTGTTCATGATTGTGTTCATGAGTGTGTGTTCATGAGTTTTTGTTCATGAGTGTGTTCATGTGTGTGTGTTCATGAGTGTGTGTTCATGAGTGTGTGTTCATGAGTGTGTGTTCATGAGTGTGTGTTCATGAGTGTGTTCATGAGTGTGTGTTCATGAGTGTGTGTTCATGAGTGTGTTGTTCATGGGTGTGTTCATGAGTGTGTTCATAAGTGTGTTCATGAGTGTGTTTTCATGTGTGTTAGTGAGTGTGTTCGTGAGTGTGTTAGTGAGTGTGTTCGTGAGTGTGTTTCATGAGTGTGTTCATGAGTGTGTTCATGAGTGTGTTCATGAGTGTGTTCATGAGTGTGTGTTCATGAGTGTGTGTTCATGAGTGTGTTCATGAGTGTGTTCATGAGTGTGTGTTCATGAGTGTGTTCATGAGAGTGTGTTCATGATTGTGTTCATGAGTGTGTGTTTATGAGTGTGTGTTCATGAGTGTGTGTGTTCATGAGTGTGTTCATGTGTTTGTGTTCATGAGTGTGTGTTAATGAGTGTGTGTTCATCAGTGTGTGTTCATGAGTGTGTGTTCATGAGTGTGTGTTCATGATTGTGTTCATGATTGTGTTCATGAGTGTGTTCATGAGTGTGTGTTCATGACTGTGTTCATGAGTGTGTGTTCATGAGTGTGTGTTCATGTGTTTGTGTTCATGAGTGTGTTTGAAGTGTGTGTTCATGAGTATGTTCATGAGTGTGTTCATGAGTGTGTGTTCATGAGTGTGTGTTCATGAGTGTGAGTGTGTTCATGAGTGTGTTCATGAGTGTGTGTTCATGAGTGTGTTCATGAGTGTGTTCATGAGTGTGTTCATGAGTGTGTGTTCATGAGCGTGTGTTCATGAGTGTGTTAATGAGTGTGTTCATGAGTGTGTGTTCATGAGTGTGTTCATGAGTGTGTTCATGAGTGTGTGTTCATGAGTGTGTGTTCATGAGTGTGTGTTCATGAGTGTGTGTTCATGTGTTTGTGTTCATGAGTGTGTGTTCATGAGTGTGTGTTCATGAGTGTGTGTTGATGAGTGTGTGTTGATGAGTGTGTGTTAATGAGTGTGTACATGAGTGTGTTGATGAGTGTGTGTTGATGAGTGTGTGTTGATGAGTGTGTGTTCATGAGTGTGTGTTCATGAGTGTGTGTTCATGAGTGTGTGTTCATGAGTGTGTGTTCATGAGTGTGTGTTCATGAGTGTGTGTTCATGAGTGTGTGTGTTCATGAGTGTGTTCATGAGTGTGTTCATGAGTGTGTTCATGAGTGTGTACATGAGTGTGTGTTCATGAGTGTGTGTTCATGAGTGTGTTCATGAGTGTGTACATGAGTGTGTGTTCATGAGTGTGTGTTCATGAGTGTGTGTTCATGAGTGTGTGTTGATGAGTGTGTGTTGATGAGTGTGTGTTGATGAGTGTGTGTTCATGAGTGTGTGTTCATGAGTGTGTTCATGAGTGTGTTCATGAGTGTGTGTTAATGAGTGTGTTCATGAGTGTGTGTTCATGAGTGTGTTCATGAGTGTGTTCATGAGTGTGTTCATGAGTGTGTTCAGGAGTGTGTGTTCAGGAGTGTGTGTTCATGAGTGTGTGTTCATGAGTGTGTGTTCATGAGTGTGTGTTCATGAGTTAGTGTTCATGAGTTTATGTTCATGAGTGTGTGTTCATGAGTGTGTGTTCATGAGTGTGTTCATGAGTGTGTGTTCATGAGTGTGTTCTTGAGTGTGTTCATGAGTGTGTGTTCATGAGTGTGTGTTCATGAGTGTGTTCATGAGTGTGTGTTCATGAGTGTGGTCATGAGTGTGTGTTCATGAGTGTGAGTTCATGAGTGTGTTCACGAGTGTGTGTTCACGAGTGTGTGTTCATGAGTGTGTGTTCATGAGTGTGTTCATGAGTGTGTGTTCATGAGTGTGTGTTCATGAGTGTGTGCTTATGAGTGTGTTAATGAGTGTGTGTTCATGAGTGTGTGTTGATGAGTGTGTTCATGAGTGTGTGTTCATGAGTGTGTGTTGATGAGTGTGTGTTTATGAGTGTGTGTTCATGAGTGTGTTCATGAGTGTGTTCATGAGTGTGCGTTGATGAGTGTGTGTTCATGAGTGTGTGTTCATGAGTGTGTGTTCATGAGTGTGTGTTGATGAGTGTGTGTTCATGAGTGTGTTCATGAGTGTGTGTTCATGAGTGTGTTCATGAGTGTGTACATGAGTGTGTACATGAGTGTGTTCATGAGTGTGTGTTCATGAGTGTGTGTTCATGAGTGTGTTCATGAGTGTGTGTTCATGAGTGTGTGTTGATGAGTGTGTTCATGAGTGTGTGTTCATGAGTGTGTGTTCATGAGTGTGTGTTCATGAGTGTGTTCATGAGTGTGTGTTCATGAGTGTGTGTTCATGAGTGTGTGCTTATGAGTGTGTTAATGAGTGTGTGTTCATGAGTGTGTGTTGATGAGTGTGTTCATGAGTGTGTGTTCATGAGTGTGTGTTGATGAGTGTGTGTTTATGAGTGTGTGTTCATGAGTGTGTTCATGAGTGTGTTCATGAGTGTGCGTTGATGAGTGTGTGTTCATGAGTGTGTGTTCATGAGTGTGTGTTCATGAGTGTGTGTTGATGAGTGTGTGTTCATGAGTGTGTTCATGAGTGTGTGTTCATGAGTGTGTGTTCATGAGTGTGTGTTCATGAGTGTGTTCATGAGTGTGTTCATGAGTGTGTGTTCATGAGTGTGTTCATGAGCGTGTGTTCATGAGTGTGTTAATGAGTGTGTTCATGAGTGTGTTCATGAGTGTGTTCATGAGTGTGTGTTTATGAGTGTGTGTTCATGTGTTTGTGTTCATGAGTGTGTGTTCATGAGTGTGTGTTCATGAGTGTGTGTTCTTGAGTGTGTGTTGATGAGTGTGTGTTGATGAGTGTGTGTTGATGAGTGTGTGTTGATGAGTGTGTGTTGATGAGTGTGTGTTGATGAGTGTGTTCATGAGTGTGTTCATGAGTGTGTTCATGAGTGTGTGTTAATGAGTGTGTTCATGAGTGTGTTCATGAGTGTGTGTTCATGAGTGTGTTCATGAGTGTGTTCATGAGTGTGTTCATGAGTGTGTTCATGAGTGTGTTCATGAGTGTGTGTTCATGAGTGTGTGTTGATGAGTGTGTGTTGATGAGTGTGTGTTCATGAGTGTGTGTTGATGAGTGTGTGTTCATGAGTGTGTGTTCATGAGTGTGTGTTCATGAGTGTGTTCATGAGTGTGTTTATGAGTGTGTTCATGAGTGTGTTCATGAGTGTGTGTTCATGAGTGTGTGTTCATGAGTGTGTGTTCATGAGTGTGTGTTCATGAGTGTGTTAATGAGTGTGTTCATGAGTGTGTACATGAGTGTGTACATGAGTGTGTTCATGAGTGTGTGTTCATGAGTGTGTGTTCATGAGTGTGTTCATGAGTGTGTGTTCATGAGTGTGTGTTGATGAGTGTGTTCATGAGTGTGTGTTCATGAGTGTGTGTTGATGAGTGTGTGTTCATGAGTGTGTTGATGAGTGTGTGTTCATGAGTGTGTTCATGAGTGTGTTCATGAGTGTGTGTTCATGAGTGTGTGTTCATGAGTGTGTGTTGATGACTGTGTGTTCATGAGTGTGTTCATGAGTGTGTGTTCATGAGTGTGTTCATGAGTGTGTGTTCATGAGTGTGTTCATGAGCGTGTGTTCATGAGCGTGTGTTCATGAGTGTGTGTTAATGAGTGTGTTAATGAGTGTGTTCATGAGTGTGTGTTCATGAGTGTGTTCATGAATGTGTTCATGAGTGTGTTCATGAGTGTGTGTTCATGAGTGTGTGTTGATGAGTGTGTGTTCATGAGTGTGTGTTCATGAGTGTGTTCATGAGTGTGTTCATGAGTGTGTTCATGAGTGTGTGTTCATGAGTGTGTGTTGATGAGTGTGTGTTCATGAGTGTGTTAATGAGTGTGTTCATGAGTGTGTACATGAGTGTGTACATGAGTGTGTTCATGAGTGTGTGTTCAAGAGTGTGTATTCATGAGTGTGTTCATGAGTGTGTGTTCATGAGTGTGTGTTGATGAGTGTGTTCATGAGTGTGTGTTCATGAGTGTGTGTTGATGAGTGTGTGTTCATGAGTGTGTTGATGAGTGTGTGTTCATGAGTGTGTTCATGAGTGTGTGTTCATGAGTGTGTGTTCATGAGTGTGTGTTCATGAGTGTGTGTTGATGAGTGTGTGTTCATGAGTGTGTTCATGAGTGTGTGTTCATGAGTGTGTTCATGAGTGTGTTCATGCGTGTGTGTTCATGAGCGTGTGTTCATGAGCGTGTGTTCATGAGTGTGTTAATGAGTGTGTTCATGAGTGTGTGTTCATGAGTGTGTTCATGAGTGTGTTCATGAGTGTGTTCATGAGTGTCTTCATGAGCGTGTTCATGAGTGTGTGTTCATGAGTGTGTGTTCATGAGTGTGTGTTCATGAGTGTGTGTTCATGAGTGTGTGTTCATGAGTGTGTTCATGAGTGTGTGTTCATGAGTGTGTTTATGAGTGTGTGTTCATGAGTGTGTTCATGAGTGTGTTCTTGAGTGTGTGTTCATGAGTGTGTGTTCATGAGTGTGTGTTCATGTGTTTGTGTTCATGAGTGTGTGTTCATGAGTGTGTTCATGAGTGTGTGTTCGTGAGTGTGTTCATGAGTGTGTGTTGATGACTGTGTGTTCATGAGTGTGTTCATGAGTGTGTTCATGAGTGTGTGTTCATGAGTGTGTTCATGAGTGTGTGTTCATGAGTGTGTTCATGAGCGTGTGTTCATGAGCGTGTGTTCATGAGTGTGTGTTAATGAGTGTGTTAATGAGTGTGTTCATGAGTGTGTGTTCATGAGTGTGTTCATGAATGTGTTCATGAGTGTGTTCATGAGTGTGTGTTCATGAGTGTGTGTTGATGAGTGTGTGTTCATGAGTGTGTGTTCATGAGTGTGTGTTGATGAGTGTGTGTTCATGAGTGTGTGTTCATGAGTGTGTTCATGAGTGTGTTCATGAGTGTGTTCATGAGTGTGTGTTCATGAGTGTGTGTTGATGAGTGTGTGTTCATGAGTGTGTTAATGAGTGTGTTCATGAGTGTGTACATGAGTGTGTACATGAGTGTGTTCATGAGTGTGTGTTCAAGAGTGTGTATTCATGAGTGTGTTCATGAGTGTGTGTTCATGAGTGTGTGTTCATGAGTGTGTTCATGAGTGTGTGTTCATGAGTGTGTGTTGATGAGTGTGTGTTCATGAGTGTGTTGATGAGTGTGTGTTCATGAGTGTGTTCATGAGTGTGTGTTCATGAGTGTGTGTTCATGAGTGTGTGTTCATGAGTGTGTGTTGATGAGTGTGTGTTCATGAGTGTGTTCATGAGTGTGTGTTCATGAGTGTGTTCATGAGTGTGTTCATGAGTGTGTGTTCATGAGCGTGTGTTCATGAGCGTGTGTTCATGAGTGTGTTAATGAGTGTGTTCATGAGTGTGTGTTCATGAGTGTGTTCATGAGTGTGTTCATGAGTGTGTTCATGAGTGTGTTCATGAGTGTCTTCATGAGCGTGTTCATGAGTGTGTGTTCATGAGTGTGTGTTCATGAGTGTGTGTTCATGAGTGTGTGTTCATGAGTGTGTTCATGAGTGTGTGTTCATGAGTGTGTTTATGAGTGTGTGTTCATGAGTGTGTTCATGAGTGTGTTCTTGAGTGTGTGTTCATGAGTGTGTGTTCATGAGTGTGTGTTCATGTGTTTGTGTTCATGAGTGTGTGTTCATGAGTGTGTTCATGAGTGTGTGTTCGTGAGTGTGTTCATGAGTGTGTGTTCATGTGTTTGTGTTCATGAGTGTGTGTTCATGAGTGTGTTCATGAGTGTGTGTTCATGAGTGTGTGTTCATGAGTGTGTGTTCATGAGTGTGTGTTCATGAGTGTGTTCATGAGTGTGTGTTCATGAGTGTGTGTTCATGAGTGTGTGTTCATGAGTGTGTTCATGAGTGTGTTAATGAGTGTGTTCATGAGTGTGTACATGAGTGTGTTCATGAGTGTGTGTTCATGAGTGTGTGTTCATGAGTGTGTTCATGAGTGTGTGTTCATGAGTGTGTGTTGATGAGTGTGTTCATGAGTGTGTGTTCATGAGTGTGTGTTGATGAGTGTGTTCATGAGTGTGTGTTCATGAGTGTGTGTTGATGAGTGTGTGTTCATGAGTGTGTTCATGAGTGTGTTCATGAGTGTGTTCATGAGTGTGTTCATGAGTGTGCGTTGATGAGTGTGTGTTCATGAGTGTGTTCATGAGTGTGTTCATGAGTGTGCGTTGATGAGTGTGTGTTCATGAGTGTGTGTTCATGAGTGTGTGTTGATGAGTGTGTGTTCATGAGTGTGTTCATGAGTGTGTTCATGAGTGTGTGTTCATGAGTGTGTTAATGAGTGTGTTCATGAGTGTGTTCATGAGTGTGTGTTCATGAGTGTGTGTTCATGTGTTTGTGTTCATGAGTGTGTGTTCATGAGTGTGTGTTCATGAGTGTGTGTTCATGAGTGTGTTCATGAGTGTGTGTTCATGAGTGTGTGTTCATGAGTGTGTGTTCATGAGTGTGTGTTGATGAGTGTGTGTTAATGAGTGTGTACATGAGTGTGTTGATGAGTGTGTGTTGATGAGTGTGTGTTCATGATTGTGTGTTGATGAGTGTGTGTTCCTGAGTGTGTGTTGATGAGTGTGTGTTGATGAGTGTGTGTTGATGAGTGTGTGTTGATGAGTGTGTGTTGATGAGTGTGTGTTGATGAGTGTGTGTTCATGAGTGTGTGTTCATGAGTGTGTGTTCATGAGTGTGTGTTCATGAGTGTGTGTTCATGAGTGTGTTCATGAGCGTGTGTTCATGAGCGTGTGTTCATGAGTGTGTTAATGAGTGTGTTCATGAGTGTGTGTTCATGAGTGTGTTCATGAGTGTGTTCATGAGTGTGTTCATGAGTGTGTGTTCATGAGTGTGTGTTCATGAGTGTGTGTTCATGAGTGTGTGTTCATGAGTGTGTGTTCATGAGTGTGTTCATGAGTGTGTTCATGAGTGTGTTCATGAGTGTGTGTTCATGAGTGTGTGTTGATGAGTGTGTGTTCATGAGTGTGTTAATGAGTGTGTTCATGAGTGTGTACATGAGTGTGTACATGAGTGTGTTCATGAGTGTGTGTTCAAGAGTGTGTATTCATGAGTGTGTTCATGAGTGTGTGTTCATGAGTGTGTGTTCATGAGTGTGTTCATGAGTGTGTGTTCATGAGTGTGTGTTGATGAGTGTGTGTTCATGAGTGTGTTGATGAGTGTGTGTTCATGAGTGTGTTCATGAGTGTGTGTTCATGAGTGTGTGTTCATGAGTGTGTGTTCATGAGTGTGTGTTGATGAGTGTGTGTTCATGAGTGTGTTCATGAGTGTGTGTTCATGAGTGTGTTCATGAGTGTGTTCATGAGTGTGTGTTCATGAGCGTATGTTCATGAGCGTGTGTTCATGAGTGTGTTAATGAGTGTGTTCATGAGTGTGTGTTCATGAGTGTGTTCATGAGTGTGTTCATGAGTGTGTTCATGAGTGTGTTCATGAGTGTCTTCATGAGCGTGTTCATGAGTGTGTGTTCATGAGTGTGTGTTCATGAGTGTGTGTTCATGAGTGTGTGTTCATGAGTGTGTGTTCATGAGTGTGTTCATGAGTGTGTGTTCATGAGTGTGTTTATGAGTGTGTGTTCATGAGTGTGTTCATGAGTGTGTTCTTGAGTGTGTGTTCATGAGTGTGTGTTCATGAGTGTGTGTTCATGTGTTTGTGTTCATGAGTGTGTGTTCATGAGTGTGTTCATGAGTGTGTGTTCGTGAGTGTGTTCATGAGTGTGTGTTCATGTGTTTGTGTTCATGAGTGTGTGTTCATGAGTGTGTTCATGAGTGTGTGTTCATGAGTGTGTGTTCATGAGTGTGTGTTCATGAGTGTGTGTTCATGAGTGTGTTCATGAGTGTGTGTTCATGAGTGTGTGTTCATGAGTGTGTGTTCATGAGTGTGTTCATGAGTGTGTTAATGAGTGTGTTCATGAGTGTGTACATGAGTGTGTTCATGAGTGTGTGTTCATGAGTGTGTGTTCATGAGTGTGTTCATGAGTGTGTGTTCATGAGTGTGTGTTGATGAGTGTGTTCATGAGTGTGTGTTCATGAGTGTGTGTTGATGAGTGTGTTCATGAGTGTGTGTTCATGAGTGTGTGTTGATGAGTGTGTGTTCATGAGTGTGTTCATGAGTGTGTTCATGAGTGTGTTCATGAGTGTGTTCATGAGTGTGTGTTCATGAGTGTGTTCATGAGTGTGTTCATGAGTGTGCGTTGATGAGTGTGTGTTCATGAGTGTGTGTTCATGAGTGTGTGTTGATGAGTGTGTGTTCATGAGTGTGTTCATGAGTGTGTTCATGAGTGTGTGTTCATGAGTGTGTTCATGAGTGTGTGTTCATGAGTGTGTTCCTGAGTGTGTGTTCATGAGTGTGTGTTCATGTGTTTGTGTTCATGAGTGTGTGTTCATGAGTGTGTGTTCATGAGTGTGTGTTCATGAGTGTGTTCATGAGTGTGTGTTCATGAGTGTGTGTTCATGAGTGTGTGTTCATGAGTGTGTGTTGATGAGTGTGTGTTGATGAGTGTGTGTTAATGAGTGTGTACATGAGTGTGTTGATGAGTGTGTGTTGATGAGTGTGTGTTCATGATTGTGTGTTGATGAGTGTGTGTTCCTGAGTGTGTGTTGATGAGTGTGTGTTGATGAGTGTGTGTTCATGAGTGTGTGTTGATGAGTGTGTGTTCATGAGTGTGTGTTCATGAGTGTGTGTTCATGAGTGTGTGTTCATGAGTGTGTGTTCATGAGTGTGTGTTCATGAGTGTGTTCATGAGCGTGTGTTCATGAGCGTGTGTTCATGAGTGTGTTCATGAGCGTGTGTTCATGAGCGTGTGTTCATGAGTGTGTTAATGAGTGTGTTCATGAGTGTGTGTTCATGAGTGTGTTCATGAGTGTGTTCATGAGTGTGTTCGTGAGTGTGTGTTCATGAGTGTGTGTTCATGAGTGTGTGTTCATGAGTGTGTTCATGAGTGTGTTCATGAGTGTGTGTTCATTAGTGTGTGTTCATGAGTGTGTGTTCATGAGTGTGTGTTCATGAGTGTGTGTTCATGAGTGTGTTCATGAGTGTGTTCATGAGTGTGTTCTTGAGTGTGTTCATGAGTGTGTGTTCATGAGTGTGTGTTCATGAGTGTGTGTTCATGAGTGTGTGTTCATGAGTGTGTTCATGAGTGTGTGTTCATGAGTGTGTGTTCATGAGTGTGTTCATGAGTGTGTGTTCATGAGTGTGTGTTCATGAGTGTGTGTTCATGTGTTTGTGTTCATGAGTGTGTGTTCATGAGTGTGTTCATGAGTGTGTGTTCATGAGTGTGTTCATGAGTGTGTGTTCATGAGTGTGTGTTAATGAGTGTGTTCATGAGTGTGTTCATGAGTGTGTGTTCATGAGTGTGTTCATGAGTGTGTTCATGAGTGTGTTCATGAGTGTGTTCATGAGTGTGTTCATGAGTGTGTTCATGAGTGTGTGTTCATGAGTGTGTGTTGATGAGTGTGTGTTCATGAGTGTGTGTTCATGAGTGTGTGTTGATGAGTGTGTGTTCATGAGTGTGTGTTCATGAGTGTGTGTTCATGAGTGTGTTCATGAGTGTGTTTATGAGTGTGTTCATGAGTGTGATCATGAGTGTGTGTTCATGAGTGTGTGTTCATGAGTGTGTGTTCATGAGTGTGTTAATGAGTGTGTTCATGAGTGTGTACATGAGTGTGTACATGAGTGTGTTCATGAGTGTGTGTTCATGAGTGTGTGTTGATGAGTGTGTGTTCATGAGTGTGTGTTCATGAGTGTGTGTTCATGAGTGTGTGTTCATGAGTGTGTGTTCATGAGTGTGTTCATGAGCGTGTGTTCATGAGTGTGTGTTCATGAGTGTGTTCATGAGCGTGTGTTCATGAGCGTGTGTTCATGAGTGTGTTAATGAGTGTGTTCATGAGTGTGTGTTCATGAGTGTGTTCATGAGTGTGTTCATGAGTGTGTTCGTGAGTGTGTGTTCATGAGTGTGTGTTCATGAGTGTGTGTTCATGAGTGTGTTCATGAGTGTGTTCATGAGTGTGTGTTCATTAGTGTGTGTTCATGAGTGTGTGTTCATGAGTGTGTGTTCATGAGTGTGTGTTCATGAGTGTGTTCATGAGTGTGTTCATGAGTGTGTTCTTGAGTGTGTTCATGAGTGTGTGTTCATGAGTGTGTGTTCATGAGTGTGTGTTCATGAGTGTGTGTTCATGAGTGTGTTCATGAGTGTGTGTTCATGAGTGTGTGTTCATGAGTGTGTTCATGAGTGTGTGTTCATGAGTGTGTGTTCATGAGTGTGTGTTCATGTGTTTGTGTTCATGAGTGTGTGTTCATGAGTGTGTTCATGAGTGTGTGTTCATGAGTGTGTTCATGAGTGTGTGTTCATGAGTGTGTGTTAATGAGTGTGTTCATGAGTGTGTT
Source organism: Romanogobio albipinnatus (assembly GCA_023566225.1). Taxonomy (NCBI): domain Eukaryota; kingdom Metazoa; phylum Chordata; class Actinopteri; order Cypriniformes; family Gobionidae; genus Romanogobio; species Romanogobio albipinnatus. The sequence continues at coordinate 100,666 of CM042252.1, read as the reverse complement.
CATGAGTGTGTGTTCATGAGTGTGTTCATGAGTGTGTTCATGAGTGTGTTCATGAGTGTGTTCATGAGTGTGTTCATGAGTGTGTGTTCATGAGTGTGTGTTGATGAGTGTGTGTTCATGAGTGTGTGTTCATGAGTGTGTGTTGATGAGTGTGTGTTCATGAGTGTGTGTTCATGAGTGTGTGTTCATGAGTGTGTTCATGAGTGTGTTTATGAGTGTGGTCATGAGTGTGATCATGAGTGTGTGTTCATGAGTGTGTGTTCATGAGTGTGTGTTCATGAGTGTGTTAATGAGTGTGTTCATGAGTGTGTACATGAGTGTGTACATGAGTGTGTTCATGAGTGTGTGTTCATGAGTGTGTGTTCATGAGTGTGTTCATGAGTGTGTGTTCATGAGTGTGTGTTGATGAGTGTGTTCATGAGTGTGTGTTCATGAGTGTGTGTTGATGAGTGTGTGTTCATGAGTGTGTTGATGAGTGTGTGTTCATGAGTGTGTTCATGAGTGTGTTCATGAGTGTGTGTTCATGAGTGTGTGTTCATGAGTGTGTGTTGATGACTGTGTGTTCATGAGTGTGTGTTCATGAGTGTGTTCATGAGTGTGTGTTCATGAGTGTGTTCATGAGCGTGTGTTCATGAGCGTGTGTTCACGAGTGTGTGTTAATGAGTGTGTTAATGAGTGTGTTCATGAGTGTGTGTTCATGAGTGTGTTCATGAGTGTGTTCATGAGTGTGTTCATGAGTGTGTGTTCATGAGTGTGTGTTGATGAGTGTGTGTTCATGAGTGTGTGTTCATGAGTGTGTTCATGAGTGTGTTCATGAGTGTGTTCTTGAGTGTGTTCATGAGTGTGTGTTCATGAGTGTGTGTTCATGAGTGTGTGTTCATGAGTGTGTTCATGAGTGTGTGTTCATGAGTGTGTGTTCATGAGTGTGTTCATGAGTGTGTGTTCATGAGTGTGTGTTCATGAGTGTGTGTTCATGTGTTTGTGTTCATGAGTGTGTGTTCATGAGTGTGTTCATGAGTGTGTGTTCATGAGTGTGTTCATGAGTGTGTGTTCATGAGTGTGTGTTAATGAGTGTGTTCATGAGTGTGTTCATGAGTGTGTGTTCATGAGTGTGTTCATGAGTGTGTTCATGAGTGTGTTCATGAGTGTGTTCATGAGTGTGTTCATGAGTGTGTGTTCATGAGTGTGTGTTGATGAGTGTGTGTTCATGAGTGTGTGTTCATGAGTGTGTGTTGATGAGTGTGTGTTCATGAGTGTGTGTTCATGAGTGTGTGTTCATGAGTGTGTTCATGAGTGTGTTTATGAGTGTGTTCATGAGTGTGATCATGAGTGTGTGTTCATGAGTGTGTGTTCATGAGTGTGTGTTCATGAGTGTGTTAATGAGTGTGTTCATGAGTGTGTACATGAGTGTGTACATGAGTGTGTTCATGAGTGTGTGTTCATGAGTGTGTGTTGATGAGTGTGTGTTCATGAGTGTGTGTTCATGAGTGTGTGTTCATGAGTGTGTGTTCATGAGTGTGTGTTCATGAGTGTGTTCATGAGCGTGTGTTCATGAGTGTGTGTTCATGAGTGTGTTCATGAGCGTGTGTTCATGAGCGTGTGTTCATGAGTGTGTTAATGAGTGTGTTCATGAGTGTGTGTTCATGAGTGTGTTCATGAGTGTGTTGATGAGTGTGTTCGTGAGTGTGTGTTCATGAGTGTGTGTTCATGAGTGTGTGTTCATGAGTGTGTTCATGAGTGTGTTCATGAGTGTGTGTTCATTAGTGTGTGTTCATGAGTGTGTGTTCATGAGTGTGTGTTCATGAGTGTGTGTTCATGAGTGTGTTCATGAGTGTGTTCATGAGTGTGTTCTTGAGTGTGTTCATGAGTGTGTGTTCATGAGTGTGTGTTCATGAGTGTGTGTTCATGAGTGTGTGTTCATGAGTGTGTTCATGAGTGTGTGTTCATGAGTGTGTGTTCATGAGTGTGTTCATGAGTGTGTGTTCATGAGTGTGTGTTCATGAGTGTGTGTTCATGTGTTTGTGTTCATGAGTGTGTGTTCATGAGTGTGTTCATGAGTGTGTGTTCATGAGTGTGTTCATGAGTGTGTGTTCATGAGTGTGTGTTAATGAGTGTGTTCATGAGTGTGTTCATGAGTGTGTGTTCATGAGTGTGTTCATGAGTGTGTTCATGAGTGTGTTCATGAGTGTGTTCATGAGTGTGTTCATGAGTGTGTGTTCATGAGTGTGTGTTGATGAGTGTGTGTTCATGAGTGTGTGTTCATGAGTGTGTGTTGATGAGTGTGTGTTCATGAGTGTGTGTTCATGAGTGTGTGTTCATGAGTGTGTTCATGAGTGTGTTTATGAGTGTGTTCATGAGTGTGATCATGAGTGTGTGTTCATGAGTGTGTGTTCATGAGTGTGTGTTCATGAGTGTGTTAATGAGTGTGTTCATGAGTGTGTACATGAGTGTGTACATGAGTGTGTTCATGAGTGTGTGTTCATGAGTGTGTGTTCATGAGTGTGTTCATGAGTGTGTGTTCATGAGTGTGTGTTGATGAGTGTGTTCATGAGTGTGTGTTCATGAGTGTGTGTTGATGAGTGTGTGTTCATGAGTGTGTTGATGAGTGTGTGTTCATGAGTGTGTTCATGAGTGTGTTCATGAGTGTGTGTTCATGAGTGTGTGTTCATGAGTGTGTGTTGATGACTGTGTGTTCATGAGTGTGTTCATGAGTGTGTGTTCATGAGTGTGTTCATGAGTGTGTGTTCATGAGTGTGTTCATGAGCGTGTGTTCATGAGCGTGTGTTCACGAGTGTGTGTTAATGAGTGTGTTAATGAGTGTGTTCATGAGTGTGTGTTCATGAGTGTGTTCATGAGTGTGTTCATGAGTGTGTTCATGAGTGTGTGTTGATGAGTGTGTGTTCATGAGTGTGTGTTCATGAGTGTGTGTTGATGAGTGTGTGTTCATGAGTGTGTGTTCATGAGTGTGTTCATGAGTGTGTTCATGAGTGTGTTCATGAGTGTGTGTTCATGAGTGTGTGTTCATGAGTGTGTGTTCATGAGTGTGTTAATGAGTGTGTTCATGAGTGTGTACATGAGTGTGTACATGAGTGTGTTCATGAGTGTGTGTTCAAGAGTGTGTATTCATGAGTGTGTTCATTAGTGTGTGTTCATGAGTGTGTGTTGATGAGTGTGTTCATGAGTGTGTGTTCATGAGTGTGTGTTGATGAGTGTGTGTTCATGAGTGTGTTGATGAGTGTGTGTTCATGAGTGTGTTCATGAGTGTGTGTTCATGAGTGTGTGTTCATGAGTGTGTGTTCATGAGTGTGTGTTGATGAGTGTGTGTTCATGAGTGTGTTCATGAGTGTGTGTTCATGAGTGTGTTCATGAGTGTGTTCATGAGTGTGTGTTCATGAGCGTGTGTTCATGAGCGTGTGTTCATGAGTGTGTTAATGAGTGTGTTCATGAGTGTGTGTTCATGAGTGTGTTCATGAGTGTGTTCATGAGTGTGTTCATGAGTGTGTTCATGAGTGTCTTCATGAGCGTGTTCATGAGTGTGTGTTCATGAGTGTGTGTTCATGAGTGTGTGTTCATGAGTGTGTGTTCATGAGTGTGTGTTCATGAGTGTGTGTTCATGAGTGTGTTCATGAGTGTGTGTTCATGAGTGTGTTTATGAGTGTGTGTTCATGAGTGTGTTCATGAGTCTGTTCTTGAGTGTGTGTTCATGAGTGTGTGTTCATGAGTGTGTGTTCATGTGTTTGTGTTCATGAGTGTGTGTTCATGAGTGTGTTCATGAGTGTGTGTTCGTGAGTGTGTTCATGAGTGTGTGTTCATGAGTGTGTGTTCATGTGTTTGTGTTCATGAGTGTGTGTTCATGAGTGTGTTCATGAGTGTGTGTTCATGAGTGTGTTCATGAGTGTGTGTTCATGAGTGTGTGTTCATGAGTGTGTGTTCATGAGTGTGTTCATGAGTGTGTGTTCATGAGTGTGTGTTCATGAGTGTGTGTTCATGAGTGTGTTCATGAGTGTGTTAATGAGTGTGTTCATGAGTGTGTACATGAGTGTGTTCATGAGTGTGTGTTCATGAGTGTGTGTTCATGAGTGTGTTCATGAGTGTGTGTTCATGAGTGTGTGTTGATGAGTGTGTTCATGAGTGTGTGTTCATGAGTGTGTGTTGATGAGTGTGTTCATGAGTGTGTGTTCATGAGTGTGTGTTGATGAGTGTGTGTTCATGAGTGTGTTCATGAGTGTGTTCATGAGTGTGTTCATGAGTGTGTTCATGAGTGTGCGTTGATGAGTGTGTGTTCATGAGTGTGTGTTCATGAGTGTGTGTTGATGAGTGTGTGTTCATGAGTGTGTTCATGAGTGTGTTCATGAGTGTGTGTTCATGAGTTTGTTCATGAGTGTGTGTTCATGAGTGTGTTCATGAGTGTGTTCCTGAGTGTGTGTTCATGAGTGTGTGTTCATGTGTTTGTGTTCATGAGTGTGTGTTCATGAGTGTGTGTTCATGAGTTTGTGTTCATGAGTGTGTTCATGAGTGTGTGTTCATGAGTGTGTGTTCATGAGTGTGTGTTGATGAGTGTGTGTTGATGAGTGTGTGTTGATGAGTGTGTGTTAATGAGTGTGTACATGAGTGTGTTGATGAGTGTGTGTTGATGAGTGTGTGTTCATGATTGTGTGTTGATGAGTGTGTGTTCCTGAGTGTGTGTTGATGAGTGTGTGTTGATGAGTGTGTGTTGATGAGTGTGTGTTCATGAGTGTGTGTTGATGAGTGTGTGTTGATGAGTGTGTGTTCATGAGTGTGTGTTCATGAGTGTGTGTTCATGAGTGTGTGTTCATGAGTGTGTTCATGAGCGTGTGTTCATGAGCGTGTGTTCATGAGTGTGTTAATGAGTGTGTTCATGAGTGTGTGTTCATGAGTGTGTTCATGAGTGTGTTCATGAGTGTGTTCATGAGTGTGTTCTTGAGTGTGTTCATGAGTGTGTGTTCATGAGTGTGTGTTCATGAGTGTGTGTTCATGAGTGTGTTCATGAGTGTGTGTTCATGAGTGTGTTCATGAGTGTGTGTTCATGAGTGTGTTCATGAGTGTGTGTTCATGAGTGTGTGTTCATGAGTGTGTGTTCATGTGTTTGTGTTCATGAGTGTGTGTTCATGAGTGTGTGTTCATGAGTGTGTGTTCATGAGTGTGTGTTCATGAGTGTGTGTTCATGAGTGTGTGTTCATGAGTGTGTGTTCATGAGTGTGTGTTCATGAGTGTGTGTTCATGAGTGTGTGGTCATGAGTGTGTTCATGAGTGTGTGTTCATGAGAGTGTGTTCATGAGTGTGTGTTCATGAGTGTGTGTTCATGAGTGTGTGTTCATGAGTGTGTGTTCATGAGTGTGTGTTCATGAGTGTGTGTTCATGAGTGTGTGTTCATGAGTGTGTGTTCATGAGTGTGTGTTCATGAGTGTGTGTTCATGAGCGTGTTCATGAGTGTGTGTTCATGAGTGTGTTCATGAGTGTGTGTTCATGAGTGTGTGTTCATGAGTGTGTTCATGAGTGTGTGTTCATGAGTGTGTGTTCATGAGTGTGTTCATGAGTGTGTGTTCATGAGTGTGGTCATGAGTGTGTTCATGAGTGTGTGTTCATGAGTGTGTGTTCATGAGTGTGTGTTCATGAGAGTGTGTTCATGAGTGTGTGTTCATGAGTGTGTTCATGAGTGTGTTCATGAGTGTGTGTTCATGAGTGTGTTAATGAGTGTGTGTTCATGAGTGTGTGTTCATGAGTGTGTGTTCATGAGTGTGTTCATGAGTGTGTTCATGAGTGTGTGTTCATGAGTGTGTTCATGAGTGTGTTCATGAGTGTGTGTTCATGAGTGTGTGTTCATGAGTGTGTGTTCATGAGTGTGTGTTCATGAGTGTGTTCATGAGTGTGTTCATGAGTGTGTGTTCATGAGTGTGTTCATGAGTGTGTGTTCATGAGTGTGTGTTCATGAGTGTGTGTTCATGAGTGTGTGTTCATGTGTTTGTGTTCATGAGTGTGTGTTCATGAGTGTGTGTTCATGAGTGTGTGTTCATGAGTGTGTGTTCATGAGTGTGTGTTCATGAGTGTGTTCATGAGTGTGTGTTCATGAGTGTGTGTTCATGAGAGTGTGTTCATGATTGTGTTCATGAGTGTGTGTTTATGAGTGTGTGTTCATGAGTGTGTGTTCATGAGTGTGTTCATGTGTTTGTGTTCATGAGTGTGTGTTAATGAGTGTGTGTTCATCAGTGTGTGTTCATGAGTGTGTGTTCATGAGTGTGTGTTCATGAGTGTGTGTTCATGATTGTGTTCATGATTGTGTTCATGAGTGTGTGTTCATGACTGTGTTCATGAGTGTGTGTTCATGAGTGTGTGTTCATGTGTTTGTGTTCATGAGTGTGTTTGAAGTGTGTGTTCATGAGTATGTTCATGAGTGTGTTCATGAGTGTGTGTTCATGAGTGTGTGTTCATGAGTGTGTTCATGAGTGTGTTCATGAGTGTGTGTTCATGAGTGTGTGTTCATGAGTGTGTTCATGAGTGTGTTCATGAGTGTGTTCATGAGTGTGTGTTCATGAGCGTGTGTTCATGAGTGTGTTAATGAGTGTGTTCATGAGTGTGTGTTCATGAGTGTGTTCATGAGTGTGTTCATGAGTGTGTGTTCATGAGTGTGTGTTCATGAGTGTGTGTTCATGAGTGTGTGTTCATGTGTTTGTGTTCATGAGTGTGTGTTCATGAGTGTGTGTTCATGAGTGTGTGTTCATGAGTGTGTGTTGATGAGTGTGTGTTAATGAGTGTGTTGATGAGTGTGTGTTCATGATTGTGTGTTCATAAGTGTGTGTTCCTGAGTGTGTGTTGATGAGTGTGTGTTGATGAGTGTGTGTTGATGAGTGTGTGTTGATGAGTGTGTGTTCATGAGTGTGTGTTCATGAGTGTGTGTTCATGAGTGTGTGTTCATGAGTGTGTGTTCATGAGTGTGTGTTCATGAGTGTGTGTGTTCATGAGTGTGTTCATGAGTGTGTTCATGAGTGTGTACATGAGTGTGTGTTCATGAGTGTGTGTTCATGAGTGTGTTCATGAGTGTGTACATGAGTGTGTGTTCATGAGTGTGTGTTCATGAGTGTGTGTTCATGAGTGTGTGTTCATGAGTGTGTGTTGATGAGTGTGTGTTGATGAGTGTGTGTTGATGAGTGTGTGTTCATGAGTGTGTGTTCATGAGTGTGTTCATGAGTGTGTTCATGAGTGTGTTCATGAGTGTGTGTTAATGAGTGTGTTCATGAGTGTGTTCATGAGTGTGTTCATGAGTGTGTGTTCATGAGTGTGTTCATGAGTGTGTGTTCATGAGTGTGTTCATGAGTGTGTTCATGAGTGTGTGTTCATGAGTGTGTTCATGAGTGTGTGTTCATGAGTGTGTGTTAATGTGTTTGTGTTCATGAGTGTGTGTTCATGAGTGTGTGTTCATGAGTGTGTGTTCATGAGTGTGTGTTCATGAGTGTGTGTTCATGAGTGTGTGTTCATGAGTGTGTGTTCATGAGTGTGTTCATGAGTGTGTTCATGAGTGTGTGTTCATGAGTGTGTGTTCATGAGAGTGTGTTCATGATTGTGTTCATGAGTGTGTGTTTATGAGTGTGTGTTCATGAGTGTGTGTTCATGAGTGTGTTCATGTGTTTGTGTTCATGAGTGTGTGTTAATGAGTGTGTGTTCATCAGTGTGTGTTCATGAGTGTGTGTTCATGAGTGTGTGTTCATGAGTGTGTGTTCATGATTGTGTTCATGATTGTGTTCATGAGTGTGTGTTCATGACTGTGTTCATGAGTGTGTGTTCATGAGTGTGTGTTCATGTGTTTGTGTTCATGAGTGTGTTTGAAGTGTGTGTTCATGAGTATGTTCATGAGTGTGTTCATGAGTGTGTGTTCATGAGTGTGTGTTCATGAGTGTGTTCATGAGTGTGTTCATGAGTGTGTGTTCATGAGTGTGTGTTCATGAGTGTGTTCATGAGTGTGTTCATGAGTGTGTTCATGAGTGTGTGTTCATGAGCGTGTGTTCATGAGTGTGTTAATGAGTGTGTTCATGAGTGTGTGTTCATGAGTGTGTTCATGAGTGTGTTCATGAGTGTGTGTTCATGAGTGTGTGTTCATGAGTGTGTGTTCATGTGTTTGTGTTCATGAGTGTGTGTTCATGAGTGTGTGTTCATGAGTGTGTGTTGATGAGTGTGTGTTAATGAGTGTGTTGATGAGTGTGTGTTCATGATTGTGTGTTCATAAGTGTGTGTTCCTGAGTGTGTGTTGATGAGTGTGTGTTGATGAGTGTGTGTTCATGAGTGTGTGTTCATGAGTGTGTGTTCATGAGTGTGTGTTCATGAGTGTGTGTTCATGAGTGTGTGTGTTCATGAGTGTGTTCATGAGTGTGTTCATGAGTGTGTTCATGAGTGTGTACATGAGTGTGTGTTCATGAGTGTGTGTTCATGAGTGTGTTCATGAGTGTGTACATGAGTGTGTGTTCATGAGTGTGTGTTCATGAGTGTGTGTTCATGAGTGTGTGTTCATGAGTGTGTGTTGATGAGTGTGTGTTGATGAGTGTGTGTTGATGAGTGTGTGTTCATGAGTGTGTGTTCATGAGTGTGTTCATGAGTGTGTTCATGAGTGTGTTCATGAGTGTGTGTTAATGAGTGTGTTCATGAGTGTGTTCATGAGTGTGTTCATGAGTGTGTGTTCATGAGTGTGTTCATGAGTGTGTTCATGAGTGTGTTCATGAGTGTGTTCATGAGTGTGTTCAGGAGTGTGTGTTCAGGAGTGTGTGTTCATGAGTGTGTGTTCATGAGTGTGTGTTCATGAGTGTGTGTTCATGAGTGTGTGTTCATGAGTTTATGTTCATGAGTGTGTGTTCATGAGTGTGTGTTCATGAGTGTGTTCATGAGTGTGTGTTCATGAGTGTGTTCTTGAGTGTGTTCATGAGTGTGTGTTCATGAGTGTGTGTTCATGAGTGTGTGTTCATGAGTGTGTTCATGAGTGTGTGTTCATGAGTGTGGTCATGAGTGTGTGTTCATGAGTGTGTGTTCATGAGTGTGTGTTCACGAGTGTGTGTTCATGAGTGTGTGTTCATGAGTGTGTGTTCATGAGTGTGTGTTCATGAGTGTGTTCATGAGTGTGTGTTCATGAGTGTGTTCATGAGTGTGTGTTCATGAGTGTGTGTTCATGTGTTTGTGTTCATGAGTGTGTGTTCATGAGTGTGTTCATGAGTGTGTGTTCATGAGTGTGTTCATGAGTGTGTGTTCGTGAGTGTGTGTTCATGAGTGTGTGTTCATGAGTGTGTGTTCATGAGTGTGTTCATGAGTGTGTTCATGAGTGTGTACATGAGTGTGTACATGAGTGTGTTCATGAGTGTGTGTTCATGAGTGTGTGTTCATGAGTGTGTTCATGAGTGTGTGTTCATGAGTGTGTGTTGATGAGTGTGTTCATGAGTGTGTGTTCATGAGTGTGTGTTCATGAGTGTGTGTTCATGAGTGTGTTCATGAGTGTGTGTTCATGAGTGTGTGTTCATGAGTGTGTGCTTATGAGTGTGTTAATGAGTGTGTGTTCATGAGTGTGTGTTCATGAGTGTGTGTTGATGAGTGTGTTCATGAGTGTGTGTTCATGAGTGTGTGTTGATGAGTGTGTGTTCATGAGTGTGTGTTCATGAGTGTGTTCATGAGTGTGTGTTCATGAGTGTGTGTTCATGAGTGTGTGTTCATGAGTGTGTGTTCATGAGTGTGTTCATGAGTGTGTGTTCATGAGTGTGTGTTCATGAGTGTGTTCATGAGTGTGTGTTCATGAGTGTGTTCATGAGTGTGTGTTCATGTGTTTGTGTTCATGAGTGTGTGTTCATGAGTGTGTGTTCATGAGTGAGTGTTCATGGGTGTGTTCATGGGTGTGTTCATGAGTGTGTGTTCATGAGTGTGTTCATGAGTGTGTTCATGAGTGTGTGTTCATGAGTGTGTGTTCATGAGTGTGTGTTCATGAGTGTGTGTTCATGAGTGTGTTCATGAGTGTGTTCATGAGTGTGTGTTCATGAGTGTGTGTTCATGAGTGTGTGTTCATGTGTTTGTGTTCATGAGTGTGTGTTCATGAGTGTGTTCATGAGTGTGTGTTCATGAGTGTGTGTTCATGAGTGTGTGTTCATGAGTGTGTGTTCATGAGTGTGTGTTCATGGGTGTGTTCATGAGTGTGTGTTCATGAGTGTGTTCATGAGTGTGTTCATGAGTGTGTGTTCATGAGTGTGTTCATGAGTGTGTGTTCATGAGTGTGTGTTCATGTGTTTGTGTTCATGAGTGTGTGTTCATGAGTGTGTTCATGAGTGTGTTCATGAGTGTGTGTTCATGAGTGTGTTCATGAGTGAGTTCATGAGTGTGTGTTCATGAGTTTGTGTTCATGAGTGTGTTCATGTGTGTGTGTTCATGAGTGTGTTCATGAGTGTGTTCATGAGTGTGTTCATGAGTGTGTTCATGAGTGTGTGTTCATGAGTGTGTGTTCATGAGTGTGTGTTCATGAGTGTGTGTTCATGAGTGTGTTTATGAGTGTGTGTTCATGAGTGTGTGTTCATGAGTGTGTGTTCATGAGTGTGTGTTAATGAGTGTGTGTTCATGAGTGTGTTCATGAGTGTGTGTTCATGAGTGTGTGTTCATGGGTGTGTTCATGAGTGTGTTCATGAGTGTGTTCATGAGTGTGTTCATGAGTGTGTTTTCATGTGTGTTAATGAGTGTGTTTGTGAGTGTGTTCGTGAGTGTGTTCATGAGTGTGTTCATGAGTGTGTTCATGAGTGTGTTCATGAGTGTGTGTTCATGAGTGTGTTCATGAGTGTGTGTTCATGAGTGTGTTCATGTGTGTGTTCATGAGTGTGTTCATGAGTGTGTGTTCATGAGTGTGTTCATGAGTGTGTTCATGAGTATGTGTTCATGAGTGTGTGTTCATGAGAGTGTGTTCATGAGTGTGTGTTTATGAGTGTGTGTTCATGAGTGTGTTCATGAGTGTGTGTTCATGAGTGTGTTCATGTGTTTGTGTTCATGAGTGTGTGTTCATGAGTGTGTGTTCATCAGTGTGTGTTCATGAGTGTGTTAATGAGTGTGTGTTCATCAGTGTGTGTTCATGAGTGTGTTAATGAGTGTGTGTTCATGAGTGTGTGTTCATGATTGTGTTCATGAGTGTGTGTTCATGAGTGTGTGTTCATGAGTGTGTTCATGAGTGTGTGTTCATGAGTGTGTGTTCATGAGTGTGTTCATGAGTGTGTTCATGAGTGTGTGTTCATGAGTGTGTGTTCATGAGTGTTTTCATGAGTGTGTGATCATGAGTGTGTTCATGAGTGTGTGTTCATGAGTGTGTGTTCATGTGTGTGTGATCATGAGTGTGTGTTCATGAGTGTGTGTTCATGAGAGTGTGTTCATGAGTGTGTGTTCATGAGTGTGTGTTCATGAGTGTGTGTTCATGAGTGTGTTCATGAGTGTGTGTTCATGAGTGTGTGTTCATGAGTGTGTGTTCATGAGTGTGTGTTCATGAGTGTGTGTTCATGAGTGTGTGTTCATGAGCGTGTTCATGAGTGTGTGTTCATGAGCGTGTTCATGAGTGTGTGTTCATGAGTGTGTTCATGAGTGTGTGTTCATGAGTGTGTTCATGAGTGTGTTCATGAGTGTGTGTTCATGAGTGTGTGTTCATGAGTGTGGTCATGAGTGTGTTCATGAGTGTGTGTTCATGAGTGTGTGTTCATGAGTGTGTGTTCATGAGTGTGTGTTCATGAGTGTGTTCATGAGTGTGTGTTCATGAGTGTGTGTTCATGAGTGTGTGTTCATGAGTGTGTTCATGAGTGTGTGTTCATGAGTGTGTGTTCATGAGTGTGTGTTCATGAGTGTGTTCATGAGTGTGTGTTCATGAGTGTGTGTTCATGAGTGTGTGTTCATGAGTGTGTGTTCATGAGAGTGTGTTCATGAGTGTGTGTTCATGAGTGTGTGTTCATGAGTGTGTGTTCATGAGTGTGTGTTCATGAGTGTGTGAGTGTTCATGAGTGTGTGTTCATGTGTTTGTGTTCATGTGTTTGTGTTCATGAGTGTGTGTTCATGAGTGTGTGTTCATGAGTGTGTGTTCATGAGTGTGTGTTCATGAGTGTGTGGTCATGAGTGTGTTCATGAGTGTGTGTTCATGAGAGTGTGTTCATGAGTGTGTTCATGAGTGTGTGTTCATGAGTGTGTTCATGAGTGTGTGTTCATGAGTGTGTGTTCATGAGTGTGTGTTCATGAGTGTGTGTTCATGAGTGTGTGTTCATGAGCGTGTTCATGAGTGTGTGTTCATGAGTGTGTTCATGAGTGTGTGTTCATGAGTGTGTGTTCATGAGTGTGTGTTCATGAGTGTGTTCATGAGTGTGTGTTCATGAGTGTGTGTTCATGAGTGTGTGTTCATGAGTGTGTTCATGAGTGTGTGTTCATGAGTGTGGTCATGAGTGTGTTCATGAGTGTGTGTTCATGAGTGTGTGTTCATGAGAGTGTGTTCATGAGTGTGTGTTCATGAGTGTGTTCATGAGTGTGTTCATGAGTGTGTGTTCATGAGTGTGTGTTCATGAGTGTGTGTTCATGAGTGTGTGTTCATGAGTGTGTTCATGAGTGTGTTCATGAGTGTGTGTTCATGAGTGTGTTCATGAGTGTGTGTTCATGAGTGTGTGTTCATGTGTTTGTGTTCATGAGTGTGTGTTCATGAGTGTGTTCATGAGTGTGTGTTCATGAGTGTGTTCATGAGTGTGTGTTCATGAGTGTGTTCATGAGTGTGTGTTCATGAGTGTGTGTTCATGTGTTTGTGTTCATGAGTGTGTGTTCATGAGTGTGTGTTCATGAGTGTGTGTTCATGAGTGTGTGTTCATGAGTGTGTGTTCATGAGTGTGTTCATGAGTGTGTGTTCATGAGTGTGTTCATGAGTGTGTGTTCATGAGTGTGTGTTCATGAGTGTGTGTTCATGAGTGTGTGTTCATGAGTGTGTGTTCATGAGTGTGTTCATGAGTGTGTGTTCATGTGTGTGTGTTCATGAGTGTGTGTTCATGAGTGTGTGTTCATGGGTGTGTTCATGAGTGTGTGTTCATGAGTGTGTTCATGAGTGTGTTCATGAGTGTGTGTTCATGAGTGTGTGTTCATGAGTGTGTGTTCATGAGTGTGTGTTCATGAGTTTGTTCATGAGTGTGTGTTCATGAGTGTGTTCATGAGTGTGTGTTCATGAGTGTGTGTTCATGTGTTTGTGTTCATGAGTGTGTGTTCATGAGTGTGTGTTCATGAGTGTGTGTTCATGAGTGTGTTCATGAGTGTGTTCATGAGTGTGTGTTCATGAGTGTGTTCATGATTGTGTTCATGAGTGTGTGTTCATGAGTTTTTGTTCATGAGTGTGTTCATGTGTGTGTGTTCATGAGTGTGTGTTCATGAGTGTGTGTTCATGAGTGTGTGTTCATGAGTGTGTGTTCATGAGTGTGTTCATGAGTGTGTGTTCATGAGTGTGTGTTCATGAGTGTGTGTTCATGGGTGTGTTCATGAGTGTGTTCATAAGTGTGTTCATGAGTGTGTTTTCATGTGTGTTAGTGAGTGTGTTCGTGAGTGTGTTAGTGAGTGTGTTCGTGAGTGTGTTCATGAGTGTGTTCATGAGTGTGTTCATGAGTGTGTTCATGAGTGTGTTCATGAGTGTGTGTTCATGAGTGTGTGTTCATGAGTGTGTTCATGAGTGTGTTCATGAGTGTGTGTTCATGAGTGTGTTCATGAGAGTGTGTTCATGATTGTGTTCATGAGTGTGTGTTTATGAGTGTGTGTTCATGAGTGTGTGTTCATGAGTGTGTTCATGTGTTTGTGTTCATGAGTGTGTGTTAATGAGTGTGTGTTCATCAGTGTGTGTTCATGAGTGTGTGTTCATGAGTGTGTGTTCATGATTGTGTTCATGATTGTGTTCATGAGTGTGTTCATGAGTGTGTGTTCATGACTGTGTTCATGAGTGTGTGTTCATGAGTGTGTGTTCATGTGTTTGTGTTCATGAGTGTGTTTGAAGTGTGTGTTCATGAGTATGTTCATGAGTGTGTTCATGAGTGTGTGTTCATGAGTGTGTGTTCATGAGTGTGTTCATGAGTGTGTTCATGAGTGTGTGTTCATGAGTGTGTTCATGAGTGTGTTCATGAGTGTGTTCATGAGTGTGTGTTCATGAGCGTGTGTTCATGAGTGTGTTAATGAGTGTGTTCATGAGTGTGTGTTCATGAGTGTGTTCATGAGTGTGTTCATGAGTGTGTGTTCATGAGTGTGTGTTCATGAGTGTGTGTTCATGAGTGTGTGTTCATGTGTTTGTGTTCATGAGTGTGTGTTCATGAGTGTGTGTTCATGAGTGTGTGTTGATGAGTGTGTGTTGATGAGTGTGTGTTAATGAGTGTGTACATGAGTGTGTTGATGAGTGTGTGTTGATGAGTGTGTGTTGATGAGTGTGTGTTCATGAGTGTGTGTTCATGAGTGTGTGTTCATGAGTGTGTGTTCATGAGTGTGTGTTCATGAGTGTGTGTTCATGAGTGTGTGTTCATGAGTGTGTGTGTTCATGAGTGTGTTCATGAGTGTGTTCATGAGTGTGTTCATGAGTGTGTACATGAGTGTGTGTTCATGAGTGTGTGTTCATGAGTGTGTTCATGAGTGTGTACATGAGTGTGTGTTCATGAGTGTGTGTTCATGAGTGTGTGTTCATGAGTGTGTGTTGATGAGTGTGTGTTGATGAGTGTGTGTTGATGAGTGTGTGTTCATGAGTGTGTGTTCATGAGTGTGTTCATGAGTGTGTTCATGAGTGTGTGTTAATGAGTGTGTTCATGAGTGTGTGTTCATGAGTGTGTTCATGAGTGTGTTCATGAGTGTGTTCATGAGTGTGTTCAGGAGTGTGTGTTCAGGAGTGTGTGTTCATGAGTGTGTGTTCATGAGTGTGTGTTCATGAGTGTGTGTTCATGAGTTAGTGTTCATGAGTTTATGTTCATGAGTGTGTGTTCATGAGTGTGTGTTCATGAGTGTGTTCATGAGTGTGTGTTCATGAGTGTGTTCTTGAGTGTGTTCATGAGTGTGTGTTCATGAGTGTGTGTTCATGAGTGTGTTCATGAGTGTGTGTTCATGAGTGTGGTCATGAGTGTGTGTTCATGAGTGTGAGTTCATGAGTGTGTTCACGAGTGTGTGTTCACGAGTGTGTGTTCATGAGTGTGTGTTCATGAGTGTGTTCATGAGTGTGTGTTCATGAGTGTGTGTTCATGAGTGTGTGCTTATGAGTGTGTTAATGAGTGTGTGTTCATGAGTGTGTGTTGATGAGTGTGTTCATGAGTGTGTGTTCATGAGTGTGTGTTGATGAGTGTGTGTTTATGAGTGTGTGTTCATGAGTGTGTTCATGAGTGTGTTCATGAGTGTGCGTTGATGAGTGTGTGTTCATGAGTGTGTGTTCATGAGTGTGTGTTCATGAGTGTGTGTTGATGAGTGTGTGTTCATGAGTGTGTTCATGAGTGTGTGTTCATGAGTGTGTTCATGAGTGTGTACATGAGTGTGTACATGAGTGTGTTCATGAGTGTGTGTTCATGAGTGTGTGTTCATGAGTGTGTTCATGAGTGTGTGTTCATGAGTGTGTGTTGATGAGTGTGTTCATGAGTGTGTGTTCATGAGTGTGTGTTCATGAGTGTGTGTTCATGAGTGTGTTCATGAGTGTGTGTTCATGAGTGTGTGTTGATGAGTGTGTGTTTATGAGTGTGTGTTCATGAGTGTGTTCATGAGTGTGTTCATGAGTGTGCGTTGATGAGTGTGTGTTCATGAGTGTGTGTTCATGAGTGTGTGTTCATGAGTGTGTGTTGATGAGTGTGTGTTCATGAGTGTGTTCATGAGTGTGTGTTCATGAGTGTGTGTTCATGAGTGTGTGTTCATGAGTGTGTTCATGAGTGTGTTCATGAGTGTGTGTTCATGAGTGTGTTCATGAGCGTGTGTTCATGAGTGTGTTAATGAGTGTGTTCATGAGTGTGTTCATGAGTGTGTTCATGAGTGTGTGTTTATGAGTGTGTGTTCATGTGTTTGTGTTCATGAGTGTGTGTTCATGAGTGTGTGTTCATGAGTGTGTGTTCTTGAGTGTGTGTTGATGAGTGTGTGTTGATGAGTGTGTGTTGATGAGTGTGTGTTGATGAGTGTGTGTTGATGAGTGTGTGTTGATGAGTGTGTTCATGAGTGTGTTCATGAGTGTGTTCATGAGTGTGTGTTAATGAGTGTGTTCATGAGTGTGTTCATGAGTGTGTGTTCATGAGTGTGTTCATGAGTGTGTTCATGAGTGTGTTCATGAGTGTGTTCATGAGTGTGTTCATGAGTGTGTGTTCATGAGTGTGTGTTGATGAGTGTGTGTTGATGAGTGTGTGTTCATGAGTGTGTGTTGATGAGTGTGTGTTCATGAGTGTGTGTTCATGAGTGTGTGTTCATGAGTGTGTTCATGAGTGTGTTTATGAGTGTGTTCATGAGTGTGTTCATGAGTGTGTGTTCATGAGTGTGTGTTCATGAGTGTGTGTTCATGAGTGTGTGTTCATGAGTGTGTTAATGAGTGTGTTCATGAGTGTGTACATGAGTGTGTACATGAGTGTGTTCATGAGTGTGTGTTCATGAGTGTGTGTTCATGAGTGTGTTCATGAGTGTGTGTTCATGAGTGTGTGTTGATGAGTGTGTTCATGAGTGTGTGTTCATGAGTGTGTGTTGATGAGTGTGTGTTCATGAGTGTGTTGATGAGTGTGTGTTCATGAGTGTGTTCATGAGTGTGTTCATGAGTGTGTGTTCATGAGTGTGTGTTCATGAGTGTGTGTTGATGACTGTGTGTTCATGAGTGTGTTCATGAGTGTGTGTTCATGAGTGTGTTCATGAGTGTGTGTTCATGAGTGTGTTCATGAGCGTGTGTTCATGAGCGTGTGTTCATGAGTGTGTGTTAATGAGTGTGTTAATGAGTGTGTTCATGAGTGTGTGTTCATGAGTGTGTTCATGAATGTGTTCATGAGTGTGTTCATGAGTGTGTGTTCATGAGTGTGTGTTGATGAGTGTGTGTTCATGAGTGTGTGTTCATGAGTGTGTTCATGAGTGTGTTCATGAGTGTGTTCATGAGTGTGTGTTCATGAGTGTGTGTTGATGAGTGTGTGTTCATGAGTGTGTTAATGAGTGTGTTCATGAGTGTGTACATGAGTGTGTACATGAGTGTGTTCATGAGTGTGTGTTCAAGAGTGTGTATTCATGAGTGTGTTCATGAGTGTGTGTTCATGAGTGTGTGTTGATGAGTGTGTTCATGAGTGTGTGTTCATGAGTGTGTGTTGATGAGTGTGTGTTCATGAGTGTGTTGATGAGTGTGTGTTCATGAGTGTGTTCATGAGTGTGTGTTCATGAGTGTGTGTTCATGAGTGTGTGTTCATGAGTGTGTGTTGATGAGTGTGTGTTCATGAGTGTGTTCATGAGTGTGTGTTCATGAGTGTGTTCATGAGTGTGTTCATGCGTGTGTGTTCATGAGCGTGTGTTCATGAGCGTGTGTTCATGAGTGTGTTAATGAGTGTGTTCATGAGTGTGTGTTCATGAGTGTGTTCATGAGTGTGTTCATGAGTGTGTTCATGAGTGTGTTCATGAGTGTCTTCATGAGCGTGTTCATGAGTGTGTGTTCATGAGTGTGTGTTCATGAGTGTGTGTTCATGAGTGTGTGTTCATGAGTGTGTGTTCATGAGTGTGTTCATGAGTGTGTGTTCATGAGTGTGTTTATGAGTGTGTGTTCATGAGTGTGTTCATGAGTGTGTTCTTGAGTGTGTGTTCATGAGTGTGTGTTCATGAGTGTGTGTTCATGTGTTTGTGTTCATGAGTGTGTGTTCATGAGTGTGTTCATGAGTGTGTGTTCGTGAGTGTGTTCATGAGTGTGTGTTGATGACTGTGTGTTCATGAGTGTGTTCATGAGTGTGTTCATGAGTGTATGTTCATGAGTGTGTTCATGAGTGTGTGTTCATGAGTGTGTTCATGAGCGTGTGTTCATGAGCGTGTGTTCATGAGTGTGTGTTAATGAGTGTGTTAATGAGTGTGTTCATGAGTGTGTGTTCATGAGTGTGTTCATGAATGTGTTCATGAGTGTGTTCATGAGTGTGTGTTCATGAGTGTGTGTTGATGAGTGTGTGTTCATGAGTGTGTGTTCATGAGTGTGTGTTGATGAGTGTGTGTTCATGAGTGTGTTCATGAGTGTGTTCATGAGTGTGTTCATGAGTGTGTGTTCATGAGTGTGTGTTGATGAGTGTGTGTTCATGAGTGTGTTAATGAGTGTGTTCATGAGTGTGTACATGAGTGTGTACATGAGTGTGTTCATGAGTGTGTGTTCAAGAGTGTGTATTCATGAGTGTGTTCATGAGTGTGTGTTGATGAGTGTGTGTTCATGAGTGTGTTCATGAGTGTGTGTTCATGAGTGTGTTCATGAGTGTGTTCATGAGTGTGTGTTCATGAGCGTGTGTTCATGAGCGTGTGTTCATGAGTGTGTTAATGAGTGTGTTCATGAGTGTGTGTTCATGAGTGTGTTCATGAGTGTGTTCATGAGTGTGTTCATGAGTGTGTTCATGAGTGTCTTCATGAGCGTGTTCATGAGTGTGTGTTCATGAGTGTGTGTTCATGAGTGTGTGTTCATGAGTGTGTGTTCATGAGTGTGTTCATGAGTGTGTGTTCATGAGTGTGTTTATGAGTGTGTGTTCATGAGTGTGTTCATGAGTGTGTTCTTGAGTGTGTGTTCATGAGTGTGTGTTCATGAGTGTGTGTTCATGTGTTTGTGTTCATGAGTGTGTGTTCATGAGTGTGTTCATGAGTGTGTGTTCGTGAGTGTGTTCATGAGTGTGTGTTCATGTGTTTGTGTTCATGAGTGTGTGTTCATGAGTGTGTTCATGAGTGTGTGTTCATGAGTGTGTGTTCATGAGTGTGTGTTCATGAGTGTGTGTTCATGAGTGTGTTCATGAGTGTGTGTTCATGAGTGTGTGTTCATGAGTGTGTGTTCATGAGTGTGTTCATGAGTGTGTTAATGAGTGTGTTCATGAGTGTGTACATGAGTGTGTTCATGAGTGTGTGTTCATGAGTGTGTGTTCATGAGTGTGTTCATGAGTGTGTGTTCATGAGTGTGTGTTGATGAGTGTGTTCATGAGTGTGTGTTCATGAGTGTGTGTTGATGAGTGTGTTCATGAGTGTGTGTTCATGAGTGTGTGTTGATGAGTGTGTGTTCATGAGTGTGTTCATGAGTGTGTTCATGAGTGTGTTCATGAGTGTGTTCATGAGTGTGCGTTGATGAGTGTGTGTTCATGAGTGTGTTCATGAGTGTGTTCATGAGTGTGCGTTGATGAGTGTGTGTTCATGAGTGTGTGTTCATGAGTGTGTGTTGATGAGTGTGTGTTCATGAGTGTGTTCATGAGTGTGTTCATGAGTGTGTGTTCATGAGTGTGTTAATGAGTGTGTTCATGAGTGTGTTCATGAGTGTGTGTTCATGAGTGTGTGTTCATGTGTTTGTGTTCATGAGTGTGTGTTCATGAGTGTGTGTTCATGAGTGTGTGTTCATGAGTGTGTTCATGAGTGTGTGTTCATGAGTGTGTGTTCATGAGTGTGTGTTCATGAGTGTGTGTTCATGAGTGTGTGTTGATGAGTGTGTGTTAATGAGTGTGTACATGAGTGTGTTGATGAGTGTGTGTTGATGAGTGTGTGTTCATGATTGTGTGTTGATGAGTGTGTGTTCCTGAGTGTGTGTTGATGAGTGTGTGTTGATGAGTGTGTGTTGATGAGTGTGTGTTCATGAGTGTGTGTTGATGAGTGTGTGTTGATGAGTGTGTGTTCATGAGTGTGTGTTCATGAGTGTGTGTTCATGAGTGTGTGTTCATGAGTGTGTGTTCATGAGTGTGTTCATGAGCGTGTGTTCATGAGCGTGTGTTCATGAGTGTGTTAATGAGTGTGTTCATGAGTGTGTGTTCATGAGTGTGTTCATGAGTGTGTTCATGAGTGTGTTCATGAGTGTGTGTTCATGAGTGTGTGTTCATGAGTGTGTGTTCATGAGTGTGTGTTCATGAGTGTGTGTTCATGAGTGTGTTCATGAGTGTGTTCATGAGTGTGTTCATGAGTGTGTGTTCATGAGTGTGTGTTGATGAGTGTGTGTTCATGAGTGTGTTAATGAGTGTGTTCATGAGTGTGTACATGAGTGTGTACATGAGTGTGTTCATGAGTGTGTGTTCAAGAGTGTGTATTCATGAGTGTGTTCATGAGTGTGTGTTCATGAGTGTGTGTTCATGAGTGTGTTCATGAGTGTGTGTTCATGAGTGTGTGTTGATGAGTGTGTGTTCATGAGTGTGTTGATGAGTGTGTGTTCATGAGTGTGTTCATGAGTGTGTGTTCATGAGTGTGTGTTCATGAGTGTGTGTTCATGAGTGTGTGTTGATGAGTGTGTGTTCATGAGTGTGTTCATGAGTGTGTGTTCATGAGTGTGTTCATGAGTGTGTTCATGAGTGTGTGTTCATGAGCGTATGTTCATGAGCGTGTGTTCATGAGTGTGTTAATGAGTGTGTTCATGAGTGTGTGTTCATGAGTGTGTTCATGAGTGTGTTCATGAGTGTGTTCATGAGTGTGTTCATGAGTGTCTTCATGAGCGTGTTCATGAGTGTGTGTTCATGAGTGTGTGTTCATGAGTGTGTGTTCATGAGTGTGTGTTCATGAGTGTGTGTTCATGAGTGTGTTCATGAGTGTGTGTTCATGAGTGTGTTTATGAGTGTGTGTTCATGAGTGTGTTCATGAGTGTGTTCTTGAGTGTGTGTTCATGAGTGTGTGTTCATGAGTGTGTGTTCATGTGTTTGTGTTCATGAGTGTGTGTTCATGAGTGTGTTCATGAGTGTGTGTTCGTGAGTGTGTTCATGAGTGTGTGTTCATGTGTTTGTGTTCATGAGTGTGTGTTCATGAGTGTGTTCATGAGTGTGTGTTCATGAGTGTGTGTTCATGAGTGTGTGTTCATGAGTGTGTGTTCATGAGTGTGTTCATGAGTGTGTGTTCATGAGTGTGTGTTCATGAGTGTGTGTTCATGAGTGTGTTCATGAGTGTGTTAATGAGTGTGTTCATGAGTGTGTACATGAGTGTGTTCATGAGTGTGTGTTCATGAGTGTGTGTTCATGAGTGTGTTCATGAGTGTGTGTTCATGAGTGTGTGTTGATGAGTGTGTTCATGAGTGTGTGTTCATGAGTGTGTGTTGATGAGTGTGTTCATGAGTGTGTGTTCATGAGTGTGTGTTGATGAGTGTGTGTTCATGAGTGTGTTCATGAGTGTGTTCATGAGTGTGTTCATGAGTGTGTTCATGAGTGTGCGTTGATGAGTGTGTGTTCATGAGTGTGTTCATGAGTGTGTTCATGAGTGTGCGTTGATGAGTGTGTGTTCATGAGTGTGTGTTCATGAGTGTGTGTTGATGAGTGTGTGTTCATGAGTGTGTTCATGAGTGTGTTCATGAGTGTGTGTTCATGAGTGTGTTCATGAGTGTGTGTTCATGAGTGTGTTCCTGAGTGTGTGTTCATGAGTGTGTGTTCATGTGTTTGTGTTCATGAGTGTGTGTTCATGAGTGTGTGTTCATGAGTGTGTGTTCATGAGTGTGTTCATGAGTGTGTGTTCATGAGTGTGTGTTCATGAGTGTGTGTTCATGAGTGTGTGTTGATGAGTGTGTGTTGATGAGTGTGTGTTAATGAGTGTATACATGAGTGTGTTGATGAGTGTGTGTTGATGAGTGTGTGTTCATGATTGTGTGTTGATGAGTGTGTGTTCCTGAGTGTGTGTTGATGAGTGTGTGTTGATGAGTGTGTGTTCATGAGTGTGTGTTGATGAGTGTGTGTTGATGAGTGTGTGTTCATGAGTGTGTGTTCATGAGTGTGTGTTCATGAGTGTGTGTTCATGAGTGTGTGTTCATGAGTGTGTTCATGAGCGTGTGTTCATGAGCGTTTGTTCATGAGTGTGTTCATGAGCGTGTGTTCATGAGCGTGTGTTCATGAGTGTGTTAATGAGTGTGTTCATGAGTGTGTGTTCATGAGTGTGTTCATGAGTGTGTTCATGAGTGTGTTCGTGAGTGTGTGTTCATGAGTGTGTGTTCATGAGTGTGTGTTCATGAGTGTGTTCATGAGTGTGTTCATGAGTGTGTGTTCATTAGTGTGTGTTCATGAGTGTGTGTTCATGAGTGTGTGTTCATGAGTGTGTGTTCATGAGTGTGTTCATGAGTGTGTTCATGAGTGTGTTCTTGAGTGTGTTCATGAGTGTGTGTTCATGAGTGTGTGTTCATGAGTGTGTGTTCATGAGTGTGTGTTCATGAGTGTGTTCATGAGTGTGTGTTCATGAGTGTGTGTTCATGAGTGTGTTCATGAGTGTGTGTTCATGAGTGTGTGTTCATGAGTGTGTGTTCATGTGTTTGTGTTCATGAGTGTGTGTTCATGAGTGTGTTCATGAGTGTGTGTTCATGAGTGTGTTCATGAGTGTGTGTTCATGAGTGTGTGTTAATGAGTGTGTTCATGAGTGTGTTCATGAGTGTGTGTTCATGAGTGTGTTCATGAGTGTGTTCATGAGTGTGTTCATGAGTGTGTTCATGAGTGTGTTCATGAGTGTGTTCATGAGTGTGTGTTCATGAGTGTGTGTTGATGAGTGTGTGTTCATGAGTGTGTGTTCATGAGTGTGTGTTGATGAGTGTGTGTTCATGAGTGTGTGTTCATGAGTGTGTGTTCATGAGTGTGTTCATGAGTGTGTTTATGAGTGTGTTCATGAGTGGGATCATGAGTGTGTGTTCATGAGTGTGTGTTCATGAGTGTGTGTTCATGAGTGTGTTAATGAGTGTGTTCATGAGTGTGTACATGAGTGTGTACATGAGTGTGTTCATGAGTGTGTGTTCATGAGTGTGTGTTGATGAGTGTGTGTTCATGAGTGTGTGTTCATGAGTGTGTGTTCATGAGTGTGTGTTCATGAGTGTGTGTTCATGAGTGTGTTCATGAGCGTGTGTTCATGAGTGTGTGTTCATGAGTGTGTTCATGAGCGTGTGTTCATGAGCGTGTGTTCATGAGTGTGTTAATGAGTGTGTTCATGAGTGTGTGTTCATGAGTGTGTTCATGAGTGTGTTCATGAGTGTGTTCGTGAGTGTGTGTTCATGAGTGTGTGTTCATGAGTGTGTGTTCATGAGTGTGTTCATGAGTGTGTTCATGAGTGTGTGTTCATTAGTGTGTGTTCATGAGTGTGTGTTCATGAGTGTGTGTTCATGAGTGTGTGTTCATGAGTGTGTTCATGAGTGTGTTCATGAGTGTGTTCTTGAGTGTGTGTTCATGAGTGTGTGTTCATGAGTGTGTGTTCATGAGTGTGTGTTCATGAGTGTGTTCATGAGTGTGTGTTCATGAGTGTGTGTTCATGAGTGTGTTCATGAGTGTGTGTTCATGAGTGTGTGTTCATGAGTGTGTGTTCATGTGTTTGTGTTCATGAGTGTGTGTTCATGAGTGTGTTCATGAGTGTGTGTTCATGAGTGTGTTCATGAGTGTGTGTTCATGAGTGTGTGTTAATGAGTGTGTTCATGAGTGTGTTCATGAGTGTGTGTTCATGAGTGTGTTCATGAGTGTGTTCATGAGTGTGTTCATGAGTGTGTTCATGAGTGTGTTCATGAGTGTGTGTTCATGAGTGTGTGTTGATGAGTGTGTGTTCATGAGTGTGTGTTCATGAGTGTGTGTTGATGAGTGTGTGTTCATGAGTGTGTGTTCATGAGTGTGTGTTCATGAGTGTGTTCATGAGTGTGTTTATGAGTGTGTTCATGAGTGTGATCATGAGTGTGTGTTCATGAGTGTGTGTTCATGAGTGTGTGTTCATGAGTGTGTTAATGAGTGTGTTCATGAGTGTGTACATGAGTGTGTACATGAGTGTGTTCATGAGTGTGTGTTCATGAGTGTGTGTTCATGAGTGTGTTCATGAGTGTGTGTTCATGAGTGTGTGTTGATGAGTGTGTTCATGAGTGTGTGTTCATGAGTGTGTGTTGATGAGTGTGTGTTCATGAGTGTGTTGATGAGTGTGTGTTCATGAGTGTGTTCATGAGTGTGTTCATGAGTGTGTGTTCATGAGTGTGTGTTCATGAGTGTGTGTTGATGACTGTGTGTTCATGAGTGTGTTCATGAGTGTGTGTTCATGAGTGTGTTCATGAGTGTGTGTTCATGAGTGTGTTCATGAGCGTGTGTTCATGAGCGTGTGTTCACGAGTGTGTGTTAATGAGTGTGTTAATGAGTGTGTTCATGAGTGTGTGTTCATGAGTGTGTTCATGAGTGTGTTCATGAGTGTGTTCATGAGTGTGTGTTCATGAGTGTGTGTTGATGAGTGTGTGTTCATGAGTGTGTGTTCATGAGTGTGTGTTGATGAGTGTGTGTTCATGAGTGTGTGTTCATGAGTGTGTTCATGAGTGTGTTCATGAGTGTGTTCATGAGTGTGTGTTCATGAGTGTGTGTTCATGAGTGTGTGTTCATGAGTGTGTTAATGAGTGTGTTCATGAGTGTGTACATGAGTGTGTACATGAGTGTGTTCATGAGTGTGTGTTCAAGAGTGTGTATTCATGAGTGTGTTCATTAGTGTGTGTTCATGAGTGTGTGTTGATGAGTGTGTTCATGAGTGTGTGTTCATGAGTGTGTGTTGATGAGTGTGTGTTCATGAGTGTGTTGATGAGTGTGTGTTCATGAGTGTGTTCATGAGTGTGTGTTCATGAGTGTGTGTTCATGAGTGTGTGTTCATGAGTGTGTGTTGATGAGTGTGTGTTCATGAGTGTGTTCATGAGTGTGTGTTCATGAGTGTGTTCATGAGTGTGTTCATGAGTGTGTGTTCATGAGCGTGTGTTCATGAGCGTGTGTTCATGAGTGTGTTAATGAGTGTGTTCATGAGTGTGTGTTCATGAGTGTGTTCATGAGTGTGTTCATGAGTGTGTTCATGAGTGTGTTCATGAGTGTCTTCATGAGCGTGTTCATGAGTGTGTGTTCATGAGTGTGTGTTCATGAGTGTGTGTTCATGAGTGTGTGTTCATGAGTGTGTGTTCATGAGTGTGTGTTCATGAGTGTGTTCATGAGTGTGTGTTCATGAGTGTGTTTATGAGTGTGTGTTCATGAGTGTGTTCATGAGTCTGTTCTTGAGTGTGTGTTCATGAGTGTGTGTTCATGAGTGTGTGTTCATGTGTTTGTGTTCATGAGTGTGTGTTCATGAGTGTGTTCATGAGTGTGTGTTCGTGAGTGTGTTCATGAGTGTGTGTTCATGAGTGTGTGTTCATGTGTTTGTGTTCATGAGTGTGTGTTCATGAGTGTGTTCATGAGTGTGTGTTCATGAGTGTGTTCATGAGTGTGTGTTCATGAGTGTGTGTTCATGAGTGTGTGTTCATGAGTGTGTTCATGAGTGTGTGTTCATGAGTGTGTGTTCATGAGTGTGTGTTCATGAGTGTGTTCATGAGTGTGTTAATGAGTGTGTTCATGAGTGTGTACATGAGTGTGTTCATGAGTGTGTGTTCATGAGTGTGTGTTCATGAGTGTGTTCATGAGTGTGTGTTCATGAGTGTGTGTTGATGAGTGTGTTCATGAGTGTGTGTTCATGAGTGTGTGTTGATGAGTGTGTTCATGAGTGTGTGTTCATGAGTGTGTGTTGATGAGTGTGTGTTCATGAGTGTGTTCATGAGTGTGTTCATGAGTGTGTTCATGAGTGTGTTCATGAGTGTGCGTTGATGAGTGTGTGTTCATGAGTGTGTGTTCATGAGTGTGTGTTGATGAGTGTGTGTTCATGAGTGTGTTCATGAGTGTGTTCATGAGTGTGTGTTCATGAGTGTGTTCATGAGTGTGTGTTCATGAGTGTGTTCATGAGTGTGTTCCTGAGTGTGTGTTCATGAGTGTGTGTTCATGTGTTTGTGTTCATGAGTGTGTGTTCATGAGTGTGTGTTCATGAGTTTGTGTTCATGAGTGTGTTCATGAGTGTGTGTTCATGAGTGTGTGTTCATGAGTGTGTGTTGATGAGTGTGTGTTGATGAGTGTGTGTTGATGAGTGTGTGTTAATGAGTGTGTACATGAGTGTGTTGATGAGTGTGTGTTGATGAGTGTGTGTTCATGATTGTGTGTTGATGAGTGTGTGTTCCTGAGTGTGTGTTGATGAGTGTGTGTTGATGAGTGTGTGTTGATGAGTGTGTGTTCATGAGTGTGTGTTGATGAGTGTGTGTTGATGAGTGTGTGTTCATGAGTGTGTGTTCATGAGTGTGTGTTCATGAGTGTGTGTTCATGAGTGTGTTCATGAGCGTGTGTTCATGAGCGTGTGTTCATGAGTGTGTTAATGAGTGTGTTCATGAGTGTGTGTTCATGAGTGTGTTCATGAGTGTGTTCATGAGTGTGTTCATGAGTGTGTTCTTGAGTGTGTTCATGAGTGTGTGTTCATGAGTGTGTGTTCATGAGTGTGTGTTCATGAGTGTGTGTTCATGAGTGTGTTCATGAGTGTGTGTTCATGAGTGTGTTCATGAGTGTGTGTTCATGAGTGTGTTCATGAGTGTGTGTTCATGAGTGTGTGTTCATGAGTGTGTGTTCATGTGTTTGTGTTCATGAGTGTGTGTTCATGAGTGTGTTCATGAGTGTGTGTTCATGAGTGTGTTCATGAGTGTGTGTTCATGAGTGTGTTCATGAGTGTGTGTTCATGAGTGTGTTCATGAGTGTGTGTTCATGAGTGTGTGCTCATGAGTGTGTTAATGAGTGTGTGTTCATGAGTGTGTGTTCATGAGTGTGTGTTCATGAGTGTGTGTTGATGAGTGTGTTCATGAGTGTGTGTTCATGAGTGTGTGTTGATGAGTGTGTGTTCATGAGTGTGTTCATGAGTGTGTTCATGAGTGTGCGTTGATGAGTGTGTGTTCATGAGTGTGTTCATGAGTGTGTTCATGAGTGTGTGTTCATTAGTGTGTGTTCATGAGTGTGTGTTCATGAGTGTGTGTTCATGAGTGTGTGTTCATGAGTGTGTTCATGAGTGTGTTCATGAGTGTGTTCATGAGTGTGTTCTTGAGTGTGTTCATGAGTGTGTGTTCATAAGTGTGTGTTCATGAGTGTGTGTTCATGAGTGTGTGTTCATGAGTGTGTTCATGAGTGTGTGTTCATGAGTGTGTTCATGAGTGTGTTCATGAGTGTGTGTTCATGAGTGTGTGTTCATGAGTGTGTGTTCATGTGTTTGTGTTCATGAGTGTGTGTTCATGAGTGTGTTCATGAGTGTGTGTTCATGAGTGTGTGTTCATGAGTGTGTTAATGAGTGTGTTCATGAGTGTGTACATGAGTGTGTTCATGAGTGTGTGTTCATGAGTGTGTGTTCATGAGTGTGTTCATGAGTGTGTGTTCATGAGTGTGTGTTGATGAGTGTGTTCATGAGTGTGTGTTCATGAGTGTGTGTTGATGAGTGTGTGTTCATGAGTGTGTTCATGAGTGTGTGTTCATGAGTGTGTGCTCATGAGTGTGTTAATGAGTGTGTGTTCATGAGTGTGTGTTCATGAGTGTGTGTTCATGAGTGTGTGTTGATGAGTGTGTTCATGAGTGTGTGTTGATGAGTGTGTGTTGATGAGTGTGTGTTCATGAGTGTGTTCATGAGTGTGTTCATGAGTGTGCGTTGATGAGTGTGTGTTCATGAGTGTGTGTTCATGAGTGTGTGTTCATGAGTGTGTGTTGATGAGTGTGTGTTCATGAGTGTGTTCATGAGTGTGTGTTCATGAGTGTGTTCAAGAGTGTGTGTTCATGAGTGTGTTCATGAGTGTGTGTTCATGAGTGTGTTAATGAGTGTGTTCATGAGTGTGTTCATGAGCGTGTGTTCATGAGCGTGTGTTCCTGAGTGTGTTAATGAGTGTGTTCATGAGTGTCTTCATGAGCGTGTTCATGAGTGTGTGTTCATGAGTGTTTGTTAATGAGTGTGTGTTCATGAGTGTGTGTTCAAAAGTGTGTTCATGAGTGTGTGTTCATGAGTGTGTGTTCATGAGTGTGTGTTCATGAGTGTGTGTTCATGAGTGTGTGTTCATGAGTGTGTGTTCAAAAGTGTGTTCATGAGTGTGTGTTCATGAGTGTGTGTTCATGAGTGTGTGTTCATGAGTGTGTGTTCATGAGTGTGTGTTCATGAGTGTGTGTTCATGAGTGTTTGTTAATGAGTGTGTGTTCATGAGTGTGTGTTCATGAGTGTGTGTTCATGAGTGTGTTCATGAGTGTGTGTTCATGAGTGTGTTCATGAGTGTGTTCATGATTGTGTGTTCATGAGTGTGTTCATGAGTGTGTGTTCATGAATGTGTGTTCATGAGTGTGTGTTCATGAGTGTGTTCATGAGTGTGTACATGAGTGTGTACATGAGTGTGTACATGAGTGTGTACATGAGTGTGTTCATGAGTGTGTACATGAGTGTGTTCATGAGTGTGTGTTCATGAGTGTGTGTTCATGAGTGTGTTCATGAGTGTGTGTTCATGAGTGTGTGTTCATGAGTGTGTGTTCATGAGTGTGTGTTCATGAGTGTGTTTATGAGTGTGTGTTCATGAGTGTGTGTTCATGAGTGTGTGTTCATGAGTGTGTTCATGAGTGTGTGTTCATGAGTGTGTTCATGAGTGTGTTCATGAGTGTGTTCATGATTGTGTGTTCATGAGTGTGTTCAGGAGTGTGTGTTCATGAGTGTGTGTTCATGAATGTGTGTTCATGAGTGTGTTCACGAGTGTTTTCATGAGTGTGTACATGAGTGTGTACATGAGTGTGTTCATGAGTGTGTACATGAGTGTGTTCATGAGTGTGTGTTCATGAGTGTGTGTTTATGAGTGTGTTCATGAGTGTGTTCATGAGTGTGTTCATGAGTGTGTGTTCATGAGTGTGTTTATGAGTGTGTGTTCATGAGTGTGTGTTCATGAGTGTGTTTATGAGTGTGTGTTCATGAGTGTGTACATGAGTGTGTTCATGAGTGTGTTCATGAGTGTGTTCATGAGTGTGTTCATGAGTGTGTGTTCATGAGTGTGTTCGTGAGTGTGTTCATGAGTGTGTTCATGAGTGTGTGTTCATGAGCGTGTGTTCATGAGTGTGTTAATGAGTGTGTTCATGAGTGTGTTCATGAGTGTGTTCATGAGTGTGTGTTCATGAGTGTGTGTTCATGAGTGTGTGTTCATGAGTGTGTGTTCATGTGTTTGTGTTCATGAGTGTGTGTTCATGAGTGTGTGTTCATGAGTGTGTGTTCATGAGTGTGTGTTTATGAGTGTGTGTTCATGAGTGTGTGTTCATGAGTGTGTGTTCATGTGTTTGTGTTCATGAGTGTGTTTGAAGTGTGTGTTCATGAGTGTGTGTTCATGAGTATGTTCATGAGTGTGTTCATGAGTGTGTGTTCATGAGTGTGTGTTCATGAGTGTGTTCATGAGTGTGTTCATGAGTGTGTGTTCATGAGTGTGTGTTCATGAGTGTGTTCATGAGTGTGTGTTCATGAGCGTGTGTTCATGAGTGTGTTAATGAGTGTGTTCATGAGTGTGTGTTCATGAGTGTGTTCATGAGTGTGTTCATGAGTGTGTTCATGAGTGTGTGTTCATGAGTGTGTGTTCATGAGTGTGTGTTCATGAGTGTGTGTTCATGTGTTTGTGTTCATGAGTGTGTGTTCATGAGTGTGTGTTCATGAGTGTGTGTTGATGAGTGTGTGTTGATGAGTGTGTGTTAATGAGTGTGTACATGAGTGTGTTGATGAGTGTGTGTTCATGATTGTGTGTTCATAAGTGTGTGTTCCTGAGTGTGTGTTGATGAGTGTGTGTTGATGAGTGTGTGTTGATGAGTGTGTGTTGATGAGTGTGTGTTCATGAGTGTGTGTTCATGAGTGTGTGTTCATGAGTGTGTGTTCATGAGTGTGTTCATGAGTGTGTGTTCATGAGTGTGTGTTCATGAGTGTGTGTTCATGAGTGTGTGTGTTCATGAGTGTGTGTGTTCATGAGTGTGTTCATGAGTGTGTTCATGAGTGTGTACATGAGTGTGTGTTCATGAGTGTGTGTTCATGAGTGTGTTCATGAGTGTGTACATGAGTGTGTGTTCATGAGTGTGTGTTGATGAGTGTGTGTTGATGAGTGTGTGTTGATGAGTGTGTGTTGATGAGTGTGTGTTGATGAGTGTGTGTTGATGAGTGTGTGTTGATGAGTGTGTGTTCATGAGTGTGTGTTCATGAGTGTGTTCATGAGTGTGTTCATGAGTGTGTGTTAATGAGTGTGTTCATGAGTGTGTGTTCATGAGTGTGTTCATGAGTGTGTTCATGAGTGTGTGTTCATGAGTGTGTTCATGAGTGTGTTCATGAGTGTGTTCATGAGTGTGTTCAGGAGTGTGTGTTCAGGAGTGTGTGTTCATGAGTGTGTGTTCATGAGTGTGTGTTCATGAGTGTGTGTTCATGAGTGTGTGTTCATGAGTTTATGTTCATGAGTGTGTGTTCATGAGTGTGTGTTCATGAGTGTGTGTTCATGAGTGTGTTCATGAGTGTGTGTTCATGAGTGTGTTCATGAGTGTGTGTTCATGAGTGTGTTCATGAGTGTGTGTTCATGAGTGTGTGTTCATGAGTGTGTGTTCATGTGTTTGTGTTCATGAGTGTGTGTTCATGAGTGTGTTCATGAGTGTGTGTTCATGAGTGTGTTCATGAGTGTGTGTTCATGAGTGTGTTCATGAGTGTGTGTTCATGAGTGTGTTAATGAGTGTGTTCATGAGTGTGTACATGAGTGTGTTCATGAGTGTGTGTTCATGAGTGTGTGTTCATGAGTGTGTTCATGAGTGTGTGTTCATGAGTGTGTGTTCATGAGTGTGTTCATGAGTGTGTGTTCATGAGTGTGTGTTCATGAGTGTGTGTTCATGAGTGTGTGTGTTCATGAGTGTGTGTGTTCATGAGTGTGTTCATGAGTGTGTTCATGAGTGTGTACATGAGTGTGTGTTCATGAGTGTGTGTTCATGAGTGTGTTCATGAGTGTGTACATGAGTGTGTGTTCATGAATGTGTGTTGATGAGTGTGTGTTGATGAGTGTGTGTTGATGAGTGTGTGTTGATGAGTGTGTGTTGATGAGTGTGTGTTGATGAGTGTGTGTTGATGAGTGTGTGTTCATGAGTGTGTGTTCATGAGTGTGTTCATGAGTGTGTTCATGAGTGTGTGTTAATGAGTGTGTTCATGAGTGTGTGTTCATGAGTGTGTTCATGAGTGTGTTCATGAGTGTGTGTTCATGAGTGTGTTCATGAGTGTGTTCATGAGTGTGTTCAGGAGTGTGTGTTCAGGAGTGTGTGTTCATGAGTGTGTGTTCATGAGTGTGTGTTCATGAGTGTGTGTTCATGAGTTTATGTTCATGAGTGTGTGTTCATGAGTGTGTGTTCATGAGTGTGTGTTCATGAGTGTGTTCATGAGTGTGTGTTCATGAGTGTGTTCATGAGTGTGTGTTCATGAGTGTGTTCATGAGTGTGTGTTCATGAGTGTGTGTTCATGAGTGTGTGTTCATGTGTTTGTGTTCATGAGTGTGTGTTCATGAGTGTGTTCATGAGTGTGTGTTCATGAGTGTGTTCATGAGTGTGTGTTCATGAGTGTGTTCATGAGTGTGTGTTCATGAGTGTGTTAATGAGTGTGTTCATGAGTGTGTACATGAGTGTGTTCATGAGTGTGTGTTCATGAGTGTGTGTTCATGAGTGTGTTCATGAGTGTGTGTTCATGAGTGTGTGTTGATGAGTGTGTTCATGAGTGTGTGTTCATGAGTGTGTGTTGATGAGTGTGTGTTCATGAGTGTGTTCATGAGTGTGTGTTCATGAGTGTGTGCTCATGAGTGTGTTAATGAGTGTGTGTTCATGAGTGTGTGTTCATGAGTGTGTGTTCATGAGTGTGTTGATGAGTGTGTTGATGAGTGTGTGTTCATGAGTGTGTGTTGATGAGTGTGTGTTCATGAGTGTGTTCATGAGTGTGTTCATGAGTGTGTTCATGAGTGTGCGTTGATGAGTGTGTGTTCATGAGTGTGTGTTCATGAGTGTGTGTTGATGAGTGTGTGTTCATGAGTGTGTTCATGAGTGTGTGTTCATGAGTGTGTTCAAGAGTGTGTGTTCATGAGTGTGTTCATGAGTGTGTGTTCATGAGTGTGTTCATGAGTGTGTTCATGAGTGTGTTCATGAGCGTGTGTTCATGAGCGTGTGTTCCTGAGTGTGTTAATGAGTGTGTTCATGAGTGTGTGTTCATGAGTGTGTTCATGAGCGTGTTCATGAGTGTGTGTTCATGAGTGTTTGTTAATGAGTGTGTGTTCATGAGTGTGTGTTCAAAAGTGTGTTCATGAGTGTGTGTTCATGAGTGTGTGTTCATGAGTGTGTGTTCATGAGTGTGTGTTCAAAAGTGTGTTCATGAGTGTGTGTTCATGAGTGTGTGTTCATGAGTGTGTGTTCATGAGTTTGTGTTCATGAGTGTGTGTTCATGAGTGTGTGTTCATGAGTGTGTGTTCATGAGTGTTTGTTAATGAGTGTATGTTCATGAGTGTATGTTCATGAGTGTGTGTTCATGAGTGTGTTCATGAGTGTGTGTTCATGAGTGTGTTCATGAGTGTGTTCATGATTGTGTGTTCATGAGTGTGTTCATGAGTGTGTGTTCATGAATGTGTGTTCATGAGTGTGTGTTCATGAGTGTGTTCATGAGTGTGTACATGAGTGTGTACATGAGTGTGTACATGAGTGTGTTCATGAGTGTGTACATGAGTGTGTTCATGAGTGTGTGTTCATGAGTGTGTGTTCATGAGTGTGTTCATGAGTGTGTTCATGAGTGTGTTCATGAGTGTGTGTTCATGAGTGTGTGTTCATGAGTGTGTGTTCAT
Source organism: Romanogobio albipinnatus (assembly GCA_023566225.1). Lineage (NCBI taxonomy): Eukaryota > Metazoa > Chordata > Actinopteri > Cypriniformes > Gobionidae > Romanogobio > Romanogobio albipinnatus. Next base: position 67,857 of record CM042252.1, on the reverse strand, counting down.
GAGTGTGTTTATGAGTGTGTGTTCATGAGTGTGTGTTCATGAGTGTGTGTTCATGAGTGTGTTCATGAGTGTGTGTTCATGAGTGTGTTCATGAGTGTGTGTGTTCATGAGTGTGTTCATGAGTGTGTTCATGAGTGTGTACATGAGTGTGTGTTCATGAGTGTGTGTTCATGAGTGTGTTCATGAGTGTGTACATGAGTGTGTGTTCATGAGTGTGTGTTGATGAGTGTGTGTTGATGAGTGTGTGTTGATGAGTGTGTGTTGATGAGTGTGTGTTGATGAGTGTGTGTTCATGAGTGTGTGTTCATGAGTGTGTTCATGAGTGTGTTCATGAGTGTGTGTTAATGAGTGTGTTCAGGAGTGTGTGTTCATGAGTGTGTTCATGAGTGTGTTCATGAGTGTGTTCATGAGTGTGTTCATGAGTGTGTTCATGAGTGTGTTCAGGAGTGTGTGTTCAGGAGTGTGTGTTCATGAGTGTGTGTTCATGAGTGTGTGTTCATGAGTGTGTGTTCATGAGTTTATGTTCATGAGTGTGTGTTCATGAGTGTGTGTTCATGAGTGTGTGTTCATGAGTGTGTTCATGAGTGTGTGTTCATGAGTGTGTTCATGAGTGTGTGTTCATGAGTGTGTTCATGAGTGTGTGTTCATGAGTGTGTGTTCATGAGTGTGTGTTCATGTGTTTGTGTTCATGAGTGTGTGTTCATGAGTGTGTTCATGAGTGTGTGTTCATGAGTGTGTTCATGAGTGTGTGTTCATGAGTGTGTTCATGAGTGTGTGTTCATGAGTGTGTTAATGAGTGTGTTCATGAGTGTGTACATGAGTGTGTTCATGAGTGTGTGTTCATGAGTGTGTGTTCATGAGTGTGTTCATGAGTGTGTGTTCATGAGTGTGTGTTGATGAGTGTGTTCATGAGTGTGTGTTCATGAGTGTGTGTTGATGAGTGTGTGTTCATGAGTGTGTTCATGAGTGTGTGTTCATGAGTGTGTGCTCATGAGTGTGTTAATGAGTGTGTGTTCATGAGTGTGTGTTCATGAGTGTGTGTTCATGAGTGTGTTGATGAGTGTGTTGATGAGTGTGTGTTCATGAGTGTGTGTTGATGAGTGTGTGTTCATGAGTGTGTTCATGAGTGTGTTCATGAGTGTGTTCATGAGTGTGCGTTGATGAGTGTGTGTTCATGAGTGTGTGTTCATGAGTGTGTGTTGATTAGTGTGTGTTCATGAGTGTGTTCATGAGTGTGTGTTCATGAGTGTGTTCAAGAGTGTGTGTTCATGAGTGTGTTCATGAGTGTGTGTTCATGAGTGTGTTAATGAGTGTGTTCATGAGTGTGTTCATGAGCGTGTGTTCATGAGCGTGTGTTCCTGAGTGTGTTAATGAGTGTGTTCATGAGTGTGTGTTCATGAGTGTGTTCATGAGCGTGTTCATGAGTGTGTGTTCATGAGTGTTTGTTAATGAGTGTGTGTTCATGAGTGTGTGTTCAAAAGTGTGTTCATGAGTGTGTGTTCATGAGTGTGTGTTCATGAGTGTGTGTTCATGAGTGTGTGTTCAAAAGTGTGTTCATGAGTGTGTGTTCATGAGTGTGTGTTCATGAGTGTGTGTTCATGAGTTTGTGTTCATGAGTGTGTGTTCATGAGTGTGTGTTCATGAGTGTGTGTTCATGAGTGTTTGTTAATGAGTGTGTGTTCATGAGTGTGTGTTCATGAGTGTGTGTTCATGAGTGTGTTCATGAGTGTGTGTTCATGAGTGTGTTCATGAGTGTGTTCATGATTGTGTGTTCATGAGTGTGTTCATGAGTGTGTGTTCATGAATGTGTGTTCATGAGTGTGTGTTCATGAGTGTGTTCATGAGTGTGTACATGAGTGTGTACATGAGTGTGTACATGAGTGTGTTCATGAGTGTGTACATGAGTGTGTTCATGAGTGTGTGTTCATGAGTGTGTGTTCATGAGTGTGTTCATGAGTGTGTTCATGAGTGTGTTCATGAGTGTGTGTTCATGAGTGTGTGTTCATGAGTGTGTGTTCATGAGTGTGTGTTCATGAGTGTGTTTATGAGTGTGTGTTCATGAGTGTGTGTTCATGAGTGTGTGTTCATGAGTGTGTTCATGAGTGTGTGTTCATGAGTGTGTTCATGAGTGTGTTCATGATTGTGTGTTCATGAGTGTGTTCAGGAGTGTGTGTTCATGAGTGTGTGTTCATGAATGTGTGTTCATGAGTGTGTGTTCATGAGTGTGTTCACGAGTGTTTTCATGAGTGTGTACATGAGTGTGTTCATGAGTGTGTACATGAGTGTGTTCATGAGTGTGTGTTCATGAGTGTGTGTTTATGAGTGTGTTCATGAGTGTGTTCATGAGTGTGTTCATGAGTGTGTTCATGAGTGTGTGTTCATGAGTGTGTTTATGAGTGTGTGTTCATGAGTGTGTGTTCATGAGTGTGTTTATGAGTGTGTGTTCATGAGTGTGTACATGAGTGTGTTCATGAGTGTGTTCATGAGTGTGCTCATGAGTGTGTGTTCATGAGTGTGTTCATGAGTGTGTTCATGAGTGTGTTCATGAGTGTGTGTTCATGAGCGTGTGTTCATGAGTGTGTTAATGAGTGTGTTCATGAGTGTGTTCATGAGTGTGTGTTCATGAGTGTGTGTTCATGAGTGTGTGTTCATGAGTGTGTGTTCATGAGTGTGTGTTCATGTGTTTGTGTTCATGAGTGTGTGTTCATGAGTGTGTGTTCATGAGTGTGTGTTCATGAGTGTGTGTTCATGTGTTTGTGTTCATGAGTGTGTTTGAAGTGTGTGTTCATGAGTGTGTGTTCATGAGTATGTTCATGAGTGTGTTCATGAGTGTGTGTTCATGAGTGTGTGTTCATGAGTGTGTTCATGAGTGTGTTCATGAGTGTGTGTTCATGAGTGTGTGTTCATGAGTGTGTTCATGAGTGTGTTCATGAGTGTGTTCATGAGTGTGTGTTCATGAGCGTGTGTTCATGAGTGTGTTAATGAGTGTGTTCATGAGTGTGTGTTCATGAGTGTGTTCATGAGTGTGTTCATGAGTGTGTGTTCATGAGTGTGTGTTCATGAGTGTGTGTTCATGAGTGTGTGTTCATGTGTTTGTGTTCATGAGTGTGTGTTCATGAGTGTGTGTTCATGAGTGTGTGTTGATGAGTGTGTGTTGATGAGTGTGTGTTAATGAGTGTGTTCATGAGTGTGTGTTCATGAGTGTGTGTTGATGAGTGTGTGTTGATGAGTGTGTGTTAATGAGTGTGTACATGAGTGTGTTGATGAGTGTGTGTTCATGATTGTGTGTTCATAAGTGTGTGTTCCTGAGTGTGTGTTGATGAGTGTGTGTTGATGAGTGTGTGTTGATGAGTGTGTGTTGATGAGTGTGTGTTGATGAGTGTGTGTTCATGAGTGTGTGTTCATGAGTGTGTGTTCATGAGTGTGTGTTCATGAGTGTGTGTTCATGAGTGTGTGTTCATGAGTGTGTGTTCATGAGTGTGTGTTCATGAGTGTGTGTGTTCATGAGTGTGTTCATGAGTGTGTTCATGAGTGTGTGTTCATGAGTGTGTGTTCATGAGTGTGTTCATGAGTGTGTACATGAGTGTGTGTTCATGAGTGTGTGTTCATGAGTGTGTGTTGATGAGTGTGTGTTGATGAGTGTGTGTTGATGAGTGTGTGTTGATGAGTGTGTGTTGATGAGTGTGTGTTGATGAGTGTGTGTTCATGAGTGTGTGTTCATGAGTGTGTTCATGAGTGTGTTCATGAGTGTGTGTTAATGAGTGTGTTCATGAGTGTGTGTTCATGAGTGTGTTCATGAGTGTGTTCATGAGTGTGTGTTCATGAGTGTGTTCATGAGTGTGTTCATGAGTGTGTTCAGGAGTGTGTGTTCATGAGTGTGTGTTCATGAGTGTGTGTTCATGAGTGTGTGTTCATGAGTGTGTGTTCATGAGTTTATGTTCATGAGTGTGTGTTCATGAGTGTGTGTTCATGAGTGTGTTCATGAGTGTGTGTTCATGAGTGTGTTCATGAGTGTGTGTTCATGAGTGTGTGTTCATGAGTGTGTGTTCATGAGTGTGTTCATGAGTGTGTGTTCATGAGTGTGGTCATGAGTGTGTGTTCATGAGTGTGTGTTCATGAGTGTGTTCACGAGTGTGTGTTCACGAGTGTGTGTTCATGAGTGTGTGTTCATGAGTGTGTTCATGAGTGTGTGTTCATGAGTGTGTTCATGAGTGTGTGTTCATGAGTGTGTGTTCATGAGTGTGTGTTCATGAGTGTGTGTTCATGAGTGTGTGTTCATGAGTGTGTGTTGATGAGTGTGTGTTGATGAGTGTGTGTTGATGAGTGTGTGTTGATGAGTGTGTGTTGATGAGTGTGTGTTGATGAGTGTGTGTTGATGAGTGTGTGTTCATGAGTGTGTGTTCATGAGTGTGTTCATGAGTGTGTTCATCAGTGTGTGTTAATGAGTGTGTTCATGAGTGTGTGTTCATGAGTGTGTTCATGAGTGTGTTCATGAGTGTGTGTTCATGAGTGTGTTCATGAGTGTGTTCATGAGTGTGTTCATGAGTGTGTTCAGGAGTGTGTGTTCATGAGTGTGTGTTCATGAGTGTGTGTTCATGAGTGTGGTCATGAGTGTGTGTTCATGAGTGTGTGTTCATGAGTGTGTTCATGAGTGTGTTCATGAGTGTGTTCATGAGTGTGTGTTCATGAGTGTGTGTTCATGAGTGTGTTTATGAGTGTGTGTTCATGAGTGTGTGTTCATGAGTGTGTGTTCATGAGTGTGTTCATGAGTGTGTGTTCATGAGTGTGTGTTCATGAGTGTGTGTTCATGAGTGTGTGTTCATGAGTGTGTTCATGAGTGTGTGTTCATGAGTGTGTTCATGAGTGTGTGTTCGTGAGTGTGTGTTCATGAGTGTGTGTTCATGAGTGTGTTCATGAGTGTGTTCATGAGTGTGTACATGAGTGTGTACATGAGTGTGTGTTCATGAGTGTGTGTTCATGAGTGTGTTCATGAGTGTGTGTTCATGAGTGTGTGTTCATGAGTGTGTGTTCATGAGTGTGTTCATGAGTGTGTGTTCATGAGTGTGTTCATGAGTGTGTGTTCATGAGTGTGTGTTCATGAGTGTGTGTTCATGAGTGTGTTCATGAGTGTGTGTTCATGAGTGTGTTCATGAGTGTGTGTTCGTGAGTGTGTGTTCATGAGTGTGTGTTCATGAGTGTGTTCATGAGTGTGTTCATGAGTGTGTACATGAGTGTGTACATGAGTGTGTTCATGAGTGTGTGTTCATGAGTGTGTGTTCATGAGTGTGTTCATGAGTGTGTTCATGAGTGTGTGTTCATGAGTGTGTGTTCATGAGTGTGTGCTTATGAGTGTGTTAATGAGTGTGTGTTCATGAGTGTGTGTTCATGAGTGTGTGTTGATGAGTGTGTGTTCATGAGTGTGTGTTGATGAGTGTGTGTTTATGAGTGTGTGTTCATGAGTGTGTTCATGAGTGTGTTCATGAGTGTGCGTTGATGAGTGTGTGTTCATGAGTGTGTGTTCATGAGTGTGTGTTCATGAGTGTGTGTTGATGAGTGTGTGTTCATGAGTGTGTTCATGAGTGTGTGTTCATGAGTGTGTGTTCATGAGTGTGTGTTCATGAGTGTGTTCATGAGTGTGTGTTCATGAGTGTGTTCATGAGCGTGTGTTCATGAGCGTGTGTTCATGAGTGTGTTAATGAGTGTGTTCATGAGTGTGTTCATGAGTGTGTTCATGAGTGTGTGTTTATGAGTGTGTGTTCATGTGTTTGTGTTCATGAGTGTGTGTTCATGAGTGTGTGTTCATGAGTGTGTGTTCTTGAGTGTGTGTTGATGAGTGTGTGTTGATGAGTGTGTGTTGATGAGTGTGTGTTGATGAGTGTGTGTTGATGAGTGTGTGTTGATGAGTGTGTGTTGATGAGTGTGTTCATGAGTGTGTTCATGAGTGTGTTCATGAGTGTGTGTTAATGAGTGTGTTCATGAGTGTGTTCATGAGTGTGTTCATGAGTGTGTTCATGAGTGTGTTCATGAGTGTGTGTTCATGAGTGTGTGTTCATGAGTGTGTGTTCATGAGTGTGTGTTCATGAGTGTGTGTTGATGAGTGTGTGTTCATGAGTGTGTGTTCATGAGTGTGTGTTCATGAGTGTGTTCATGAGTGTGTTTATGAGTGTGTTCATGAGTGTGTGTTCATGAGTGTGTGTTCATGAGTGTGTGTTCATGAGTGTGTTAATGAGTGTGTTCATGAGTGTGTACATGAGTGTGTACATGAGTGTGTTCATGAGTGTGTGTTCATGAGTGTGTGTTCATGAGTGTGTGTTCATGAGTGTGTTCATGAGTGTGTGTTCATGAGTGTGTGTTGATGAGTGTGTGTTGATGAGTGTGTGTTCATGAGTGTGTTGATGAGTGTGTGTTCATGAGTGTGTTCATGAGTGTGTTCATGAGTGTGTGTTCATGAGTGTGTGTTCATGAGTGTGTGTTGATGACTGTGTGTTCATGAGTGTGTTCATGAGTGTGTTCATGAGTGTGTGTTCATGAGTGTGTTCATGAGCGTGTGTTCATGAGCGTGTGTTCATGAGTGTGTGTTAATGAGTGTGTTCATGAGTGTGTGTTCATGAGTGTGTTCATGAGTGTGTTCATGAGTGTGTTCATGAGTGTGTTCATGAGTGTGTTCATGAGTGTGTGTTCATGAGTGTGTGTTGATGAGTGTGTGTTCATGAGTGTGTGTTCATGAGTGTGTGTTGATGAGTGTGTGTTCATGAGTGTGTTCATGAGTGTGTTCATGAGTGTGTTCATGAGTGTGTTCATGAGTGTGTGTTCATGAGTGTGTGTTCATGAGTGTGTGTTCATGAGTGTGTGTTCATGAGTGTGTTAATGAGTGTGTTCATGAGTGTGTACATGAGTGTGTACATGAGTGTGTTCATGAGTGTGTGTTGATGAGTGTGTTCATGAGTGTGTGTTCATGAGTGTGTGTTGATGAGTGTGTGTTCATGAGTGTGTTGATGAGTGTGTGTTCATGAGTGTGTTTATGAGTGTGTTCATGAGTGTGTGTTCATGAGTGTGTGTTCATGAGTGTGTGTTCATGAGTGTGTGTTGATGAGTGTGTGTTCATGAGTGTGTTCATGAGTGTGTGTTCATGAGTGTGTTCATGAGTGTGTTCATGAGTGTGTGTTCATGAGTGTGTTCATGAGTGTGTTCATGAGCGTGTGTTCATGAGCGTGTGTTCATGAGTGTGTTAATGAGTGTGTTCATGAGTGTGTGTTCATGAGTGTGTTCATGAGTGTGTTCATGAGTGTGTTCATGAGTGTCTTCATGAGCGTGTTCATGAGTGTGTGTTCATGAGTGTGTGTTCATGAGTGTGTGTTCATGAGTGTGTTCATGAGTGTGTGTTCATGAGTGTGTTCATGAGTGTGTGTTCATGAGTGTGTTCATGAGTGTGTGTTCATGAGTGTGTTTATGAGTGTGTGTTCATGAGTGTGTTCATGAGTGTGTTCTTGAGTGTGTGTTCATGAGTGTGTGTTCATGAGTGTGTGTTCATGAGTGTGTGTTCATGTGTTTGTGTTCATGAGTGTGTGTTCATGAGTGTGTTCATGAGTGTGTGTTCGTGAGTGTGTTCATGAGTGTGTGTTCATGAGTGTGTGTTCATGTGTTTGTGTTCATGAGTGTGTGTTCATGAGTGTGTTCATGAGTGTGTGTTCATGAGTGTGTTCATGAGTGTGTGTTCATGAGTGTGTGTTCATGAGTGTGTTCATGAGTGTGTGTTCATGAGTGTGTGTTCATGAGTGTGTTCATGAGTGTGTTAATGAGTGTGTTCATGAGTGTGTACATGAGTGTGTTCATGAGTGTGTGTTCATGAGTGTGTGTTCATGAGTGTGTTCATGAGTGTGTGTTCATGAGTGTGTGTTGATGAGTGTGTTCATGAGTGTGTTCATGAGTGTGTGTTCATGAGTGTGTGTTCATGAGTGTGTTCATGAGTGTGTTTATGAGTGTGTTCATGAGTGTGTGTTCATGAGTGTGTGTTCACGAGTGTGTGTTCATGAGTGTGTGTTCATGAGTGTGTTAATGAGTGTGTTCATGAGTGTGTACATGAGTGTGTACATGAGTGTGTTCATGAGTGTGTGTTCATGAGTGTGTGTTCATGAGTGTGTTCATGAGTGTGTGTTCATGAGTGTGTGTTGATGAGTGTGTTCATGAGTGTGTGTTGATGAGTGTGTGTTCATGAGTGTGTTGATGAGTGTGTGTTCATGAGTGTGTTCATGAGTGTGTGTTCATGAGTGTGTGTTCATGAGTGTGTGTTGATGACTGTGTGTTCATGAGTGTGTTCATGAGTGTGTTCATGAGTGTGTGTTCATGAGTGTGTGTTCATGAGTGTGTTCATGAGCGTGTGTTCATGAGTGTGTGTTAATGAGTGTGTTAATGAGTGTGTTCATGAGTGTGTGTTCATGAGTGTGTTCATGAGTGTGTTCATGAGTGTGTTCATGAGTGTGTGTTCATGAGTGTGTGTTGATGAGTGTGTGTTCATGAGTGTGTGTTCATGAGTGTGTGTTGATGAGTGTGTGTTCATGAGTGTGTGTTCATGAGTGTGTTCATGAGTGTGTTCATGAGTGTGTTAATGAGTGTGTTCATGAGTGTGTTCATGAGTGTGTGTTCATGAGTGTGTGTTCATGAGTGTGTGTTCATGAGTGTGTGTTCATGAGTGTGTTAATGAGTGTGTTCATGAGTGTGTACATGAGTGTGTACATGAGTGTGTTCATGAGTGTGTGTTCAAGAGTGTGTATTCATGAGTGTGTTCATGAGTGTGTGTTCATGAGTGTGTGTTGATGAGTGTGTTCATGAGTGTGTGTTCATGAGTGTGTGTTGATGAGTGTGTGTTCATGAGTGTGTTGATGAGTGTGTGTTCATGAGTGTGTTCATGAGTGTGTTCATGAGTGTGTGTTCATGAGTGTGTGTTCATGAGTGTGTGTTCATGAGTGTGTGTTGATGAGTGTGTGTTCATGAGTGTGTTCATGAGTGTGTGTTCATGAGTGTGTTCATGAGTGTGTTCATGAGTGTGTGTTCATGAGTGTGTGTTCATGAGTTTGTTCATGAGTGTGTTCATGAGCGTGTGTTCATGAGCGTGTGTTCATGAGTGTGTTAATGAGTGTGTTCATGAGTGTGTGTTCATGAGTGTGTTCATGAGTGTGTTCATGAGTGTGTTCATGAGTGTGTTCATGAGTGTCTTCATGAGCGTGTTCATGAGTGTGTGTTCATGAGTGTGTGTTCATGAGTGTGTTCATGAGTGTGTGTTCATGAGTGTGTTCATGAGTGTGTGTTCATGAGTGTGTTCATGAGTGTGTGTTCATGAGTGTGTTTATGAGTGTGTGTTCATGAGTGTGTTCATGAGTGTGTTATTGAGTGTGTGTTCATGAGTGTGTGTTCATGAGTGTGTGTTCATGAGTGTGTGTTCATGTGTTTGTGTTCATGAGTGTGTGTTCATGAGTGTGTTCATGAGTGTGTGTTCGTGAGTGTGTTCATGAGTGTGTGTTCATGAGTGTGTGTTCATGTGTTTGTGTTCATGAGTGTGTGTTCATGAGTGTGTTCATGAGTGTGTGTTCATGAGTGTGTTCATGAGTGTGTGTTCATGAGTGTGTGTTCATGAGTGTGTGTTCATGAGTGTGTTCATGAGTGTGTGTTCATGAGTGTGTGTTCATGAGTGTGTTCATGAGTGTGTTAATGAGTGTGTTCATGAGTGTGTACATGAGTGTGTTCATGAGTGTGTGTTCATGAGTGTGTGTTCATGAGTGTGTTCATGAGTGTGTGTTCATGAGTGTGTGTTGATGAGTGTGTTCATGAGTGTGTGTTCATGAGTGTGTGTTGATGAGTGTGTTCATGAGTGTGTGTTCATGAGTGTGTGTTGATGAGTGTGTGTTCATGAGTGTGTTCATGAGTGTGTTCATGAGTGTGTTCATGAGTGTGTTCATGAGTGTGCGTTGATGAGTGTGTGTTCATGAGTGTGTGTTCATGAGTGTGTGTTGATGAGTGTGTGTTCATGAGTGTGTTCATGAGTGTGTTCATGAGTGTGTGTTCATGAGTGTGTGTTCATGAGTGTGTTCATGAGTGTGTTCCTGAGTGTGTGTTCATGAGTGTGTGTTCATGTGTTTGTGTTCATGAGTGTGTGTTCATGAGTGTGTGTTCATGAGTGTGTTCATGAGTGTGTGTTCATGAGTGTGTGTTCATGAGTGTGTGTTCATGAGTGTGTGTTGATGAGTGTGTGTTGATGAGTGTGTGTTAATGAGTGTGTAAATGAGTGTGTTGATGAGTGTGTGTTGATGAGTGTGTGTTCATGATTGTGTGTTGATGAGTGTGTGTTCCTGAGTGTGTGTTGATGAGTGTGTGTTGATGAGTGTGTGTTGATGAGTGTGTGTTCATGAGTGTGTGTTCATGAGTGTGTGTTCATGAGTGTGTGTTCATGAGTGTGTTCATGAGCGTGTGTTCATGAGCGTGTGTTCATGAGTGTGTTAATGAGTGTGTTCATGAGTGTGTGTTCATGAGTGTGTTCATGAATGTGTTCATGAGCGTGTTCGTGAGTGTGTGTTCATGAGTGTGTGTTCATGAGTGTGTTCATGAGTGTGTTCATGAGTGTGTGTTCATGAGTGTGTGTTCATGAGTGTGTGTTCATGAGTGTGTGTTCATGAGTGTGTGTTCATGAGTGTGTTCATGAGTGTGTGTTCATGAGTGTGTTCATGAGTGTGTGTTCATGAGTGTGTTCATGAGTGTGTGTTCATGAGTGTGTGTTCATGAGTGTGTGTTCATGAGTGTGTGTTCATGAGTGTGTTCATGAGTGTGTGTTCATGAGTGTGTTCATGAGTGTGTGTTCATGAGTGTGTGTTCATGAGTGTGTGTTCATGAGTGTGTGTTCATGTGTTTGTGTTCATGAGTGTGTGTTCATGAGTGTGTTCATGAGTGTGTGTTCATGAGTGTGTTCATGAGTGTGTGTTCATGAGTGTGTTCATGAGTGTGTGTTCATGAGTGTGTGTTCATGAGTGTGTTAATGAGTGTGTTCATGAGTGTGTACATGAGTGTGTTCATGAGTGTGTGTTCATGAGTGTGTGTTCATGAGTGTGTTCATGAGTGTGTGTTCATGAGTGTGTGTTGATGAGTGTGTTCATGAGTGTGTGTTCATGAGTGTGTGTTGATGAGTGTGTGTTCATGAGTGTGTGTTCATGAGTGTGTGCTCATGAGTGTGTTAATGAGTGTGTGTTCATGAGTGTGTGTTCATGAGTGTGTGTTGATGAGTGTGTTCATGAGTGTGTGTTCATGAGTGTGTGTTGATGAGTGTGTGTTCATGAGTGTGTTCATGAGTGTGTTCATGAGTGTGTTCATGAGTGTGCGTTGATGAGTGTGTGTTCATGAGTGTGTGTTCATGAGTGTGTGTTCATGAGTGTGTGTTGATGAGTGTGTGTTCATGAGTGTGTTCATGAGTGTGTGTTCATGAGTGTGTTCACGAGTGTGTGTTCATGAGTGTGTTCATGAGTGTGTGTTCATGAGTGTGTTAATGAGTGTGTTCATGAGTGTGTTCATGAGCGTGTGTTCATGAGCGTGTGTTCCTGAGTGTGTTAATGAGTGTGTTCATGAGTGTGTGTTCATGAGTGTGTGTTCATGAGTGTTTGTTAATGAGTGTGTGTTCATGAGTGTGTGTTCAAAAGTGTGTTCATGAGTGTGTGTTCATGAGTGTGTGTTCATGAGTGTGTGTTCATGAGTGTGTGTTCATGAGTGTGTGTTCATGAGTGTGTGTTCATGAGTGTGTGTTCAAAAGTGTGTTCATGAGTGTGTGTTCATGAGTGTGTGTTCATGAGTGTGTGTTCATGAGTGTGTGTTCATGAGTGTGTGTTCATGAGTGTGTGTTCACGAGTGTGTGTTCATGAGTGTTTGTTAATGAGTGTGTGTTCATGAGTGTGTGTTCATGAGTGTGTGTTCATGAGTGTGTTCATGAGTGTGTGTTCATGAGTGTGTTCATGAGTGTGTTCATGATTGTGTGTTCATGAGTGTGTTCATGAGTGTGTGTTCATGAATGTGTGTTCATGAGTGTGTGTTCATGAGTGTGTTCATGAGTGTGTACATGAGTGTGTACATGAGTGTGTACATGAGTGTGTTCATGAGTGTGTACATGAGTGTGTTCATGAGTGTGTGTTCATGAGTGTGTGTTCATGAGTGTGTTCATGAGTGTGTGTTCATGAGTGTGTGTTCATGAGTGTGTTCATGAGTGTGTTTATGAGTGTGTTCATGAGTGTGTGTTCATGAGTGTGTGTTCATGAGTGTGTGTTCATGAGTGTGTTAATGAGTGTGTTCATGAGTGTGTACATGAGTGTGTACATGAGTGTGTTCATGAGTGTGTGTTCATGAGTGTGTGTTCATGAGTGTGTGTTCATGAGTGTGTTCATGAGTGTGTGTTCATGAGTGTGTGTTGATGAGTGTGTGTTGATGAGTGTGTGTTCATGAGTGTGTTGATGAGTGTGTGTTCATGAGTGTGTTCATGAGTGTGTTCATGAGTGTGTGTTCATGAGTGTGTGTTCATGAGTGTGTGTTGATGACTGTGTGTTCATGAGTGTGTTCATGAGTGTGTTCATGAGTGTGTGTTCATGAGTGTGTTCATGAGCGTGTGTTCATGAGCGTGTGTTCATGAGTGTGTGTTAATGAGTGTGTTCATGAGTGTGTGTTCATGAGTGTGTTCATGAGTGTGTTCATGAGTGTGTTCATGAGTGTGTTCATGAGTGTGTTCATGAGTGTGTGTTCATGAGTGTGTGTTGATGAGTGTGTGTTCATGAGTGTGTGTTCATGAGTGTGTGTTGATGAGTGTGTGTTCATGAGTGTGTTCATGAGTGTGTTCATGAGTGTGTTCATGAGTGTGTTCATGAGTGTGTGTTCATGAGTGTGTGTTCATGAGTGTGTGTTCATGAGTGTGTGTTCATGAGTGTGTTAATGAGTGTGTTCATGAGTGTGTACATGAGTGTGTACATGAGTGTGTTCATGAGTGTGTGTTGATGAGTGTGTTCATGAGTGTGTGTTCATGAGTGTGTGTTGATGAGTGTGTGTTCATGAGTGTGTTGATGAGTGTGTGTTCATGAGTGTGTTTATGAGTGTGTTCATGAGTGTGTGTTCATGAGTGTGTGTTCATGAGTGTGTGTTCATGAGTGTGTGTTGATGAGTGTGTGTTCATGAGTGTGTTCATGAGTGTGTGTTCATGAGTGTGTTCATGAGTGTGTTCATGAGTGTGTGTTCATGAGTGTGTTCATGAGTGTGTTCATGAGCGTGTGTTCATGAGCGTGTGTTCATGAGTGTGTTAATGAGTGTGTTCATGAGTGTGTGTTCATGAGTGTGTTCATGAGTGTGTTCATGAGTGTGTTCATGAGTGTCTTCATGAGCGTGTTCATGAGTGTGTGTTCATGAGTGTGTGTTCATGAGTGTGTGTTCATGAGTGTGTTCATGAGTGTGTGTTCATGAGTGTGTTCATGAGTGTGTGTTCATGAGTGTGTTCATGAGTGTGTGTTCATGAGTGTGTTTATGAGTGTGTGTTCATGAGTGTGTTCATGAGTGTGTTCTTGAGTGTGTGTTCATGAGTGTGTGTTCATGAGTGTGTGTTCATGAGTGTGTGTTCATGTGTTTGTGTTCATGAGTGTGTGTTCATGAGTGTGTTCATGAGTGTGTGTTCGTGAGTGTGTTCATGAGTGTGTGTTCATGAGTGTGTGTTCATGTGTTTGTGTTCATGAGTGTGTGTTCATGAGTGTGTTCATGAGTGTGTGTTCATGAGTGTGTTCATGAGTGTGTGTTCATGAGTGTGTGTTCATGAGTGTGTTCATGAGTGTGTGTTCATGAGTGTGTGTTCATGAGTGTGTTCATGAGTGTGTTAATGAGTGTGTTCATGAGTGTGTACATGAGTGTGTTCATGAGTGTGTGTTCATGAGTGTGTGTTCATGAGTGTGTTCATGAGTGTGTGTTCATGAGTGTGTGTTGATGAGTGTGTTCATGAGTGTGTTCATGAGTGTGTGTTCATGAGTGTGTGTTCATGAGTGTGTTCATGAGTGTGTTTATGAGTGTGTTCATGAGTGTGTGTTCATGAGTGTGTGTTCACGAGTGTGTGTTCATGAGTGTGTGTTCATGAGTGTGTTAATGAGTGTGTTCATGAGTGTGTACATGAGTGTGTACATGAGTGTGTTCATGAGTGTGTGTTCATGAGTGTGTGTTCATGAGTGTGTTCATGAGTGTGTGTTCATGAGTGTGTGTTGATGAGTGTGTTCATGAGTGTGTGTTGATGAGTGTGTGTTCATGAGTGTGTTGATGAGTGTGTGTTCATGAGTGTGTTCATGAGTGTGTGTTCATGAGTGTGTGTTCATGAGTGTGTGTTGATGACTGTGTGTTCATGAGTGTGTTCATGAGTGTGTTCATGAGTGTGTGTTCATGAGTGTGTTCATGAGTGTGTGTTCATGAGTGTGTTCATGAGCGTGTGTTCATGAGTGTGTGTTAATGAGTGTGTTAATGAGTGTGTTCATGAGTGTGTGTTCATGAGTGTGTTCATGAGTGTGTTCATGAGTGTGTTCATGAGTGTGTGTTCATGAGTGTGTGTTGATGAGTGTGTGTTCATGAGTGTGTGTTCATGAGTGTGTGTTGATGAGTGTGTGTTCATGAGTGTGTGTTCATGAGTGTGTTCATGAGTGTGTTCATGAGTGTGTTAATGAGTGTGTTCATGAGTGTGTTCATGAGTGTGTGTTCATGAGTGTGTGTTCATGAGTGTGTGTTCATGAGTGTGTGTTCATGAGTGTGTTAATGAGTGTGTTCATGAGTGTGTACATGAGTGTGTACATGAGTGTGTTCATGAGTGTGTGTTCAAGAGTGTGTATTCATGAGTGTGTTCATGAGTGTGTGTTCATGAGTGTGTGTTGATGAGTGTGTTCATGAGTGTGTGTTCATGAGTGTGTGTTGATGAGTGTGTGTTCATGAGTGTGTTGATGAGTGTGTGTTCATGAGTGTGTTCATGAGTGTGTTCATGAGTGTGTGTTCATGAGTGTGTGTTCATGAGTGTGTGTTCATGAGTGTGTGTTGATGAGTGTGTGTTCATGAGTGTGTTCATGAGTGTGTGTTCATGAGTGTGTTCATGAGTGTGTTCATGAGTGTGTGTTCATGAGTGTGTGTTCATGAGTTTGTTCATGAGTGTGTTCATGAGCGTGTGTTCATGAGCGTGTGTTCATGAGTGTGTTAATGAGTGTGTTCATGAGTGTGTGTTCATGAGTGTGTTCATGAGTGTGTTCATGAGTGTGTTCATGAGTGTGTTCATGAGTGTCTTCATGAGCGTGTTCATGAGTGTGTGTTCATGAGTGTGTGTTCATGAGTGTGTTCATGAGTGTGTGTTCATGAGTGTGTTCATGAGTGTGTGTTCATGAGTGTGTTCATGAGTGTGTGTTCATGAGTGTGTTTATGAGTGTGTGTTCATGAGTGTGTTCATGAGTGTGTTATTGAGTGTGTGTTCATGAGTGTGTGTTCATGAGTGTGTGTTCATGAGTGTGTGTTCATGTGTTTGTGTTCATGAGTGTGTGTTCATGAGTGTGTTCATGAGTGTGTGTTCGTGAGTGTGTTCATGAGTGTGTGTTCATGAGTGTGTGTTCATGTGTTTGTGTTCATGAGTGTGTGTTCATGAGTGTGTTCATGAGTGTGTGTTCATGAGTGTGTTCATGAGTGTGTGTTCATGAGTGTGTGTTCATGAGTGTGTGTTCATGAGTGTGTTCATGAGTGTGTGTTCATGAGTGTGTGTTCATGAGTGTGTTCATGAGTGTGTTAATGAGTGTGTTCATGAGTGTGTACATGAGTGTGTTCATGAGTGTGTGTTCATGAGTGTGTGTTCATGAGTGTGTTCATGAGTGTGTGTTCATGAGTGTGTGTTGATGAGTGTGTTCATGAGTGTGTGTTCATGAGTGTGTGTTGATGAGTGTGTTCATGAGTGTGTGTTCATGAGTGTGTGTTGATGAGTGTGTGTTCATGAGTGTGTTCATGAGTGTGTTCATGAGTGTGTTCATGAGTGTGTTCATGAGTGTGCGTTGATGAGTGTGTGTTCATGAGTGTGTGTTCATGAGTGTGTGTTGATGAGTGTGTGTTCATGAGTGTGTTCATGAGTGTGTTCATGAGTGTGTGTTCATGAGTGTGTGTTCATGAGTGTGTTCATGAGTGTGTTCCTGAGTGTGTGTTCATGAGTGTGTGTTCATGTGTTTGTGTTCATGAGTGTGTGTTCATGAGTGTGTGTTCATGAGTGTGTTCATGAGTGTGTGTTCATGAGTGTGTGTTCATGAGTGTGTGTTCATGAGTGTGTGTTGATGAGTGTGTGTTGATGAGTGTGTGTTAATGAGTGTGTAAATGAGTGTGTTGATGAGTGTGTGTTGATGAGTGTGTGTTCATGATTGTGTGTTGATGAGTGTGTGTTCCTGAGTGTGTGTTGATGAGTGTGTGTTGATGAGTGTGTGTTGATGAGTGTGTGTTCATGAGTGTGTGTTCATGAGTGTGTGTTCATGAGTGTGTGTTCATGAGTGTGTTCATGAGCGTGTGTTCATGAGCGTGTGTTCATGAGTGTGTTAATGAGTGTGTTCATGAGTGTGTGTTCATGAGTGTGTTCATGAATGTGTTCATGAGCGTGTTCGTGAGTGTGTGTTCATGAGTGTGTGTTCATGAGTGTGTTCATGAGTGTGTTCATGAGTGTGTGTTCATGAGTGTGTGTTCATGAGTGTGTGTTCATGAGTGTGTGTTCATGAGTGTGTGTTCATGAGTGTGTTCATGAGTGTGTGTTCATGAGTGTGTTCATGAGTGTGTGTTCATGAGTGTGTTCATGAGTGTGTGTTCATGAGTGTGTGTTCATGAGTGTGTGTTCATGAGTGTGTGTTCATGAGTGTGTTCATGAGTGTGTGTTCATGAGTGTGTTCATGAGTGTGTGTTCATGAGTGTGTGTTCATGAGTGTGTGTTCATGAGTGTGTGTTCATGTGTTTGTGTTCATGAGTGTGTGTTCATGAGTGTGTTCATGAGTGTGTGTTCATGAGTGTGTTCATGAGTGTGTGTTCATGAGTGTGTTCATGAGTGTGTGTTCATGAGTGTGTGTTCATGAGTGTGTTAATGAGTGTGTTCATGAGTGTGTACATGAGTGTGTTCATGAGTGTGTGTTCATGAGTGTGTGTTCATGAGTGTGTTCATGAGTGTGTGTTCATGAGTGTGTGTTGATGAGTGTGTTCATGAGTGTGTGTTCATGAGTGTGTGTTGATGAGTGTGTGTTCATGAGTGTGTGTTCATGAGTGTGTGCTCATGAGTGTGTTAATGAGTGTGTGTTCATGAGTGTGTGTTCATGAGTGTGTGTTGATGAGTGTGTTCATGAGTGTGTGTTCATGAGTGTGTGTTGATGAGTGTGTGTTCATGAGTGTGTTCATGAGTGTGTTCATGAGTGTGTTCATGAGTGTGCGTTGATGAGTGTGTGTTCATGAGTGTGTGTTCATGAGTGTGTGTTCATGAGTGTGTGTTGATGAGTGTGTGTTCATGAGTGTGTTCATGAGTGTGTGTTCATGAGTGTGTTCACGAGTGTGTGTTCATGAGTGTGTTCATGAGTGTGTGTTCATGAGTGTGTTAATGAGTGTGTTCATGAGTGTGTTCATGAGCGTGTGTTCATGAGCGTGTGTTCCTGAGTGTGTTAATGAGTGTGTTCATGAGTGTGTGTTCATGAGTGTGTGTTCATGAGTGTTTGTTAATGAGTGTGTGTTCATGAGTGTGTGTTCAAAAGTGTGTTCATGAGTGTGTGTTCATGAGTGTGTGTTCATGAGTGTGTGTTCATGAGTGTGTGTTCATGAGTGTGTGTTCATGAGTGTGTGTTCATGAGTGTGTGTTCAAAAGTGTGTTCATGAGTGTGTGTTCATGAGTGTGTGTTCATGAGTGTGTGTTCATGAGTGTGTGTTCATGAGTGTGTGTTCATGAGTGTGTGTTCACGAGTGTGTGTTCATGAGTGTTTGTTAATGAGTGTGTGTTCATGAGTGTGTGTTCATGAGTGTGTGTTCATGAGTGTGTTCATGAGTGTGTGTTCATGAGTGTGTTCATGAGTGTGTTCATGATTGTGTGTTCATGAGTGTGTTCATGAGTGTGTGTTCATGAATGTGTGTTCATGAGTGTGTGTTCATGAGTGTGTTCATGAGTGTGTACATGAGTGTGTACATGAGTGTGTACATGAGTGTGTTCATGAGTGTGTACATGAGTGTGTTCATGAGTGTGTGTTCATGAGTGTGTGTTCATGAGTGTGTTCATGAGTGTGTTCATGAGTGTGTGTTCATGAGTGTGTGTTCATGAGTGTGTGTTCATGAGTGTGTTTATGAGTGTGTGTTCATGAGTGTGTTTTCATGAGTGTGTGTTCATGAGTGTGTTCATGAGTGTGTTCATGAGTGTGTTCAGGAGTGTGTGTTCATGAGTGTGTGTTCATGAATGTGTGTTCATGAGTGTGTTCACGAGTGTTTTCATGAGTGTGTACATGAGTGTGTACATGAGTGTGTTCATGAGTGTGTACATGAGTGTGTTCATGAGTGTGTGTTCATGAGTGTGTGTTTATGAGTGTGTTCATGAGTGTGTTCATGAGTGTGTTCATGAGTGTGTTCATGAGTGTGTGTTCATGAGTGTGTGTTCATGAGTGTGTTTATGAGTGTGTGTTCATGAGTGTGTGTTCATGAGTGTGTGTTCATGAGTGTGTGTTCATGAGTGTGTGTTCATGAGTGTGTTTATGAGTGTGTGTTCATGAGTGTGTACATGAGTGTGTTCATGAGTGTGTTCATGAGTGTGTTCATGAGTGTGTTCAGGAGTGTGTGTTCATGAGTGTGTGTTCATGAGTGTGTTCATGAGTGTGTGTTCATGAGTGTGTGTTCATGAGTGTGTGTTCATGAGTTTATGTTCATGAGTGTGTTCATGAGTGTGTGTTTATGAGTGTGTTCATGAGTGTGTGTTCATGAGTGTGTTCTTGAGTGTGTTCATGAGTGTGTGTTCATGAGTGTGTGTTCATGAGTGTGTGTTCATGAGTGTGTGTTCATGAGTGTGTTCATGAGTGTGTGTTCATGAGTGTGGTCATGAGTGTGTTCATGAGTGTGTGTTCAAGAGTGTGTTCACGAGTGTGTGTTCATGAGTGTGTGTTCATGAGTGTGTTCATGAGTGTGTGTTCATGAGTGTGTTCATGAGTGTGTGTTCATGAGTGTGTGTTCATGAGTGTGTTAATGAGTGTGTTCATGAGTGTGTACATGAGTGTGTTCATGAGTGTGTGTTCATGAGTGTGTGTTCATGAGTGTGTTCATGAGTGTGTGTTCATGAGTGTGTGTTGATGAGTGTGTTCATGAGTGTGTGTTCATGAGTGTGTGTTGATGAGTGTGTGTTCATGAGTGTGTGTTCATGAGTGTGTGCTCATGAGTGTGTTAATGAGTGTGTGTTCATGAGTGTGTGTTCATGAGTGTGTGTTGATGAGTGTGTTCATGAGTGTGTGTTCATGAGTGTGTGTTGATGAGTGTGTGTTCATGAGTGTGTTCATGAGTGTGTTCATGAGTGTGTTCATGAGTGTGCGTTGATGAGTGTGTGTTCATGAGTGTGTGTTCATGAGTGTGTGTTGATGAGTGTGTGTTCATGAGTGTGTTCATGAGTGTGTGTTCATGAGTGTGTTCACGAGTGTGTGTTCATGAGTGTGTTCATGAGTGTGTGTTCATGAGTGTGTTAATGAGTGTGTTCATGAGTGTGTTCATGAGCGTGTGTTCATGAGCGTGTGTTCCTGAGTGTGTTAATGAGTGTGTTCATGAGTGTGTGTTCATGAGTGTGTGTTCATGAGTGTTTGTTAATGAGTGTGTGTTCATGAGTGTGTGTTCAAAAGTGTGTTCATGAGTGTGTGTTCATGAGTGTGTGTTCATGAGTGTGTGTTCATGAGTGTGTGTTCATGAGTGTGTGTTCATGAGTGTGTGTTCATGAGTGTGTGTTCAAAAGTGTGTTCATGAGTGTGTGTTCATGAGTGTGTGTTCATGAGTGTGTGTTCATGAGTGTGTGTTCATGAGTGTGTGTTCATGAGTGTGTGTTCACGAGTGTGTGTTCATGAGTGTTTGTTAATGAGTGTGTGTTCATGAGTGTGTGTTCATGAGTGTGTGTTCATGAGTGTGTTCATGAGTGTGTGTTCATGAGTGTGTTCATGAGTGTGTTCATGATTGTGTGTTCATGAGTGTGTTCATGAGTGTGTGTTCATGAATGTGTGTTCATGAGTGTGTGTTCATGAGTGTGTTCATGAGTGTGTACATGAGTGTGTACATGAGTGTGTACATGAGTGTGTTCATGAGTGTGTACATGAGTGTGTTCATGAGTGTGTGTTCATGAGTGTGTGTTCATGAGTGTGTTCATGAGTGTGTTCATGAGTGTGTGTTCATGAGTGTGTGTTCATGAGTGTGTGTTCATGAGTGTGTTTATGAGTGTGTGTTCATGAGTGTGTTTTCATGAGTGTGTGTTCATGAGTGTGTTCATGAGTGTGTTCATGAGTGTGTTCAGGAGTGTGTGTTCATGAGTGTGTGTTCATGAATGTGTGTTCATGAGTGTGTTCACGAGTGTTTTCATGAGTGTGTACATGAGTGTGTACATGAGTGTGTTCATGAGTGTGTACATGAGTGTGTTCATGAGTGTGTGTTCATGAGTGTGTGTTTATGAGTGTGTTCATGAGTGTGTTCATGAGTGTGTTCATGAGTGTGTTCATGAGTGTGTGTTCATGAGTGTGTGTTCATGAGTGTGTTTATGAGTGTGTGTTCATGAGTGTGTGTTCATGAGTGTGTGTTCATGAGTGTGTGTTCATGAGTGTGTGTTCATGAGTGTGTTTATGAGTGTGTGTTCATGAGTGTGTACATGAGTGTGTTCATGAGTGTGTTCATGAGTGTGTTCATGAGTGTGTTCAGGAGTGTGTGTTCATGAGTGTGTGTTCATGAGTGTGTTCATGAGTGTGTGTTCATGAGTGTGTGTTCATGAGTGTGTGTTCATGAGTTTATGTTCATGAGTGTGTTCATGAGTGTGTGTTTATGAGTGTGTTCATGAGTGTGTGTTCATGAGTGTGTTCTTGAGTGTGTTCATGAGTGTGTGTTCATGAGTGTGTGTTCATGAGTGTGTGTTCATGAGTGTGTGTTCATGAGTGTGTTCATGAGTGTGTGTTCATGAGTGTGGTCATGAGTGTGTTCATGAGTGTGTGTTCAAGAGTGTGTTCACGAGTGTGTGTTCATGAGTGTGTGTTCATGAGTGTGTGTTCATGAGTGTGTTCATGAGTGTGTGTTCATGAGTGTGTGTTCATGTGTTTGTGTTCATGAGTGTGTTTTCATGAGTGTGTTCATGAGTGTGTGTTCATGAGTGTGTTCATGAGTGTGTGTTCATGAGTGTGTGATGTGTTTGTGTTCATGAGTGTGTGTTCATGAGTGTGTTCATGAGTGTGTGTTCATGAGTGTGTTCATGAGTGTGTGTTCATGAGTGTGTTCATGAGTGTGTGTTCAAGAGTGTGTGTTCATGAGTGTGTTAATGAGTGTGTTAATGAGTGTGTTCATGAGTGTGTACATGAGTGTGTACATGAGTGTGTTCATGAGTGTGTGTTCATGAGTGTGTGTTCATGAGTGTGTTCATGAGTGTGTGTTCATGAGTGTGTGTTGATGAGTGTGTTCATGAGTGTGTGTTCATGAGTGTGTGTTCATGAGTGTGTGTTCATGAGTGTGTTCATGAGTGTGTGTTCATGAGTGTGTGCTCATGAGTGTGTTAATGAGTGTGTGTTCATGAGTGTGTGTTGATGAGTGTGTTCATGAGTGTGTGTTCATGAGTGTGTGTTCATGAGTGTGTGTTGATGAGTGTGTTCATGAGTGTGTGTTCATGAGTGTGTTCATGAGTGTGTGTTCATGAGTGTGTTCATGAGTGTGTGTTCATGAGTGTGTGCTCATGAGTGTGTTAATGAGTGTGTGTTCATGAGTGTGTGTTGATGAGTGTGTTCATGAGTGTGTGTTCATGAGTGTGTGTTGATGAGTGTGTGTTCATGAGTGTGTGTTCATGAGTGTGTTCATGAGTGTGTGTTCATGAGTGTGTTCATGAGTGTGTTCATGAGTGTGTTCATGAGCGTGTGTTCATGAGCGTGTGTTCATGAGTGTGTTAATGAGTGTGTTCATGAGTGTGTGTTCATGAGTGTGTTCATGAGTGTGTTCATGAGCGTGTTCATGAGTGTGTGTTCATGAGTGTGTTCATGAGTGTGTTCATGAGTGTGTGTTCATGAGTGTGTTCATGAGTTTGTGTGTTCATGAGTGTGTTCATGAGTGTGTGTTCATGAGTGTGTTCATGAGTGTGTTCATGAGTGTGCGTTGATGAGTGTGTGTTCATGAGTGTGTTCATGAGTGTGTGTTTATGAGTGTGTTCATGAGTGTGTGTTCATGAGTGTGTTCATGAGTGTGCGTTGATGAGTGTGTGTTCATGAGTGTGTGTTCATGAGTGTGTGTTCATGAGTGTGTGTTCATGAGTGTGTGTTCATGAGTGTGTTCATGAGTGTGTGTTCATGAGTGTGTTCATGAGTGTGTTCATGAGTGTGTGTTCATGAGTGTGTTCATGAGTGTGTGTTCATGAGTGTGTTCATGAGCGTGTGTTCATGAGCGTGTGTTCATGAGCGTGTGTTCATGAGTGTGTTAATGAGTGTGTTCATGAGTGTGTGTTCATGAGTGTGTTCATGAGTGTGTTCATGAGTGTGTTCATGAGCGTGTTCATGAGTGTGTGTTCATGAGTGTGTGTTCATGAGTGTGTGTTCATGAGTGTGTGTTCATGAGTGTGTTCATGAGTGTGTGTTCATGAGTGTGTTCATGAGTGTGTGTTCATGAGTGTGTGTTCATGAGTGTGTTCATGAGTGTGTGTTCATGAGTGTGTTCATGAGTGTGCGTTGATGAGTGTGTGTTCATGAGTGTGCGTTCATGAGTGTGTGTTCATGAGTGTGTGTTCATGAGTGTGTTCATGAGTGTGTGTTCATGAGTGTGTTCATGAGTGTGTTAATGAGTGTGTTCATGAGTGTGTGTTCATGAGTGTGTTCATGAGTGTGTTCATGAGTGTGTTCATGAGCGTGTTCATGAGTGTGTTCATGAGTGTGTGTTCATGAGTGTGTGTTCATGAGTGTGTTCATGAGTGTGTGTTCATGAGTGTGTTCATGAGTGTGTTCATGAGTGTGTGTTCATGAGTGTGTGTTCATGAGTGTGTGTTCATGAGTGTGTTCATGAGTGTGTGTTCATGAGTGTGTTCATGAGTGTGCGTTGATGAGTGTGTGTTCATGAGTGTGTGTTCATGAGTGTGTGTTCATGAGTGTGTGTTCATGAGTGTGTTCATGAGTGTGTGTTCATGAGTGTGTTCATGAGTGTGTGTTCATGAGTGTGTGTTCATGAGTGTGTGTTCATGTGTTTGTGTTCATGAGTGTGTGTTCATGAGTGTGTGTTCATGAGTGTGTTCATGAGTGTGTTCATGAGTGTGTGTTCATGAGTGTGTTCATGAGTGTGTGTTCATGAGTGTGTTCATGAGTGTGTGTTCATGAGTGTGTTCATGAGTGTGTGTTCATGAGTGTGTTCATGAGTGTGTTCATGAGCGTGTGTTCATGAGCGTGTGTTCATGAGCGTGTGTTCATGAGTGTGTTAATGAGTGTGTTCATGAGTGTGTGTTCATGAGTGTGTTCATGAGTGTGTTCATGAGCGTGTTCATGAGTGTGTGTTCATGAGTGTGTGTTCATGAGTGTGTGTTCATGGGTGTGTGTTCATGAGTGTGTTCATGAGTGTGTGTTCATGAGTGTGTGTTCATGAATGTGTGTTCATGAGTGTGTGTTCATGAGTGTGTGTTCATGTGTTTGTGTTCATGAGTGTGTGTTCATGAGTGTGTTCATGAGTGTGTGTTCATGAGTGTGTGTTCATGAGTGTGTTAATGAGTGTGTTCATGAGTGTGTACATGAGTGTGTTCATGAGTGTGTGTTCATGAGTGTGTGTTCATGAGTGTGTTCATGAGTGTGTGTTGATGAGTGTGTTCATGAGTGTGTGTTGATGAGTGTGTGTTCATGAGTGTGTTCATGAGTGTGTGTTCATGAGTGTGTGCTCATGAGTGTGTTAATGAGTGTGTGTTCATGAGTGTGTGTTGATGAGTGTGTTCATGAGTGTGTGTTCATGAGTGTGTGTTGATGAGTGTGTGTTCATGAGTGTGTTCATGAGTGTGTTCATGAGTGTGCGTTGATGAGTGTGTGTTCATGAGTGTGTGTTCATGAGTGTGTGTTGATGAGTGTGTGTTCATGAGTGTGTTCATGAGTGTGTGTTCATGAGTGTGTGTTCATGAGTGTGTTCATGAGTGTGCGTTGATGAGTGTGTGTTCATGAGTGTGTTCATGAGTGTGTGTTCATGAGTGTGTTCATGAGTGTGTGTTCATGAGTGTGTTCATGAGTGTGCGTTGATGAGTGTGTGTTCATGAGTGTGTGTTCATGAGTGTGTGTTCATGAGTGTGCGTTCATGAGTGTGTGTTCATGAGTGTGTGTTCATGAGTGTGTGTTCATGAGTGTGTGTTCATGAGTGTGTTCATGAGTGTGTGTTCATGAGTGTGTTCATGAGTGTGTGTTCATGAGTGTGTTCATGAGTGTGTGTTCATGAGTGTGTTCATGAGCGTGTGTTCATGAGCGTGTGTTCATGAGTGTGTTAATGAGTGTGTTCATGAGTGTGTGTTCATGAGTGTGTTCATGAGTGTGTTCATGAGTGTGTTCATGAGCGTGTTCATGAGTGTGTGTTCATGAGTGTGTGTTCATGAGTGTGTTCATGAGTGTGTTCATGAGCGTGTTCATGAGTGTGTGTTCATGAGTGTGTGTTCATGAGTGTGTGTTCATGAGTGTGTGTTCATGAGTGTGTGTTCATGAGTGTGTGTTCATGAGTGTGTTCATGAGTGTGTTCATGAGTGTGTGTTCATGAGTGTGTGTTCATGAGTGTGTTCATGAGTGTGTGTTCATGAGTGTGTTCATGAGTGTGCGTTGATGAGTGTGTGTTCATGAGTGTGTGTTCATGAGTGTGTGTTCATGTGTTTGTGTTCATGAGTGTGTGTTCATGAGTGTGTGTTCATGAGTGTGTTCATGAGTGTGTTCATGAGTGTGTGTTCATGAGTGTGTTCATGAGTGTGTGTTCATGAGTGTGTTCATGAGTGTGTGTTCATGAGTGTGTTCATGAGTGTGTTCATGAGCGTGTGTTCATGAGCGTGTGTTCATGAGCGTGTGTTCATGAGTGTGTTAATGAGTGTGTTCATGAGTGTGTGTTCATGAGTGTGTTCATGAGTGTGTTCATGAGTGTGTTCATGAGCGTGTGTTCATGAGTGTGTGTTCATGAGTGTGTGTTCATGAGTGTGTTCATGAGTGTGTGTTCATGAGTGTGTGTTCATGAGTGTGTGTTCATGAGTGTGTGTTCATGAGTGTGTGTTCATGTGTTTGTGTTCATGAGTGTGTGTTCATGAGTGTGTTCATGAGTGTGTGTTCATGAGTGTGTTCATGAGTGTGTGTTCATGAGTGTGTGTTGATGAGTGTGTGTTCATGAGTGTGTGTTCATGAGTGTGTTCATGAGTGTGTGTTCATGAGTGTGTTCATGAGTGTGTTCATGAGTGTGTTCATGAGCGTGTGTTCATGAGCGTGTGTTCATGAGTGTGTTAATGAGTGTGTTCATGAGTGTGTGTTCATGAGTGTGTTCATGAGTGTGTTCATGAGCGTGTTCATGAGTGTGTGTTCATGAGTGTGTTCATGAGTGTGTTCATGAGTGTGTGTTCATGAGTGTGTTCATGAGTTTGTGTGTTCATGAGTGTGTTCATGAGTGTGTGTTCATGAGTGTGTTCATGAGTGTGTTCATGAGTGTGCGTTGATGAGTGTGTGTTCATGAGTGTGTGTTTATGAGTGTGTTCATGAGTGTGTGTTCATGAGTGTGTTCATGAGTGTGCGTTGATGAGTGTGTGTTCATGAGTGTGTGTTCATGAGTGTGTGTTCATGAGTGTGTGTTCATGAGTGTGTTCATGAGTGTGTGTTCATGAGTGTGTTCATGAGTGTGTTCATGAGTGTGTGTTCATGAGTGTGTTCATGAGTGTGTGTTCATGAGTGTGTTCATGAGCGTGTGTTCATGAGCGTGTGTTCATGAGCGTGTGTTCATGAGTGTGTTAATGAGTGTGTTCATGAGTGTGTGTTCATGAGTGTGTTCATGAGTGTGTTCATGAGTGTGTTCATGAGCGTGTTCATGAGTGTGTGTTCATGAGTGTGTGTTCATGAGTGTGTGTTCATGAGTGTGTGTTCATGAGTGTGTTCATGAGTGTGTGTTCATGAGTGTGTTCATGAGTGTGTGTTCATGAGTGTGTGTTCATGAGTGTGTTCATGAGTGTGTGTTCATGAGTGTGTTCATGAGTGTGCGTTGATGAGTGTGTGTTCATGAGTGTGCGTTCATGAGTGTGTGTTCATGAGTGTGTGTTCATGAGTGTGTTCATGAGTGTGTGTTCATGAGTGTGTTCATGAGTGTGTTAATGAGTGTGTTCATGAGTGTGTGTTCATGAGTGTGTTCATGAGTGTGTTCATGAGTGTGTTCATGAGCGTGTTCATGAGTGTGTTCATGAGTGTGTGTTCATGAGTGTGTGTTCATGAGTGTGTTCATGAGTGTGTGTTCATGAGTGTGTTCATGAGTGTGTTCATGAGTGTGTGTTCATGAGTGTGTGTTCATGAGTGTGTTCATGAGTGTGTGTTCATGAGTGTGTTCATGAGTGTGCGTTGATGAGTGTGTGTTCATGAGTGTGTGTTCATGAGTGTGTGTTCATGAGTGTGTGTTCATGAGTGTGTGTTCATGAGTGTGTTCATGAGTGTGTGTTCATGAGTGTGTTCATGAGTGTGTGTTCATGAGTGTGTGTTCATGAGTGTGTGTTCATGTGTTTGTGTTCATGAGTGTGTGTTCATGAGTGTGTGTTCATGAGTGTGTTCATGAGTGTGTTCATGAGTGTGTGTTCATGAGTGTGTTCATGAGTGTGTGTTCATGAGTGTGTTCATGAGTGTGTGTTCATGAGTGTGTTCATGAGTGTGTGTTCATGAGTGTGTTCATGAGTGTGTTCATGAGCGTGTGTTCATGAGCGTGTGTTCATGAGCGTGTGTTCATGAGTGTGTTAATGAGTGTGTTCATGAGTGTGTGTTCATGAGTGTGTTCATGAGTGTGTTCATGAGCGTGTTCATGAGTGTGTGTTCATGAGTGTGTGTTCATGAGTGTGTGTTCATGGGTGTGTGTTCATGAGTGTGTTCATGAGTGTGTGTTCATGAATGTGTGTTCATGAATGTGTGTTCATGAATGTGTGTTCATGAGTGTGTGTTCATGAGTGTGTGTTCATGTGTTTGTGTTCATGAGTGTGTGTTCATGAGTGTGTGTTCATGAGTGTGTGTTCATGAGTGTGTTAATGAGTGTGTTCATGAGTGTGTACATGAGTGTGTTCATGAGTGTGTGTTCATGAGTGTGTGTTCATGAGTGTGTTCATGAGTGTGTGTTGATGAGTGTGTTCATGAGTGTGTGTTGATGAGTGTGTGTTCATGAGTGTGTTCATGAGTGTGTGTTCATGAGTGTGTGCTCATGAGTGTGTTAATGAGTGTGTGTTCATGAGTGTGTGTTGATGAGTGTGTTCATGAGTGTGTGTTCATGAGTGTGTGTTGATGAGTGTGTGTTCATGAGTGTGTTCATGAGTGTGTTCATGAGTGTGCGTTGATGAGTGTGTGTTCATGAGTGTGTGTTCATGAGTGTGTGTTGATGAGTGTGTGTTCATGAGTGTGTTCATGAGTGTGTGTTCATGAGTGTGTGTTCATGAGTGTGTTCATGAGTGTGCGTTGATGAGTGTGTGTTCATGAGTGTGTTCATGAGTGTGTGTTCATGAGTGTGTTCATGAGTGTGTGTTCATGAGTGTGTTCATGAGTGTGCGTTGATGAGTGTGTGTTCATGAGTGTGTGTTCATGAGTGTGTGTTCATGAGTGTGCGTTCATGAGTGTGTGTTCATGAGTGTGTGTTCATGAGTGTGTGTTCATGAGTGTGTGTTCATGAGTGTGTTCATGAGTGTGTGTTCATGAGTGTGTTCATGAGTGTGTGTTCATGAGTGTGTTCATGAGTGTGTGTTCATGAGTGTGTTCATGAGCGTGTGTTCATGAGCGTGTGTTCATGAGTGTGTTAATGAGTGTGTTCATGAGTGTGTGTTCATGAGTGTGTTCATGAGTGTGTTCATGAGTGTGTTCATGAGCGTGTTCATGAGTGTGTGTTCATGAGTGTGTGTTCATGAGTGTGTTCATGAGTGTGTTCATGAGCGTGTTCATGAGTGTGTGTTCATGAGTGTGTGTTCATGAGTGTGTGTTCATGAGTGTGTGTTCATGAGTGTGTGTTCATGAGTGTGTGTTCATGAGTGTGTTCATGAGTGTGTTCATGAGTGTGTGTTCATGAGTGTGTGTTCATGAGTGTGTTCATGAGTGTGTGTTCATGAGTGTGTTCATGAGTGTGCGTTGATGAGTGTGTGTTCATGAGTGTGTGTTCATGAGTGTGTGTTCATGTGTTTGTGTTCATGAGTGTGTGTTCATGAGTGTGTGTTCATGAGTGTGTTCATGAGTGTGTTCATGAGTGTGTGTTCATGAGTGTGTTCATGAGTGTGTGTTCATGAGTGTGTTCATGAGTGTGTGTTCATGAGTGTGTTCATGAGTGTGTGTTCATGAGTGTGTTCATGAGTGTGTTCATGAGCGTGTGTTCATGAGCGTGTGTTCATGAGCGTGTGTTCATGAGTGTGTTAATGAGTGTGTTCATGAGTGTGTGTTCATGAGTGTGTTCATGAGTGTGTTCATGAGTGTGTTCATGAGCGTGTGTTCATGAGTGTGTGTTCATGAGTGTGTGTTCATGAGTGTGTTCATGAGTGTGTGTTCATGAGTGTGTGTTCATGAGTGTGTGTTCATGAGTGTGTGTTCATGAGTGTGTGTTCATGTGTTTGTGTTCATGAGTGTGTGTTCATGAGTGTGTTCATGAGTGTGTGTTCATGAGTGTGTTCATGAGTGTGTGTTCATGAGTGTGTGTTCATGTGTTTGTGTTCATGAGTGTGTGTTCATGAGTGTGTTCATGAGTGTGTGTTCATGAGTGTGTTCATGAGTGTGTGTTCATGAGTGTGTGTTCATGAGTGTGTGTTCATGAGTGTGTGTTCATGAGTGTGTGTTCATGAGTGTGTGTTCATGAGTGTGTTAATGAGTGTGTTCATGAGTGTGTACATGAGTGTGTTCATGAGTGTGTGTTCATGAGTGTGTGTTCATGAGTGTGTTCATGAGTGTGTGTTCATGAGTGTGTGTTGATGAGTGTGTTCATGAGTGTGTGTTCATGAGTGTGTGTTGATGAGTGTGTGTTCATGAGTGTGTTCATGAGTGTGTGTTCATGAGTGTGTGCTCATGAGTGTGTTAATGAGTGTGTGTTCATGAGTGTGTGTTCATGAGTGTGTGTTGATGAGTGTGTTCATGAGTGTGTGTTCATGAGTGTGTGTTGATGAGTGTGTGTTCATGAGTGTGTTCATGAGTGTGTTCATGAGTGTGCGTTGATGAGTGTGTGTTCATGAGTGTGTGTTCATGAGTGTGTGTTCATGAGTGTGTGTTGATGAGTGTGTGTTCATGAGTGTGTTCATGAGTGTGTGTTCATGAGTGTGTTCATGAGTGTGTGTTCATGAGTGTGTTCATGAGTGTGCGTTGATGAGTGTGTGTTCATGAGTGTGTTCATGAGTGTGTGTTCATGAGTGTGTTCATGAGTGTGTGTTCATGAGTGTGTTCATGAGTGTGCGTTGATGAGTGTGTGTTCATGAGTGTGTGTTCATGAGTGTGTGTTCATGAGTGTGCGTTCATGAGTGTGTGTTCATGAGTGTGTGTTCATGAGTGTGTTCATGAGTGTGTGTTCATGAGTGTGTTCATGAGTGTGTGTTCATGAGTGTGTTCATGAGTGTGTTCATGAGCGTGTGTTCATGAGCGTGTGTTCATGAGTGTGTTAATGAGTGTGTTCATGAGTGTGTGTTCATGAGTGTGTTCATGAGTGTGTTCATGAGTGTGTTCATGAGCGTGTTCATGAGTGTGTGTTCATGAGTGTGTGTTCATGAGTGTGTGTTCATGAGTGTGTTCATGAGTGTGTTCTTGAGTGTGTTCATGAGTGTGTGTTCATGAGTGTGTGTTCATGAGTGTGTGTTCATGAGTGTGTGTTTATGAGTGTGTTCATGAGTGTGTGTTCATGAGTGTGTTCATGAGTGTGCGTTGATGAGTGTGTGTTCATGAGTGTGTGTTCATGTGTTTGTGTTCATGAGTGTGTGTTCATGAGTGTGTTCATGAGTGTGTGTTCATGAGTGTGTTCATGAGTGTGTGTTCATGAGTGTGTGTTCATGAGTGTGTTCATGAGTGTGTGTTCATGAGTGTGTTCATGAGTGTGTGTTCATGAGTGTGTGTTCATGTGTTTGTGTTCATGAGTGTGTGTTCATGAGTGTGTTCATGAGTGTGTGTTCATGAGTGTGTTCATGAGTGTGTGTTCATGAGTGTGTGTTCATGAGTGTGTTAATGAGTGTGTTAATGAGTGTGTTCATGAGTGTGTACATGAGTGTGTACATGAGTGTGTTCATGAGTGTGTGTTCATGAGTGTGTGTTCATGAGTGTGTTCATGAGTGTGTGTTGATGAGTGTGTTCATGAGTGTGTGTTCATGAGTGTGTGTTCATGAGTGTGTGTTCATGAGTGTGTTCATGAGTGTGTGTTCATGAGTGTGGGCTCATGAGTGTGTTCATGAGTGTGTTCATGAGTGTGTTCATGAGCGTGTTCATGAGTGTGTGTTCATGAGTGTGTGTTCATGAGTGTGTTCATGAGTGTGTTCTTGAGTGTGTTCATGAGTGTGTGTTCATGAGTGTGTGTTCATGAGTGTGTGTTCATGAGTGTGTTCATGAGTGTGTGTTTATGAGTGTGTTCATGAGTGTGTGTTCATGAGTGTGTTCATGAGTGTGCGTTGATGAGTGTGTGTTCATGAGTGTGTGTTCATGAGTGTGTGTTCATGTGTTTGTGTTCATGAGTGTGTGTTCATGAGTGTGTTCATGAGTGTGTGTTCATGAGTGTGTTCATGAGTGTGTGTTCATGAGTGTGTGTTCATGAGTGTGTGTTCATGAGTGTGTTCATGAGTGTGTGTTCATGAGTGTGTTCATGAGTGTGTGTTCATGAGTGTGTGTTCATGTGTTTGTGTTCATGAGTGTGTGTTCATGAGTGTGTTCATGAGTGTGTGTTCATGAGTGTGTTCATGAGTGTGTGTTCATGAGTGTGTGTTCATGAGTGTGTTCATGAGTGTGTGTTCATGAGTGTGTTAATGAGTGTGTTAATGAGTGTGTTCATGAGTGTGTACATGAGTGTGTACATGAGTGTGTTCATGAGTGTGTTCATGAGTGTGTGTTCATGAGTGTGTTCATGAGTGTGTGTTGATGAGTGTGTTCATGAGTGTGTGTTCATGAGTGTGTGTTCATGAGTGTGTGTTCATGAGTGTGTGCTCATGAGTGTGTTAATGAGTGTATGTTCATGAGTGTGTGTTGATGAGTGTGTTCATGAGTGTGTGTTCATGAGTGTGTGTTCATGAGTGTGTGTTGATGAGTGTGTGTTCATGAGTGTGTTCATGAGTGTGTGTTCATGAGTGTGTTCATGAGTGTGTGTTCATGAGTGTGTGCTCATGAGTGTGTTAATGAGTGTGTGTTCATGAGTGTGTGTTGATGAGTGTGTTCATGAGTGTGTGTTCATGAGTGTGTGTTCATGAGTGTGTGTTGATGAGTGTGTGTTCATGAGTGTGTGTTCATGAGTGTGTTCATGAGTGTGTGTTCATGAGTGTGTTCATGAGTGTGTTCATAAGTGTGTTCATGAGTGTGTTCATGAGTGTGTGTTCATGAGTGTGTTAATGAGTGTGTTCATGAGTGTGTGTTCATGAGTGTGTTCATGAGTGTGTTCATGAGCGTGTTCATGAGTGTGTGTTCATGAGTGTGTTCATGAGTGTGTATTCATGAGTGTGTTCATGAGTGTGTGTTCATGAGTGTGTTCATGAGTGTGTTCATGAGTGTGCGTTGATGAGTGTGTGTTCATGAGTGTGTTCATGAGTGTGTGTTTATGAGTGTGTTCATGAGTGTGTGTTCATGAGTGTGTTCATGAGTGTGCGTTGATGAGTGTGTGTTCATGAGTGTGTGTTCATGAGTGTGTGTTCATGAGTGTGTTCATGAGTGTGTGTTCATGAGTGTGTTCATGAGTGTGTGTTCATGAGTGTGTTCATGAGTGTGTGTTCATGAGTGTGTTCATGAGCGTGTGTTCATGAGCGTATGTTCATGAGTGTGTTAATGAGTGTGTTCATGAGTGTGTGTTCATGAGCGTGTTCATGAGTGTGTGTTCATGAGTGTGTGTTCATGAGTGTGTGTTCATGAGTGTGTGTTCATGAGTGTGTTCATGAGTGTGTGTTCATGAGTGTGTTCATGAGTGTGTGTTCATGAGTGTGTGTTCATGAGTGTGTTCATGAGTGTGTGTTCATGAGTGTGTTCATGAGTGTGCGTTGATGAGTGTGTGTTCATGAGTGTGTGTTCATGAGTGTGTGTTCATGAGTGTGTGTTCATGTGTTTGTGTTCATGAGTGTGTGTTCATGAGTGTGTGTTCATGAGTGTGTTCATGAGTGTGTTCATGAGTGTGTGTTCATGAGTGTGTTCATGAGTGTGTGTTCATGAGTGTGTTCATGAGTGTGTGTTCATGAGTGTGTTCATGAGTGTGTGTTCATGAGTGTGTTCATGAGTGTGTTCATGAGCGTGTGTTCATGAGCGTGTGTTCATGAGCGTGTGTTCATGAGTGTGTTAATGAGTGTGTTCATGAGTGTGTGTTCATGAGTGTGTTCATGAGCGTGTGTTCATGAGTGTGTGTTCATGAGTGTGTGTTCATGAGTGTGTGTTCATGAGTGTGTTCATGAGTGTGTGTTCATGAGTGTGTTCATGAGTGTGTGTTCATGAGTGTGTGTTCATGAGTGTGTGTTCATGAGTGTGTGTTCATGAGTGTGTGTTCATGTGTTTGTGTTCATGAGTGTGTGTTCATGAGTGTGTTCATGAGTGTGTGTTCATGAGTGTGTTCATGAGTGTGTGTTCATGAGTGTGTGTTCATGTGTTTGTGTTCATGAGTGTGTGTTCATGAGTGTGTTCATGAGTGTGTGTTCATGAGTGTGTTCATGAGTGTGTGTTCATGAGTGTGTGTTCATGAGTGTGTGTTCATGAGTGTGTGTTCATGAGTGTGTTAATGAGTGTGTTCATGAGTGTGTACATGAGTGTGTTCATGAGTGTGTGTTCATGAGTGTGTGTTCATGAGTGTGTTCATGAGTGTGTGTTCATGAGTGTGTGTTGATGAGTGTGTTCATGAGTGTGTGTTCATGAGTGTGTGTTGATGAGTGTGTGTTCATGAGTGTGTTCATGAGTGTGTGTTCATGAGTGTGTGCTCATGAGTGTGTTAATGAGTGTGTGTTCATGAGTGTGTGTTCATGAGTGTGTGTTGATGAGTGTGTTCATGAGTGTGTGTTCATGAGTGTGTGTTGATGAGTGTGTGTTCATGAGTGTGTTCATGAGTGTGTTCATGAGTGTGCGTTGATGAGTGTGTGTTCATGAGTGTGTGTTCATGAGTGTGTGTTCATGAGTGTGTGTTGATGAGTGTGTGTTCATGAGTGTGTTCATGAGTGTGTGTTCATGAGTGTGTTCATGAGTGTGTGTTCATGAGTGTGTTCATGAGTGTGCGTTGATGAGTGTGTGTTCATGAGTGTGTTCATGAGTGTGTGTTCATGAGTGTGTTCATGAGTGTGTGTTCATGAGTGTGTTCATGAGTGTGCGTTGATGAGTGTGTGTTCATGAGTGTGTGTTCATGAGTGTGTGTTCATGAGTGTGCGTTCATGAGTGTGTGTTCATGAGTGTGTGTTCATGAGTGTGTGTTCATGAGTGTGTTCATGAGTGTGTGTTCATGAGTGTGTTCATGAGTGTGTGTTCATGAGCGTGTGTTCATGAGTGTGTTAATGAGTGTGTTCATGAGTGTGTGTTCATGAGTGTGTTCATGAGTGTGTTCATGAGTGTGTTCATGAGCGTGTTCATGAGTGTGTGTTCATGAGTGTGTGTTCATGAGTGTGTTCATGAGTGTGTTCTTGAGTGTGTTCATGAGTGTGTGTTCATGAGTGTGTGTTCATGAGTGTGTGTTCATGAGTGTGTTCATGAGTGTGTGTTTATGAGTGTGTTCATGAGTGTGTGTTCATGAGTGTGTTCATGAGTGTGCGTTGATGAGTGTGTGTTCATGAGTGTGTGTTCATGAGTGTGTGTTCATGTGTTTGTGTTCATGAGTGTGTGTTCATGAGTGTGTTCATGAGTGTGTGTTCATGAGTGTGTTCATGAGTGTGTGTTCATGAGTGTGTGCTCATGAGTGTGTGTTCATGAGTGTGTTAATGAGTGTGTTCATGAGTGTGTACATGAGTGTGTTCATGAGTGTGTGTTCATGAGTGTGTTCATGAGTGTGTGTTCATGAGTGTGTGTTGATGAGTGTGTTCATGAGTGTGTGTTCATGAGTGTGTGTTCATGAGTGTGTGTGGATGAGTGTGTGTTCATGAGTGTGTTAATGAGTGTGTTAATGAGTGTGTTAATGAGTGTGTGTTCATGAGTGTGTGTTCATGAGTGTGTGTTGATGAGTGTGTTCATGAGTGTGTGTTCATGAGTGTGTGTTGATGAGTGTGTGTTCATGAGTGTGTTCATGAGTGTGTTCATGAGTGTGCGTTGATGAGTGTGCATTCATGAGTGTGCGTTCATGAGTGTGCGTTCATGAGTGTGTGTTGATGAGTGTGTGTTCATGAGTCTGTTCATGAGTGTGTGTTCATGAGTGTGTTCATGAGTGTGTTCATGAGTGTGTGTTCATGAGTGTGTTAATGAGTGTGTTCATGAGTGTGTTCATGAGCGTGTGTTCATGAGTGTGTGTTCCTGAGTGTGTTAATGAGTGTGTTCATGAGTGTGTGTTCATGAGTGTGTTAATGAGTGTGTTCATGAGTGTGTGTTCAAAAGTGTGTTCATGAGTGTGTGTTCATGAGTGTGTGTTCATGAGTGTGTGTTCATGAGTGTGTGTTCATGAGTGTGTGTTCATGAGTGTGTTCATGAGTGTGTGTTCATGAATGTGTGTTCATGAGTGTGTGTTCATGAGTGTGTTCACGAGTGTTTTCATGAGTGTGTACATGAGTGTGTACATGAGTGTGTTCATGAGTGTGTACATGAGTGTGTTCATGAGTGTGTGTTCATGAGTGTGTGTTCATGAGTGTGTGTTTATGAGTGTGTGTTCATGAGTGTGTTCATGAGTGTGTTCATGAGTGTGTGTTCATGAGTGTGTTCATGAGTGTGTTCATGAGTGTGTGTTCATGAGTGTGTTCATGAGTGTGTGTTCATGAGTGTGTTCATGAGTGTGTGTTCATGAGTGTGTGTTCATGAGTGTGTGTTCATGAGTGTGTGTTCATGAGTGTGGTCATGAGTGTGTGTTCATGAGTGTGTGTTCATGAGTGTGTGTTCACGAGTGTGTGTGTTCACGAGTGTGTTGATATATTGAAGACATACTGATTAATCTGAACATGAACTGTTCATGAGTGTGTGTTCATGAGTGTGTGTTCACAAGTGTGTGTGTGCTGGACTTTAAACTTTGGTTTATACAAGGACTTTTATTTTGATACTTATTTCTGAGTTTTCCTATGGTTTCCTGTTTAAAAGAGGAAGTATGCCATATTTCTTGAGTGCTTGAGTTGTGCAAGGTGCTCCATGTGGTTGCAGACATCCAGCTTCATCATGCTTATCAAAGTCCTTCGAAATGCAATATCTGTAAGTTACTTTGTTTGATTTGTCTAGTGAACATTATGATTACTTTATTGCTGTGTTGGTAACCTTTGTAATATAGCATTTAATTCAGCATGTTTGTTATCTTTTCTACTCAAGTTTGTAAAGTATGAGTCTATGCTTTTGATATACTGTATTGTTGTTGGTTCTTTGCCTTGTGTGATGATTTATCTATTTTGTGAAATTGATATGTGTATTTTCTCTTCTTTGTAGTTTCACACTATTCATGATTAAAACTTCATAAATTGCACCTCCGTGGAGTTTATTGTGGAAGTGTTTAGCGGCTGGATAGCTGGATCAATTCAAACAGTGAGGCCAGTGACAGTGAAAAGATACGCAGCAAATTGGAAAGATGAATGGGATGTCTGTCTAACAACTGCATCTATCAGAGGGATAAAGTAATACCTCTGCCTGTAAGCCTGCACAAAGATCATGTCTTCAAGAGAATCTAAATCATCACTGCGCCATCGCATGCACAAAGAAAGTGATGATGCTTGCTCAAATTCTCAATCATTTTACCTCATCAATAAGTTCTACGGCTAGTTTAGCCATCACGAAAGCTCGTGCAAGGGCAGAGGCAGCCAAGGCAAGAGCGGCTCATGCAAAGAAAGAAATTGAGCTTAAAGTGGAACAAGCCCGACTTCAAGCAACTCTAGAGGCACTGCAGGAAGAGAAAGAAAAAGATGCGGCTATAGCGGAAGCAGAAATTCTAGCAGCAGCCTTCACAGAAGTAGACCATGTATCAGCATCAGAGGTTTCCAAAGAGATCAGTCTCCAACGCACTGCAGACTATGTAAGATATCAAGCTACTAGCTGCAATGCACAAAGCAGTCCTGAGCACATGTCAGACACTTACAGCCTGGCCAAATACCTTGCACGCAGTCAGTTGGTAACTTCTGGATTGAATTCTTTTGATGATAGACCTATAAACTATTGGGCTTGGCGATCATCTTTTAAAAGTACCATTGCAGACCTTGACCTTAAGCCAGAGGAAGAGATAGATTTGCTCATCAAATATCTCGGAAGAGAATCATCTGAACAGGTACGAAGAATAAAATCAGTGAATATTAGGCACCCTTTTAATGGTTTACAAATGGCTTGGGAGAGGTTAGAGGAAATGTATGGCTCATCAGAGGCAATTGAAAGAGCTCTCTTCTCTAAATTGGAAAACTTCCCTAAAATATTAGGTAAAGATCTGTATAGGCTGCGTGATCTTGGAGATCTGCTTGCAGAGTTAGAGGCAGCCAAGCTGGATGGGTATCTTCCTGGGTTGTCCTACCTTGACACCGCTCATGGATTGAGCCCGATTGTAGGAAAACTTCCTTATAATATCCAAGAAAAATGGATATCGTATGGATCAAAGTACAAGAGAGAGCATCTTGTGGCCTTCCCACCATTTTCTGTGTTTGCCGACTTTATTCGTTCAGAAGCAAGAACAAGAACAGACCCCAGCTTTACCATTTTTCATTCAGCACCACAAGAAAAAAGGGAAAGATCAGATAAATTCAGGCAAGCTTCTATAGCTGTGCATAAAACCCAAGTTAACATGTTTGAGACAAGAGATGCTACGGACAGGATAAGGACTGTTGACCCTCAGCGATACTGTCTCATCCATGACAAGCCTCATCCACTAAAAAGATGCAGAGGCTTCAGAGCAAAAAGTCTTGAAGATCGCAAACAGTTTCTTAAGGAACATTCAGTATGCTTCAGGTGCTGCTCCTCTATAGATCATATGGCAAAAAACTGCAAAGCTCAAATCCATTGTACTGAATGTGATAGTGATCATCATGTGTCAGTTCTACATCCAGGTCCAGCACCTTGGAGGAAAACCATCTCTCCTGTCTTAGAAGATGGCGGGGAGGAAAGAGAATTATTCGATCAAGAGGTAACATCAAAGTGTACTGAAGTGTGTGGAGCTGGAGTGAGTGCCAGAGCATGTTCCAAGATTTGTTTGGTTAACGTCTATCCTGTGGGTAATAAGGTAGAATCCAGAAGAATGTATGCAATTCTGGATGATCAGAGCAATCGCTCATTGGCAAGAACAGAATTCTTTGAAGAGTTTCAAATCAAAGGATCTTCTTTTCCATATTCACTCAAGACATGTGCTGGACTAAAAGAGACCACAGGAAGGAGAGCAAGTGGCTACATTGTGGAGTCATTGGATAAGAGTGTAAGCCTTCATCTTCCTACACTGCTAGAGTGCAATCAGATTCCTAACATTCGTTCTGAAATTCCTACTCCAGATGCAGCGTGTCATTTCAGCCACCTCAGGGATATTGCTGAGGAAATACCAGCCCTAGACCCAGATGCTAATATTCTCCTTCTACTTGGCAGGGACCTCATTAGGGTCCACAAGGTCCGTCAACAGATTAATGGTCCACACAATGCTCCATTTGCTCAAAGGTTAGATTTAGGATGGGTAGTTATTGGAGATGTGTGTCTGGGAGGTGCTCATCGACCTGCTCGTGTAGATGTTTTTAAGACCTCCATACTCGAAAGTGGTCGCCCCAGCTGTTTCTGGCCCTGTGAAAGTCAGTTCCATGTAAAAGAGCAGTTTGGCGCCAAGCTTCAGTTGCGAGATCATCTCACAGCAAAAGGTGTAAGTGCTTTAGCAACATGTGCAAGCGAGAAGCTAGGCCAATCAATCTTTGTTCGTACATCCAGAGATCACAAGCTTGCACTGTCAGTGGATGATGCCAGGTTTCTAAGCATAATGGACAAAGAGTT
This sequence comes from Romanogobio albipinnatus, assembly GCA_023566225.1. Lineage (NCBI taxonomy): Eukaryota > Metazoa > Chordata > Actinopteri > Cypriniformes > Gobionidae > Romanogobio > Romanogobio albipinnatus. Next base: position 29,200 of record CM042252.1, on the reverse strand, counting down.
CTACCAAGATGAATCCAACGGCTGGGTGGCTCCTTTGCCGTTTCAAGTTCCTAGAAGAAGGCTTCCAAATAACAGAGGGTATGCTTACAAACGTCTTTCCTCACTTCGTCATACTTTGGACAAACGTCCTCAGATGAAAGCTCATTTTCTTGAGTTTATGACGAACATGTTTGTTAACGGACATGCAGAAATTGCTCCCCCACTCAAGAAAGACCAAGAGTGCTGGTATCTCCCTTTGTTTGGTGTTTATCACCCGAAGAAGCCAAACAAGATCCGTGTGGTCTTCGACTCCAGTGCACCTTATGATGGAGTCTCCTTGAATGATGTTCTACTTAAGGGGCCAGATCTTAACAATAACCTCCTGGGAGTGTTGCTAAGATTTCGAAGGGAGCCGGTTGCGATTGCCGCTGACATTCAGCATATGTTCCACTGTTTTTTAGTCAGAAAGGATCACAGAGATTTTCTGCGCTTTCTCTGGTATCAAGACAATGACCCAGGTAAAGAAATAGTGGAGTACAGAATGTGTGTTCATGTGTTTGGCAATCGTCCTTCTCCTGCTGTTGCCATATATGGTTTGCATAGAGCAGCCAAAGAGGAAGAAAAGAACTTCAACAGTGAAGTGAAAGAGTTGGTTGAGCACAATTTCTATGTTGATGATGCTCTGAAATCCTTCCCCACTGAAACAGCAGCCATTAGTGTTCTGAAGCAAACTCAAGACATGCTTGCGGTAGCAAACCTTAGGCTACATAAGGTAATCTCTAATCGACCTGCAGTAATTGAGGCATTTCACCCTGAAGATCGGGCTGTGGATTTCAAAGATGTTGACCTCTTCTTTGAAGATACCCCAGTCCAGCGTAGTCTAGGAGTGTCATGGAACTTGGCATCAGACACATTTACTTTCCAAGCTATTGATGATAAGAAGCCATTCACCCGGCGAGGTGTACTGTCAACCGTAAACAGCTTATATGATCCATGTGGTTTCATTGCTCCTGTTACCATCAAAGGCAGGCTGTTGCTGCGGGAACTCTCAATGCAGGCCGAAGACTGGGATTCTCCATTACCAGATGACATAAAACCCGAATGGATCAGATGGAGGAACTCCTTACAAACCCTGCAAGATCTAAAGATACCACGTACTTACTCATCTTTTCCTACTTCAGAGGTTCAGACAAGAGAATTGTGTATATTTGCAGATGCATCCATGAAAGCTGTTGCCGTTGTAGCTTATCTGCGATCCACATCTCAAAATGGCCAAATAGATACTGGTTTCGTGTTTGGAAAGACAAAGTTGGCACCACGGCCAGATCTGACTGTTCCAAGATTAGAGCTCTGTGCAGCAGTTCTAGCAGTTGAGATCGCAGACATGGTTGTAGAAGAAATAGGCTTGCAGTTCAACAGTATCCAGTTCTACACCGACAGTAAAGTTGTTCTTGGATATATTCATAATCGAACAAAACGCTTTTATGTGTATGTGAACAACAGAATCCAAAGAATTCTTCAGTCATCTACCCCTAGTCAATGGAACTATGTTCCCTCCGATGTCAATCCTGCAGATCATGGGTCAAGATCTGTATCAGCTGACTATCTCAGTAGCACAAATTGGCTTACAGGGCCAGACTTCCTTTTGAACTCTCCACCTTTAAATGCCTTGCTTCAAGAGAACCATGACCTTGTTGATCTTGAACTGGATCCAGAAATCCGACCACATGTGATTTCATGTCTAACTGCAGTGCCTAATCAGTTCCTAACTCCTGAGCGTTTTGAACGCTTCTCCAGCTTGAGTAAGTTAATCAGAGCGATCGCTCATTTAAGCCACATTTCCCAGTCATTCTCCCATTTATCAAAAGAGCCAAGATGTAGTGGATGGCATCTCTGTAGCAACAGTCCCACGAATGAGGAATTGGAAAAAGCCAGGATTGTGATCCTAAAGAGCGTTCAAAATGTAGCCTATCCCGAAGAGCTAAGTGATATAAAAGCAGGAAGCAATCTCTCACCTAAAAGTAGTATACAGAAACTTCGTCCTGTTCTGGATGATAAAGGTCTTCTGCGTGTTGGAGGCCGTATTACTCAGGCAGGTCTTGAGAAGGAAGAATGCAATCCTGTGATCGTTCCTGGGAAACATCACGTAGCAACCTTGCTTGTTCGACACTACCATCAAGCAGTCAAGCATCAAGGAAGGCATTTCACTGAGGGAGCAATACGAGCAGCAGGGTATTGGCTGATGAGTGCCAAAAGATGCATTGGAAGTCTACTTAACAAGTGTGTGACATGTAGAAAGCTTCGTCGTCCTACAGAGCTCCAGCAGATGGCAGACTTGCCTGCAGAAAGACTCCAAGTGGCTCCACCCTTCACATATGTAGGAGTCGATGTATTTGGGCCATGGCAGGTTGTTTCTCGCCGCACCAGAGGAGGCTGCTCCAATTCCAAAAGATGGGCAGTCATTTTCTCATGTATGTGCACAAGAGCAGTGCACATTGAAGTGGTAGAGACATTGAGCTCAAGCGGATTCATTAATGCTCTACGACGTTTTTTTGCAATAAGGGGACCTGCTAAGCAGATACGCTCTGATTGTGGCACAAATTTTCTTGGAGCAGTGCAGGAGCTCAAGATGAATAAAGAAACTTCAGGCTCTGGTCTTCAGAAGTATCTACAAGAACATGCTTGTACATGGGTATTCAACCCTCCCCATGCATCACATATGGGAGGTGCTTGGGAAAGGATGGTGGGTATAGCCCGACGTATTCTTGACTGTATGTTGCTTGAAAGAAAGTCCCTGCATCTCACACACAACGTTCTTGTAACCCTCATGGCTGAAGTGTCTGCTATCATTAATGCACGCCCTCTCGTGCCAGTATCTTCGGATCCTGAAGTTCCTTTGATACTCACCCCTGCTATTCTGCTGACTCAGAAAACCTGTTCAATTCCTCCGCCACTTGGCGAGTTTACCGATGAAGGTCTTTTTAAGGCTGAGTGGAAAAGAGTGCAAAATCTTGCAGAAACGTTTTGGACAAGATGGCGCCGTGAGTATCTTGCCACTCTACAGAGTAGGCACAAATGGCAAGACAAGAAGCCTTGCCTCAAGGAAGGCGACATTGTGTTAATGAAAGATGGCCAAGCCAAGAGAAATCAGTGGCCTATGGCCATCATTGCAAAAACACTACCAAGCAAAGATAGTCTTGTGCGAAAAGTAGAGCTGAAATTTATCAGAGAAGGCATGCAGAAAACCTTTATTCGCCCTATATCAGAAGTGGTTCTACTTTATTCCCCCTAAAATATTATAGTTAAGATGGGGTCTTTACATACCCCAGACGGGGAGTGTGCTGGACTTTAAACTTTGGTTTATACAAGGACTTTTATTTTGATACTTATTTCTGAGTTTTCCTATGGTTTCCTGTTTAAAAGAGGAAGTATGCCATATTTCTTGAGTGCTTGAGTTGTGCAAGGTGCTCCATGTGGTTGCAGACATCCAGCTTCATCATGCTTATCAAAGTCCTTCGAAATGCAATATCTGTAAGTTACTTTGTTTGATTTGTCTAGTGAACATTATGATTACTTTATTGCTGTGTTGGTAACCTTTGTAATATAGCATTTAATTCAGCATGTTTGTTATCTTTTCTACTCAAGTTTGTAAAGTATGAGTCTATGCTTTTGATATACTGTATTGTTGTTGGTTCTTTGCCTTGTGTGATGATTTATCTATTTTGTGAAATTGATATGTGTATTTTCTCTTCTTTGTAGTTTCACACTATTCATGATTAAAACTTCATAAATTGCACCTCCGTGGAGTTTATTGTGGAAGTGTTTAGCGGCTGGATAGCTGGATCAATTCAAACAGTGAGGCCAGTGACAGTGTGTTCATGAGTGTGTGTTCATGAGTGTGGTCATGAGTGTGTGTTCATGAGTGTGTGTTCACGAGTGTGTGTGTTCACGAGTGTGTTGATATATTGAAGACATACTGATTAATCTGAACATGAACTGTTCATGAGTGTGTGTTCATGAGTGTGTGTTCACAAGTGTGTGTTCATGAGTGTGTGTTCATGAGTGTGGTCATGAGTGTGTGTTCATGAGTGTGTGTTCATGAGTGTGTGTTCATGAGTGTGTTTTCACGAGTGTGTGTTCATTACTGTGTTCATGAGTGTGGTCATGAGTGTGTGTTCATGAGTGTGTGTTCATGAGTGTGTGTTCATGAGTGTGTGTTCACGAGTGTGTGTGTTCACGAGTGTGTTGATATATTGAAGACATACTGATTAATCTGAACATGAACTGTTCATGAGTGTGTGTTCATGAGTGTGTGTTCACAAGTGTGTGTTCATGAGTGTGTGTTCATGAGTGTGGTCATGAGTGTGTGTTCATGAGTGTGTGTTCACGAGTGTGTGTGTTCACGAGTGTGTTGATATATTGAAGACATACTGATTAATCTGAACATGAACTGTTCATGAGTGTGTGTTCATGAGTGTGTGTTCACAAGTGTGTGTTCATGAGTGTGTGTTCATGAGTGTGGTCATGAGTGTGTGTTCATGAGTGTGTGTTCATGAGTGTGTTTTCACGAGTGTGTGTTCATTACTGTGTTCATGAGTGTGTTCATGAGTGTGTGTTCATGAGTGTGTGTTCATGAGTGTGTTTTCACGAGTGTGTGTTCATTACTGTGTTCATGTTCTTCCTGGAGAACAGATAAGAAACATGTCAGAAGAGCTTTAGAGTTGATCGTGTGAATGATGATTAAACTGAACTGAGACACTAATGATATATTAATCATGAAGAGTTCAGCTACAAGATCAGATTCATAATCGCTCATTCTGTGTGTTTCTCTCCATCAGACTCTCTTCGGCTGACTCCAGACCTGAACACAACGAATAAACACCTCCTTCTGTCTGAGGGGAACAGAGAGATCACATACACTTTCAGAGATCAGCCGTATCCTGATCATCCTCACAGATTTGATTGGTATTATCAGGTGTTGTGTAGAGAGAGTGTGAGGGGACGCTCTTACTGGGAGGTTGAGTGGAGGGGGTATGTGTGTATATCAGTGTCATATCAGAGCATCTGCAGGAAGGGACGGGGTCATGAGTGTTCGTTTGGATCTAATGATCAGTCCTGGAGTTTGGACTGCACTGATGACAGTTACTCATTCAGGCACAATAGCAAACGGACTGATCTCCCTGTGAAGCCCCTCAGCTGGAGAAATATAGTAGGAGTGTATGTGGATCACAGTGCAGGAACTCTGTCCTTCTACAGCGTCTCTGGAGACACAATGAGCCCCATCCACACAGTCCAGACCACATTCACTCACACACTCTATCCTGGGTTTGGGGTTGGGAATACTGGATCGGTGAAAGTGTTGTGATGAATCAGGAGAGACTGATGAGAGATTCAGAGACTGATTGAGAGAGAGAGAGAGTGTGTGTGTGTGTGTGTGTGTGTGTGTGTAATAAACCCTCATACAGACAAGATCTGTGTGTGTGTGTGTGTGTAATAAACCCTCATACAGACAAGATCAGTGTGTGTGTGTGTGTGTGTGTGTGTGTGTGTGTGTGTGTGTGTGTGTGTAATAAACCCTCATACAGACAAGATCAGTGTGTGTGTGTGTGTGTGTGTGTGTGTGTAATAAACCCTCATACAGACAAGATCAGTGTGTGTGTGTGTGTGTGTGTAATAAACCCTCATACAGACAAGATCTGTGTGTGTGTGTGTGTAATAAACCCTCATACAGACAACAAGATCAGTGTGTGTGTGTGTGTGTAATAAACCCTCATACAGACAAGATCAGTGTGTGTGTGTGTGTGTGTGTGTGTAATAAACCCTCATACAGACAACAAGATCAGTGTGTGTGTGTGTGTGTAATAAACCCTCATACAGACAAGATCAGTGTGTGTGTGTGTGTGTGTGTGTGTGTAATAAACCCTCATACAGACAACAAGATCAGTGTGTGTGTAATAAACCCTCATACAGACAAGATCAGTGTGTGTGTGTGTGTGTGTGTGTGTAATAAACCCTCATACAGACAACAAGATCAGTGTGTGTGTGTGTGTGTGTGTGTGTGTAATAAACCCTCATACAGACAAGATCAGTGTGTGTGTGTGTGTGTGTAATAAACCCTCATACAGACAAGATCAGTGTGTGTGTGTGTGTGTAATAAACCCTCATACAGACAAGATCAGTGTGTGTGTGTGTGTGTGTGTGTGTGTGTAATAAACCCTCATACAGACAACAAGATCAGTGTGTGTGTGTGTGTGTGTGTGTGTGTGTAATAAACCCTCATACAGACAACAAGATCAGTGTGTGTGTGTGTGTGTGTGTGTGTGTAATAAACCCTCAAACAGACAAGATCAGTGTGTGTGTGTGTGTGTGTGTGTGTGTAATAAACCCCCATAGAGATAAGATCAGTGTGTATGTGTGTAATAAACCCCCATAGAGACAAGATCAGTGTGTGTGTGTGTGTGTGTGTAATAAACCCCCATAGAGACAATATCTGTGTGTGTGTGTGTGTGTGTGTGTGTGTGTGTGTGTGTGTGTGTGTGTGTGTGTGTGTGTGTAATAAACCCCCATAGAGACAAGATCAGTGTGTGTGTGTGTGTGTGTGTGTGTGTGTGTGTGTGTGTGCGTAATAAACCCTCATACAGACAAGATCAGTGTGTGTGTGTGTGTGTGTGTGTAATAAACCCCCATAGAGACAAGATCAGTGTGTGTGTGTGTGTGTAATAAACCCCCATAGAGACAAGATCTCTGTGTGTGTGTGTGTGTGTGTGTGTGTGTGTGTGTGTAATAAACCCCCATAGAGACAAGATCAGTGTGTGTGTGTGTGTGTGTGCGTAATAAACCCTCATACAGACAACAAGATCAGTGTGTGTGTGTGTGTGTAATAAACCCTCATACAGACAAGATCAGTGTGTGTGTGTGTGTGTGTGTGTGTAATAAACCCTCATACAGACAAGATCAGTGTGTGTGTGTGTGTGTGTGTGTGTGTGTGTGTGTGTAATAAACCCTCATACAGACAAGATCACAAGATCAGTGTGTGTGTGTGTGTGTGTGTGTAATAAACCCCCATAGAGACAAGATCAGTGTGTGTGTGTGTGTGTGTGTGTGTGTGTGTAATAAACCCTCATACAGACAAGATCAGTGTGTGTGTGTGTGTGTGTGTGTGTGTGTGTGTAATAAACCCTCATACAGACAAGATCAGTGTGTGTGTGTGTGTGTAATAAACCCTCATACAGACAACAAGATCAGTGTGTGTGTGTGTGTGTGTGTGTGTAATAAACCCTCATATAGACAACAAGATCAGTGTGTGTGTGTGTAATAAACCCTCAAACAGACAAGATCAGTGTGTGTGTGTGTGTGTGTAATAAACCCTCATACAGACAACAAGATCAGTGTGTGTGTGTGTGTGTGTGTGTGTGTGTGTGTGTGTGTGTGTAATAAACCCTCAAACAGACAAGATCAGTGTGTGTGTGTGTGTGTGTGTGTGTAATAAACCCTCATACAGACAAGATCAGTGTGTGTGTGTGTGTAATAAACCCTCATACAGACAAGATCAGTGTGTGTGTGTGTGTGTGTGTGTGTGTGTGTGTGTGTAATAAACCCTCATACAGACAAGATCAGTGTGTGTGTGTGTGTGTGTGTGTGTAATAAACCCTCATACAGACAACAAGATCAGTGTGTGTGTGTGTGTGTGTGTGTGTGTAATAAACCCTCATACAGACAAGATCAGTGTGTGTGTGTGTGTGTGTAATAAACCCTCATACAGACAAGATCAGTGTGTGTGTGTGTGTGTAATAAACCCTCATACAGACAAGATCAGTGTGTGTGTGTGTGTGTGTGTGTGTGTGTAATAAACCCTCATACAGACAACAAGATCAGTGTGTGTGTGTGTGTGTGTGTGTGTGTGTAATAAACCCTCATACAGACAACAAGATCAGTGTGTGTGTGTGTGTGTGTGTGTGTGTAATAAACCCTCAAACAGACAAGATCAGTGTGTGTGTGTGTGTGTGTGTGTGTAATAAACCCCCATAGAGATAAGATCAGTGTGTATGTGTGTAATAAACCCCCATAGAGACAAGATCAGTGTGTGTGTGTGTGTGTGTGTAATAAACCCCCATAGAGACAATATCTGTGTGTGTGTGTGTGTGTGTGTGTGTGTGTGTGTGTGTGTGTGTGTGTGTGTGTGTGTGTGTGTGTAATAAACCCCCATAGAGACAAGATCAGTGTGTGTGTGTGTGTGTGTGTGTGTGTGTGTGTGTGCGTAATAAACCCTCATACAGACAAGATCAGTGTGTGTGTGTGTGTGTGTGTAATAAACCCCCATAGAGACAAGATCAGTGTGTGTGTGTGTGTGTAATAAACCCCCATAGAGACAAGATCTCTGTGTGTGTGTGTGTGTGTGTGTGTGTGTGTGTGTAATAAACCCCCATAGAGACAAGATCAGTGTGTGTGTGTGTGTGTGTGCGTAATAAACCCTCATACAGACAACAAGATCAGTGTGTGTGTGTGTGTGTAATAAACCCTCATACAGACAAGATCAGTGTGTGTGTGTGTGTGTGTGTGTGTAATAAACCCTCATACAGACAAGATCAGTGTGTGTGTGTGTGTGTGTGTGTGTGTGTAATAAACCCTCATACAGACAAGATCACAAGATCAGTGTGTGTGTGTGTGTGTGTGTGTGTAATAAACCCCCATAGAGACAAGATCAGTGTGTGTGTGTGTGTGTGTGTGTGTGTAATAAACCCTCATACAGACAAGATCAGTGTGTGTGTGTGTGTGTGTGTGTGTGTGTAATAAACCCTCATACAGACAAGATCAGTGTGTGTGTGTGTGTAATAAACCCTCATACAGACAACAAGATCAGTGTGTGTGTGTGTGTGTGTGTGTGTGTGTGTAATAAACCCTCATATAGACAACAAGATCAGTGTGTGTGTGTGTAATAAACCCTCAAACAGACAAGATCAGTGTGTGTGTGTGTGTGTGTAATAAACCCTCATACAGACAACAAGATCAGTGTGTGTGTGTGTGTGTGTGTGTGTGTGTGTGTGTGTGTGTAATAAACCCTCAAACAGACAAGATCAGTGTGTGTGTGTGTGTGTGTGTGTGTGTAATAAACCCTCATACAGACAAGATCAGTGTGTGTGTGTGTGTAATAAACCCTCATACAGACAAGATCAGTGTGTGTGTGTGTGTGTGTGTGTGTGTGTGTGTGTGTGTGTGTGTAA